>VXCM01000040.1:0-267424 GCA_014773175.1 Lucifuga dentata | reverse complement strand
TTTAATTTCTCAGTAAAAGCCGTCTTCTCCTGGGACTATATTCCCTGGTGGAGACATACATTTTCTCCCATGTTCCATGTTGGACTGGTTCAATAAAGTTACTTTGACAAATCAATTATAGACATCATGCTCTCTAAGTTGATTTTATTAGCGTACTGGAATGAGCTAGAACCAACAGCCGTCTGCACGGGCTCAAGCATGCAAAACCACTGGTATGGCCCTTGTCACAGCTCACTGTCTCCTCTACGTTTGCTGTACGGAATCCTTCCCTCGCTGTCCCTCTCTCACACACTTCCACCCAGAGTTCTTGTAAAAAAAAAAAAAAAANGTAAAAAAAAAAAAAAAATATATATATATATATATATATATCTTAAGGAATGAAGTATATTAAATCTTTATAAATACTCTCAAACTAGATCATAACACATTTAAAGGTTATAACGTCACAAAATGTTTGTACGATGAAGCGAGTGGTTTTAATATAGTGGTTTGTAAATAATATCGCTGTTTGGGCCCACAGTATGCATCACACTTACATTTGATGTAAGAGCACTTTTTATCCCCACTGCTGTGTAATACCATGTCTGGCGGTGATACATGTAAGTGTGTGTGTGTGAGAGAGAGATCAAGTGTGTTTGTATGTGTACGTCTATGTATATTTGTACTAAAGGGAAAATGCGAGAATGTAAGCAAGCATATCTCTTAATGTGAGCATGTGTGTGTGTGTTTTTGTGCAACCAGGGTCTGCGGGTTGCTTTTGTTCTACCGATTCAAACTAATTTTTACTGTAGATACGAGTGCATTTTTCCAGTCATCGCATTTGATTTGCATTTTTTCTAGAACTGGTTGTTCCTTTCTGCACATGTAACACATGATGAAACACATGTATGGTCCCCATATCTGTATATACAAACCATGAAGCAATCCGTAGCCATCTCTCATTGCGCTTGTAGTGTTTTAGTGAACTGCATGCAAGAAGTGACTACTGTCCGCTCATATGGTCATATGATTTTAAAGCCAAAAGAATAAAGGACATATTTTTTGTAAATGCTTGTTTATTTCCTCCGTTTCTCTTCCGGCCTTTTCTTTCTTCAGTGCTTCAAAGGTCATTTTTTCTGTGACGTCACTTCTTTGGTGTGTGCTGACGTAACGCTGCAGGAACTTTGGTTGCAGGATCATCCATGTGATTCAAGTACATGTTACACCCGACGATGTATCAATTTTGCAAAATGTGACAAGTGACTTTTTTTTTTTTTTTTTTTTNTTTTTTTTTTTTTTTTTTTGTTATAACCAAAGATGTGGCAACAAAAGACAAAATTTAGATTTCCGAAATAAAACCTATTTTGGGAAGCATATTTCGCATTAGGATGCATTCATTCTGATATGGGGAGTTTATGTTGGAGCTCCATTGCTGTTCATTATGCAACATTGTTGATAGTTATTTTAATAAATTAAAAATGACTTCATTCTAAAATGTTATTTGACCATCTCTTAAAGTTGTAAGTAGCAAAAGTCACATGATGCATGTGTGTCTGTATTGATTGGGCTCAAATATGTAAAATGTCCGGCATGCTCCTTTAAATTGTAATATTTGCATAAATATAAGAAAATAGTGCTAACATCAGATCACATGTTGCTCTCTAGTATACAGATAAAGCCTGGAGTGGATATTATATTATAGAATCATCATAGCTAGCTTTGTTTCTATTTTTATTTGTGGAAAATAGCTGGAAAGTCTTCAGGATGTAAATTTCTCCAAACTAGACAAGAAGGCCTCAAACCATTTTAACAATCAGATGCATGAAGTTAAAAATGTTACAAAGCTGAATTTGATTTGAAAATTTAAGGTGACTTGAGAATTCGTTCGACTCAAACTCAAACTTATCGTTTCAGTATAAAATATAATTTACCTTTTCAGGCAGGAGGCTGAGGGTCGTCAGGGACAACGATGTTCACCTGGTCTCCTCAGCAGATGAGCTTCTCAAGTTTGTTTCAGGCANACACACACACACACCCTCCCCCTTTTTTCAATTTTATTCTGATTAAAAATACATATTTAAATGATAAATCATGCCTAATTTCCCTCCTTTGTCAGATCTTTCAGCCAGATTGTGACACACAGTAAATTATCCTTCTCCACATTGTCTCACTGAACCAGCTAGAGCAACGTTAAAGGACCATTCTGTTAATTTTGCATGTTTGAGCCCAACAAATGCTACTCGCATACATGTTATGTTACTGCAAACCATTTTCCAAAACATAAAACCATATTTTAGTTTTCCTGTTATTTTACCAAATCTCCTAATCTTTCAAAATCAAATGCAGAAGTGATGCAGCCACCTTAAAAGTCAGTGTTTCGCCTGCTGACACTTATGCACAATTGCCTCTACAAGTCGATTTTTATAGCGTACTGGAATGAACTGAAACCGAAGCAGGCTGGAAGGTAGGAAAAACAAATCTAAAATTTACCACTCCAGCAGTATTTTATTTACTTAATTTTTTAGATGATTGGCAGTAATGTAACACGTATGCAGGTGGTAATTATAGGTCTTAGACATGCAAAATTATCTATCTGTATGCTCCTTTAATGCCATGCTTAACTCATTAAAAGTAATCTTTTCAGGCCCAAACACACAAACCATAACACCATGACCACCATGGTGTGTTTTAGTTTCCATAAGCTCATCTTGATCTTCCATGCAGGTCAGGCTCTTGCGAGGTTGTAGCCTATATGTTTTCCTCTCAGGTTGGTGGGGTTGAGCAGAGGGTGAAGGAGGTGAGAAGCCGAGAGACGACCCCCACCCAGCTGCCTCCAAACGCTCTGCTGATCCTGCTCCTGGCTCTGTCTTCCTGTTGCCTGGCAACCTAACATCACAGCTCCCCCGCCTGTGATTGATCAGCAGCGTCTCTGAGCTGCTTACCCACAATACCTTGCTGGCAGAAAGCAAGCAGACATTCCCTGCTCCATCCTCCCTGCATGCTGCAGATGTGACACAGTGAAAGAGTTATGTAAGAGGGAGCGGCCGAGTTATGACCTTGTGTTTTGAATGAAATCCAATGTCCTATACACACACACCTCATTGTCTCATGATAAAAGATCAAATAGCATGACTGAATGTGTGTTTAGCCTCCATTGTGGCCAGCACCTGCTGTGGAGTTTGTTTGTGATGTGGTTCGCCAATGAGCCGTGGAAATGTTTCTATGCATGAATAGATGGTCCAGAGATGTGGGAACACAGGACTTCCTCATGTCTTCCTCATGGCCTTGTCTGATCTCTGCCTCGCCCAGCACAGACCTCCCCGTATGGTTAACTCAACAGTGCTCTCTAGAGGCTGGAAGATGCTTAGAATTTAACAGTAAAGGACAATACCAGTGATTTTGCATATGCGTGTTGTAGATTTCATTTTAAAAATCAAAGTTAAGGTGATACAGCCACCTTAAAATTCATTGTTTCACCCTGCTAACACGTATGTCATTTTTCTGGTGAAAGCCCTGTTCTCCTGGGACTATATTCTCTGGTGGAGACATATTTTCTTCCACAGCTCCATGTTAAAGCGGATAATAAAGTTACTTTACTCAGTGATATGTTTAGTGACGTAATGTGTATGCAGATTGTATATGTTTGGCTCAAACATGCAAAATCACCGTTATGATCCTTTAAAACTATTGAGAATGACTAGAGTAAATGGATAAGAACAGGACAGCATTCTCTTCTTGGTAACATTCCTAGACACGAAAACTGACTTTTATTTCTTTTTTTTAATTAGAAAGCAGTAAATGTAATTAATATTTCTTTGCTGATGTTATGAGAAAACTAATGTCACATTCTGTCCTCAATCAAAAACATATAATCAACAAACTTACTGACGTCATAAAAAATGATTTAAGCCCCTCTGGTTGGATGTCAAACAAATTCATGGTTTAGTGCTGCCATCTATTGGGGAAAAAGCAGTACTGCAGCTGTTAACTGATAATACAAAAGAATAAAAAGAAGTAAATATACTTGGTTAAATTGTAATTCAGTTTTATTTGTCTGTGTCTTGTTACTCTATTTTGATATATTATGTAGTTTTACAAGAATGGAAGGTTTAATTTCAGCTCACGTCACAATTAATCACCGTCAAACTGAGATGGTGTTAAAAATGTCCATTTTAATCAGACTCACACGGCAATGTACAGTCTTTTTTAAAAAGAACAAAACAAACATGAAATATGTTTGGCCCCCAGTTGTTGGCAGTATTGAGTGACAAAGTTGCTTCACATTGATCGCTTGACTGTAAATTGATAAATTTGTCACTAATCTTACAAAATAATTTGGCACAATTAACTTAGCAACTTGCAGCTTTAACAACTAAAAACTGGAACACAGAAGATTATATAATTTATTGCAGGTATAAAAATGATATTAAAATTAGGAAAATATCCTTTGAGGTGACTCTTATAGGATTTAAACAGTTTTAATATTGCATTATAGTACTAATAATAATAATGAAAGACTTTTAAAGTCATGGTATATCATTTTTTTTCCCCTTAAATCTGCATGTTTTTGCCTCATTTGATAAATAATTTAATTGCTTTTACCCTTTAAAATGAGTTATAATCAATTTCTGTGTTGCTATTAGTAGGCTTAAAATCAGTGACATTATTTATCATTTTACAATACTAAAGCAAACTGAACACACGCAATACAGACAGGCATTTAAGAACAATTAGCAGCAATAGTGACACACACCAGCACAATGAAAATAGTGAAACAACACAAGCATGTCGCCAAAACCTCCAAATCGTGTCAATTTGTCATAGATGTTAGCCACAACCAGAAAACATGCTGTTATGATCAAAAAAACACTTTGCAACAGAGTATAAATTAGAACTGATATAGTTACAAGTAACTCACAGAAACACTGGTTTGCACTGATTTGAATCCGTGTACATTT
The DNA here is from genome assembly GCA_014773175.1 of Lucifuga dentata. Classification (NCBI taxonomy): domain Eukaryota; kingdom Metazoa; phylum Chordata; class Actinopteri; order Ophidiiformes; family Bythitidae; genus Lucifuga; species Lucifuga dentata. The sequence goes on along the minus strand of VXCM01000040.1, from coordinate 262,487 downwards.
TATAGTTCTTCTTTTGTCTAAACCAACAATCTTAGAAAGGTTTAGAGCTAAAATTAGATCATATTCAACTCTCACTTTCTCTTTGGAAGTGCACTTATCAAGAATAAATCAAACTGAAGATTGAAGGTCAAAATTCTTGATTAATATTCCAAATGTCTCCTGATCCCTCTAAAACCCTCTGAACCGTCAGATCATATTCCTCTCAAAGCACGACATGTCTCTCTTTTGATCGCCTTCTTCTGTTCTCTCATTCTGTTCTGGTTCCTTTGTTTGTGAGTCATGATGCTCTGGATTGTTCTGGAGCTGTGTTGAAGATGGCAGTTCACCACACACACCAGCAGGGGCGCTGTTGTTCTCAAAGGGAGCTACATGAGGGCAAATTTGGGGGGTAAGGGAATCGGAGGTGTTGGGGAAATGGTGGGAGGTGCTTTGCCGTTCTGTCTGGCGGTGGAGTTCTGTGTTTAGCGGCTCAGAGGGGATTTTGGATTCTAGCGTGGGGTCCGCTGAAGGGAGCGAGGGACACACAGTGGCGTTTCCACTCAGAAAAGCTGGCGTTTCATTGGCTGAGCTGTCCATTTGATAGTGCATGGAGGGGCTGGTGTGGAAGGGGTTGCTGAGGCTCATGTGTGTGTTGTTAGAGTAGCCTAACACAGAAGGAAGTGGAATCGAGTAGGAGGGCAGACTCTCCCAGTCGTCCTCCTCCTCATCCTCTTCTTCATCATCTTCGTCTTCATCCTCCTCCTCATCCTCTTCGCCTTCCTCAGGGTCGATTGTTTCTAAGCTATGTGTGCTGCAGTCTGACAGCCCGCTGCATATGCTGCTGCCATCCTCATCTTCCTCATAAGCTTCATCATCATCATCCTCCTCTTCTTCGTCTTCCTCCTCTTCCTCCTCTTCCTCCTCTTCCTCCTCCTCTTCTTCATCATCTAGGTGTAAATCTGCGTCGCCTGTACTCTGGAGGTGCATGATGGGAATGTGCGGTGTGCCACTCATCAGAGGAAACTGCAGGTTCGGCTGCTGCTGGACCAAGGGGGAGTCTCCATGGTAACCGTTGCCGTTGGTTACAAGCTGCTGCTGCTCCGGCTGCTGCTGCTGTAGCTGCAGCTGCTGCTCGTCACGGCTCTTCTCCAGCTCCAGCTTCATGATGGTGTGCAGGAAGTGGGTCCGCACCCGGACGGGGTTGAACTCCAGGCGTCCCGTGGTGTTGCTGCAGCCTTCCTTCGTGCAGCTGCAAGGGAAGGACATGCGGTCCACCTGCAGGAAGGAGTCCTCAAATCCTTTACTGAAGTAAAAGTACTAACATCACAATGGAAAAAGTACGAGAAATATGAGAGTATTCGCAGTAAAAAAAAAGTACATAAACACACTTTAGTATTATAGATGGGCCTCACCACAGTTCCATTTACCTGGCACTTAATGCCGGCCAGGCTGCAAGCACAGGTCTCAGGGTCACATATTCCCCGGCAGCGGCACCCGCACTCTTCTCTGGACATGCGCAAGGCACGCAGCTCGTGTTTCTCCTCCACGTCGATGCGTCGGACCCCCGAGGCTCGGAGCAGGGCGCGACGCCGCCTGGTGGTCAGAGGCTGGAGGAAGAAGTAATCGTCCACCTCCGTGTTGTCCAGGTCCAGGTCGTCTTCTGAGATGTCGTCGAGCGTCAGGGTGTCTGCCTCCGCTGATGACACCGTGCCGTTCTTCGTCAGCTGGAGGACGGAAAAACCTTAGAAGCTATTTTTGGGTCGATGACGGTGGCAAAGGACCATACCGGTGGTTTTACATATTTGAGCCTGTTATTTATTTAACTGGTCCAACATGGAGCTACAAAGAAGTAAATGTATGTCTTTGCCAGGGAATATAGTGCCAGGAGAACACAGCTTTTAAATTAAAACAAAAATCCCCTCTACATTTAGATGTACGTGTTAGCAGGCAAAACATTTAATTTTAAGGTGGGGATTTGGCAAAATAACACAAAAACTAAAATACAGTTTTATATTCTGGAAAATGGTTGGCAGTATTAAGCTTAAACATGCAAAATCACTGCTATGGTCCTTTAAAAAGAACTTTCTGTACGTTCAGGGTTTGATTGGTGTCAGCGCATGTTTTCAGCCCATCAGTGGCTTTTATGTTAATGCATTAAGGGGAGGAAATGGAACACTGGGGCTCTGCGTAAAGCTGTGCTAATGCAATGCATTTACAGTAATGGAAACCAAAAGATAAGCTCTTTAAGATGCAGAAGCAGCACGGAGCATGACTCAATGCTTATTAATTAAAAAAAAAAAAAAAAAAAAAAAAAAAAAAAGATTTCAAATGCAAAGAGGAAGCAAGAGTTTTGCAACTGACTTTGAGCTTGATGGCGTTGAGTTTCTCCTCTTTGAGATGATCCCTCAGCATGTTCCTGTGGCTCCGCTTCTGCTCCATGGCGAACTCCCTGAGTGTGAAGCGTTTCACCCAGCTGTGGCGCGGGGACATGCCCAGGGTGCTGCCGCCCTGCGTGGGCACGCTGGTGAAGCCCTGCCGCCGGCTGAAGTAGTACACGGTCACGCTCTCAAAGTGCACGTTGCGTCCTCGCAGCCGCTTTGACTGCGGCTGCAGAGAGGAGGCTGAGAGAGAAACACCGCTTTTAATTTTCAATAAATGCCAGTTAATATCATTTAATTTCTTACATTATGTTTTTATTAATTGACCTTTTTTTTAACATATTTAACATTACATATAAAATTTAAGCTGCTGGTTTCTTTTCTCATATGTTAGTATTGATTTGTCACATGGAAACCTGCATATTATGGTGTTTATGGCATTAAAGGACCATACCAGTGGTTTTGCATGTTTGAGCCCAATGCATAGGTTACGTTACTGTCAACCATTTTCAAAAACCGTATTTTAGTTTTCATATTATTTTGCCAAATCCCCTAATCTTTCCAAATCAAACATGCAAAATCGCCAGTAAGATTGTTGATATTTTAGTCATATTTGCCCAATTTCAATGTCCTGTTTCAATCAGAGATAAATGAAATTTGAAATTAGAAACGTAATGGTTGCAGACGGGAGTCAGACGGTAGGATTCTTACAGTCCAGCAGGCCAGAGGGAACCGGATGGTTCAGACTGTCGCTGCTGTTGCCGCTGTCACTGCAGGAAACCTCATCATAATCAGACAGGAAGGGGGAGGGGCCCTCCTCCAGCTTCCTCTTCAGGATCCCACTCATTCTGTGGCTCCACCCACTGGTCGCACCTGGACAACGGACACAGGTAAAGTGTCAACCAGGACCAGTAAAATACCTCTAATAATCTAATATTGCCAGAAATTCTACAATCATAAATGTGGAATTTTCTGACAACTTCAAAGAAATTCCCCAAAACATGTTAGCCAAAGATGTTTCAATTTTCCCAAATTTCCATTCCTACTTTCCCATTTTCCTTACATTATTTTGCATCAATATTATCATATTTTATCCCTTAAACTGCCTATCAACTTAATAATATGTCATTTTACTCATTTAATTAATTTAAACATTAAATCTAAAAGTTTTGGCACAGTAGCAGCAAAGACCTGAAATCACAAGGGAAATATTAATTTAAAATATATATAAACCTCATAAAAATTAAGTTGATTTTGAAGTTATGAAGTATTGAATTCATGATTTTGATTAAATGCTGCCTTATAATCCTTTTTGTTGCTTTTTAGAAAGTGAAAAGCATTCTGATAAGACATGACTGCTGTACTATTTTAAGTTCTCTCTCTTAGACACACACTTGAAAGGTGCTGTTGATAACAGGAAGTGTGTGTTAGACACCTCTCGGCACTTTCGCTCTCCTAAAATTCCAAGTTTTTTAAAAATAATGATCTGTTGAGCCTCTCCTCATCTGAACTGGACTGGTGGAGGATTACATCATATGCAGCAGAGCAGAATGCTGGGCCAAGCTTTCCCTCTCTCTGACAGGCTTTGTTTCCCCTCTCGCCCTCCCCCCTTCCCTCCCTCATCCTCACTTCCTTTCCCTATTTCCTACTCTTCATCCTTACTTCCTCTTCATTATTTCCTCCCTCATTATCCCCTTTCTCTCTCTTTACTCTCGTCTGCCTGATCCCTGCTGCCTTTTCTCTCCTGCACTCCGCCACTTGCAAACCTCCAGTCCACCTTGCTGCTTTTCAGGAAAGAAAAAGAATAAAAAGAAATATGGAATCCATCATTCTGCATGCTACAGAGGGAGCAGTGCTGCAGTTTTCCAGGGATCCAGCATGGATTTCTATTGCCTCCTCAAGCTCCTCTCAGCTAAATATCACATCTCATGATAATTTAGAGCAGTGTGGAACCAAACCTTCACACACACACACACACACACACACACACACACACACACACACACACACACACACATATGCATGCATCCTCACGTGTCTGGATGCATGTATGTACACATCCCAAACACCAGCAAGGGAATTCTTACTGACACATGTAAACAAGTCAAACAGCAGATGCGGTTTCATCCTGTGATGTGGTGATATCACTCTCTCTCTCTCTCACACACACACACACACACACACACACTGTTACTGCATGCAAAGCCAAGGGCTTTTTCATCACTTCAGTCCTGAGAGTCTATTTAAAGGTGTGACCGTCACTGACCTGCTTCCTCGTCTCGCCTTTGGTTTCCAGGAAGTCCTCAGCTCTCTCCTCCGCATCACAGTGTTCACCAGCAGCAGCCAAACATCCCCATGTGTCGTGATGATGCAGTGAGTGCTGCCATGATGCCTGCTTTCTCTCTCTCTCTCCCCCCTCTGGCACTATTGTGCAGCACACTTCTGCCTCTGTCACACTCCTCTCTCCCTATCACTGCCTTCTGTGTTCTCTCTCTCTCTCTCTCTCTCTCTCTCTCTCTCTCTCTCTCTCTCTTTCTGCACCCCCACTTTGCTTACCCTGTCAGCTCTCTCACTGTCTCGCTTTCTTTGCACTGCATCCCCCCCTTCTCTCTCTCTCTCTCTCTCTCTCTCTCTCTCACACACACAAAGANGGGGGGGGGGGGGGGGGGGGGGGGGGGGGGGGGGGGGGGGGGGATCTGTGAGGGAAGTGCAGATTCTCATTTTTGCAGCACAGAATGTTAAAAATAAACAGGATTGCTATGGAATGAGCAATAATTATTCCCACCCTTGCCTTATTCCTCATCTCCAGCTCCGTTTAAAGCCACTTCACTTTCTCCCTCCTCATCGACAGCTGACAGTTAGTTTGCAATAAATTTGATGTAATGTGGTTTTTCTTTTGTTATTTTCCTTCTTTTCGTGCCAATAAAGCTCCTTCAGTTCATTGAAGTTGATAAAAGAGGCAAATAGATGAGAGGAAATGAAAGGGGAGGGGAAGAGTTTGTAGAGAATGAATCGTTTCTGAATACACTGAAGGTCGCTGACATGCATGAAATTTAAAAAAAAAATCCCCTTTCATTCATTTTCACAGATTTGTTGATTAGATATATTTTGATATTTTGGAGTTAAAATGCTACAGCAAACAATTTTTCACCTCTTAGACCATAAAACATGTGGCTCATATTATTTATAACATTACAAATGATAACTAGAAGCCTGGGCTGAGTTTAAGATGGAGGTGCAGGTGAATTGAGTAAAAGAATCACGTCTGCATTTGGTGCAATCACAACCAAATTGGGGCATCAGCAGGAGCATCAGGGGAGCTGAATGTCGAAAATGAAATTATTCCTGCATCACCTACAAGCATTTTGGAGTTGGAGGGTGATTTACATTTCCAGTACACCAGTATTCTCCAATCCGGCCTCTGGAGACCCACAGCATGGAATATCTTCTGTTTCTCCCTGCTCCACCCACACCTGATTGGACTTAAATAATTAGGATGGCTTTGATTTGGGCTGATCGTTATCCAATCAGCTTAAGATTCAGTCAGGAGTCTCCAGAATCTGCAGGCTGACATGCAAAATTAAAAAAAAAAACAAAAACACACACAACATGCACCCAGCTGTGCAATCAAGGACGTCATTTCATGTTCAAAATTGTCACATTCACCACGATATTCATTTACACCTCCTCCCTCCTCCTGCACCTCTTCACTTGCTCCACGCTCACGCAGCACAATAGGTGACGGAATTTGCATTCCAAATGATGACTGCTCGACTTTGCTTTCAGCTCAGACCTGCCAGTCAAAGACGGAGAGCGTGTTTCGGACGATGACTCACACTTCCTCCATTCAGCTGTTCTGTTTGCTTGACGCCTCAAATTGCCAGATATTCTGTCGTATGCGTGTGCACAGGCAGCAGAGGCTTAATTAACACAAGTGTAGGACAGTACAGGCATCGATGGCTATCAGAATATGCTTTTAACCAGCCAATCCACATCCGCAAGCCCCTAAATATTGTTGCTATAGCAATGCTAGACCATGACATCAGCTCTTGGTGGAAAAACATGTGAGGGAGAACGATGCTCAGAGTCTTAGCCTTGAGTTAGAGATGCTTGTATTGGCTTCATCTATTCTATTCTGTAGTTTAATGTGGTCAAAAATGAATGATTATGCCTTTATTTATCCTAAAAGCTGATTAGAAATAGTGAGGCCTGTGTGTATGATATCCATATTTAGCAACTTTTGTCCTAAATTTATATTTCTTCCTGCAGTTTTGCATTTGTTCAAATATAGTCTTTTTATGTTAAAAGTCTGATCATAGATGATGATTAAGTAAGCTTCGTTCAAAATTTTTTATACTCCCTAAAATGCTTCTCATTGGGTATGTTTTCAGAGACTGGATGAATTAAACACATGAAAATAATAAATCACGTCTTTGAGGCCTGTTTTTATTCTGTATGTCACAGCAGCGGCTCCTTGACGTCCGCAGGATGTTGCAGAAGGACATTTTTTTTTTTTTTTTTTTTTTTGTGCCACGCTCTGAAATACTTTGCTTTCTCCTGGCAAGAATGGAGGGCAACGTGCTGGAGAGACAGAGTGATCCTTCCAATCAGCTTCCATGGCAACGGGCCACAAGGGGGAGGAGGAGGAGGAGGAGGAGGANAGATGGATGAGAAAAGAGGGGGATGGGATGTGGCAGCTCCTAACGCTGAAGCATGAGGCAGGCTGGAGCTGCATTTTCACAGAAGGAAAGGACACCGTGTGTGCTTGGAAATTTGAACAATGGGTGCGCTTAAGAAAGAAAATGAGATATTCCACGCCGATATTACATCAGCTGTCTTTATTATTTTAAAAAACAATACATAAAGTTTGAATATCACCCCTTTGTGTGATGGCTTCTCTCTTCTATTTAGTTATAATTCTTGCTGATGCAGCTTTTGGGGCCATAGAGGACAGAACATTTATGGTTATTATGTAGTTTGGGTTATTAATACATGCTGTGTTTAGTCCCCCAGTGCAGAAATCACATGTTCTATGCCCAGACACTCCAGCCTGTAATAAATAATGAAGCCAATGCGCTAAAATTGAGTCGCGTTATTACTGTGTCTGGAGAAAAACAGACAGATAATCCCTTAAAAGTATTTTAATCGTCCTAAAATAGTCAATTAATTTGTGGTGAGCTTAGCGTCTTGCTATATGAATAGCATCCTGTTAAGATGTATTACTGGAATGATATAATTGCTTTTTTGTAAATGGAAAAGGACTAAAACCACGTCAAAGTGATCCGACAACAGCATCTTAATTGCATTTTGGTTCTTTATGGGCTCGCTGACCAGGAGGGGGCGCTGTTGGTCAATGACACTGTAACTTTTTGCTTCACTTTGAGTCATGAGCCCATCATTAATCCCCAGCCCCTGTTCAACTCTGCTGGCTGCTCAGGTGTAATTGTTTCTCCAGAGAGCCAGATAAATGGCTGTGCAGCTGCTCCGTGACCCAAGACGCACACACGCGCGCGCTCGAGAGAGAGAGAGAGAGAGAGAGAGAACAACAAAGCAATGTCCATTTCTTCCTTTAGTTTCTTTTCTTTTTGGAAAACTAACACCTGTGCCAAAATTATGGACAGATTTATAATTTTGGGAATTTAGCAACATAAAGAAGCTGCTTTAACTGAAATAGAAAAGGAGAGGGTTTTGTTTTTCGATTCCCTTCAAATAAAAAAAGGTGATGCTAGGGATCTATCCTCATATCTTCTTTATATTGAGCCCTTATTAATGCATATATATTACTGTAATCCTTATTAGCCTGCATTAGATACAGTTATTATAGATGTCTGTGATGGAATAGTTACTGTTAATACCTGAAATACAAATATTAATCTTATTAATTAATTATAATAGGATTCTTTTTGCTGCCATTTGATGCTGTCTTATATGACGATGAATGACATTGGACTAAAACAGACTAAAGACTTCTGTGACGCAGTTGATGCTGTGAAGAGGTTTCTGTGGCTCAACTAGAAAGGATTAGACACCTCTGTGGTGCAATCCCTGTTTTTATTAAAGGCCTCTGTTAGGGAACTGAAGCTGTGATTGTAGACTCCGTCCTGCAGTGTAACGTCATTGCAGCCCTTCACTTCTGCTGTTGAATCGAGGAATGGGAAAAGAGTTAAAATAACATGGCTGCAATGTGTGTGTGGATTAAAGGAAATTCCCCAAGACTGCACAAATGCTTCCAGCACACAGGATGACATGCTGTTTTTTTTTTTCATATAAAAAAAAAAAATCATAAAACTAGTCATCATTGTGCTGCCTGTAGGCCCCTGATGTAGGAGATTTGTTTTTTTTTTTTTGTTTTTTTTTGCCTTATTGATGCTCTGATACAGGCACAAGTTGTGTTTTGCAAGTCAAAAGCAAGTGTGAAGTCTTGATTTGTGACTTGCACGTATTGACTTGGGACACTGCAAATTGCACGTTAAACCAATGAAAGTAGGACAAAAAGGTTTAGTCATTAAAGTGTGTCTTTAGTGTCATTTCCCTTAAAGGGCATTCAGGTGAGAATTTCATATTGATCTCAGCACTGGTTTTGAATCCTTCACTTTAAAAGCACTCCTGCTTTTCTATCCTACTAGCCGGTTAATTACAATTAACTGCTCTCACCTGGTGCCTCAGAATTTAAGTGGCTAAAACAGGAAATTAAAAGAACTCTCAATTCCTGATTTAACACCAGTGGGTAATTTTACAGCCAATTAGCTGCCTCAAATGCTGCTTTCAACAATAATGCTGTGATAAATTATCACCTGAAATTTTTTGCAGACGTTAAATTTGATTACCAAATCTGCATTATTCAAATTGATTAGGACTTGTCAACAGCCTGATTCAACTAAATACAGGTTTACTGACTTAAATGCCAAGATAATTAAATTTAAACTGCAATCAGAGCTAATCAGGCAAGTGGGTAATGTTTTAGCCGGGAATGATTTTTAATACACTGTTTTTATAGGTCATAGTTCTGCTAATCAACAGGAATTGATGGAATTGCAACCTCTGGTGTGTTATCAGGTAGTGGCCAGCAGAGGGCAGTCGAGCATTATGAAAAGAAAAGAAATGGCGGGCCATTCATAAAGATTCAACCCACTTCATAAGATAATGTCATGACAATATATTAATGTTAGACATGATTTAAACATACAATGCACATATAGATGGAGCAGTAAAACATAAGATAGAAGCAGATTAAATATATTTGTGCATTCTCTCACTGGCATAATTTGTAGTAAATTGAAGTACAATGAAATTAATTTCTTCTCCAATTGTATTGGAGACCCCGGGAGGCCATTAAGAGGCCCAGAGAGGTCCTTGACCTTGTTCTGAAAGCCTCTTAAATGCTTCCTGTGTGTATAGTTCTCATGTATTAGAGTAAATAGGGTATTTTCTGTATAAAACCACAAAGTTAATGGGCTTTTTTGTCCGTCAGCCTATTGGACAACCCATGAAATCTTGCAGTATCTCAGCAGAGGAATTCCTTTTCCAATATATTGTAGCAGTTAAGTCTTTATCATGTTTTATTGCTCCTACAGTGTTGCAGCCGACTCTGATTACAGTGACAAAGAGGAGTCAAGTCGTTCTTTCCCACTCACAGGAGGACGTGGCTGAGAAAGGGTTGAGGAAACAGATGGAAATTCCATCTGCCTGGCTGGTTTAAAGTTCAAAAGGTCAGGCTGAGCTGTGCAGAATTCCTGTACAGCTCAGTGTTGCAGTTAAACATGCAGGAAAAGCCTGAATACTGCTGCATGAATCTGTGTCAAGATTTTGTATTTGAAGGAGCACACTGGTGATTTTTGCACGTGTAAGCCCAATAAATACACACGTTCAAATGAAATGCTCAATTTAAAATCCAGTGTTTTTCCTGCTAACATGTCCAAATGTAGAATTATTATAATTCATTAATCATCATTATTTCTCAATAAAAGCCTTCTTTTCCTGGGATTACTTTCCCCAGCAGAGACATACGTCGCCTCTGTGCAGCTCTGTGTTGAACCAGTTAGTTACTTGGACAAAAAAAGTTCATTGACGTCATGTCCCCTGTGATAGGTCCTATCTCAAGTATGTTTCAAATCTCTACAAGTTCATTTTAATAGCTTACTGGAAGGCAAGAAAAACAAATGTAAAATTTACTGCTATACTTTGGAAAGTGGTTATCATTAAAGTAACGTGTAAGCATGTTGTATTTATTGGGCTCAAACGTGCAAAATCACCAGTAACATCCATTATTTGACTGATATCTGGGTTTTTATTGCTTCCTTTTACAAGCCTGTCATCTCAAAGCCAAGAAAATGAAGTGAAAGAAACCTTGTGACTGTAGATAAGTGAGCTTTGAACTGTTCTGTTTCTGTTTAACTATTTATATAGTAACATCCAAATGAAGGATTCAAACCAGGACTATCATCACTGTTAAAATGGTTTTATTTGTCACACTTGACATAAATTGGCTTAAATTAATTGAAAAGTGCAAATGAAATACAGCTCTGGGTTAAAATGATTAACAGCTTTTTAAAGCAATGCCTGCAACGAACCAGCTTCATCAAGACGTGGAGAGTCTGAAACTTGGACAAGATGAAAGAAAGTACATCCTATTCAATAGACTTCGCAATTGGAATGGCCCCTTTGCTCATGATGTAATCAAAGACACAAGACGGAATGTATGACAATGGCAGCCAGAAGAACACGGCGTCCCAGCCGACGGTGTAGCGGCTGCGGGGCGTGACAGCAGACACGGCGTGCTCCATACTGTGGACCACCTTCATCAAATCTCCATCACACATCTTGGACAATTTCTCCTTCAATACTTTGTCCACTGGGAAGGAAAATAACAGCTTAGGTTTGCAGAAAATTAGCGTTGCACCAAATGTATTCCTTACAGTTGAAAAATGACTGCAATATTTATATTTCACATATATATATAAAACTCAAAAAATCTAATCTTACCCTTCTGCAAATAATCAGGCCCGTAATCATCTCTGACTTCCTGTGGCAACTTGTCCCACAGCATGTTAGTACTTTTGCTGATGATATCAACATTAGTCACATTTGTTTTGAAGAAGCCCGGCTCTATGCAGAGAACCTTTACTCCAAAAGGAATCATATTTATCCTAGACAAGACATTTATATATCAGTTCTTATGCACAAACTGGCACTTTAACAAAGAATTATTTGTGTGACGTAATGTTTTACCTCAGGCTGTCAGTGAAAGCCTCCACGCCGTACTTGGAAACACTGTACGGGCCCCCAGTGGGACTGATCCTCCCGAACACACTGGCTACGTTGACCACCCTTCCTCTGGCTTTCTTAATCAGCGGTAGGACGCTCAGGGTGACGGAGATCACCCCGTTCAAGTTCACATCCAGCATGGACCTGTAGTCATCGATGGTCAACCAGTCACAAGGGGCAGAAGGGATGGCCACGCCTGCATTGTTCACTACAGCCCACAGGCCTAGAAGGTCACACAGAAGGAAAGAATTTCCTCGTATTATTTTGCTGGCCTACATAGCAACGCGCTATTCGTTGCTGAGGGTTGCTTCAAACCGTCAAATATTTCACAGACACCCACCCCGCTCCCCTACTCTGTCCTTAATCATTGCTGCAACTTTGTTCACGCTGTCATCAGATCGAACGTCTAGGTGAGCTGTGGTCAGGTTGCTGGAGCAGGACTTCTTCAGATCCTCCTCTCCCTTCTCTGTGAAGCATGCGGCGATCACTCGGAACCCCTGCTTGTCCAGGTGACGGGCCAGGAGGTTCCCGAATCCGGTGTCGCAGCCTGTGATATACACATACTTGTCGGTCTTGTCAGGGACCCGGGGCAGCTCCCGGATCCAGCGGTACAGGCAGAAAAGAACCAGCAGCCCCAAGACGTAGAGGAACATGACTGCAGGACCAAGTGCAAAGCTGTTACTCCTGAGAAATGTGTGATAGTTCATGACAAAGCTGTGAAAATGCTGGCAGAAATCATTAGAACACATCTGTTAAGCCTAGTTACAGCTCACCTATCTGCAAGGAACTGTTACGTTTTACAGCTCACTACATTAACTTGATGCTAATTCTGTGCTATTATATTATTTATTTATTTTTGGGTGTGATATATAACTGAAAGATGACACATTTTTTTGCTTGGGGACTGCGATATTATCTATTGTTGCAGTTCTTTATTATAGCTATAAGTAAGTTCAAACTATAGCGAGAGAAGCTAATACGCTAATATTAACGATGCTAATAGTATCTGGAGCTCAGAAACCATAAAAGCTACAGCAACCAAACTTAGCACATAGGTTCAAAAACTTCACCGCTGCTTAGGCCACAAAATTTACACTGATTGGTCTGAAGGTGGCGCTGTTATAAAACTTTACATTTTGGCTTCTAACTTTTGAACTGTATGTCCTAGAACCAAAATTCTTTTTCTGCTGGATTCCCTGCATGTAGATGCATCTAACCATGTAGGCCACGCCCATTTGTGCCTGGGAAAGTTTTCGGCCATATTTTGATATTCTTTACCGTTTTGCTGCAATTGGCTGACAAAGCTGTAGGCGTGGCTCATTTTACAAGATGTGCTATAAAATGTGGTATATCTCCTGTAAGAATTAGCCTACTGTAACCAAACTTGGCGGATATGCTCATGCAAGAAATCTGAAAAAAAAAAAAAAAAAAAAAAAAAAAAAAAGAATAATCAATTGACCTGATAGGGGCACTAAAGTTTCACTAATAACTTCTGATCCATACACTGTAGAATCAAAATTCTTTTTTCTCTTCATTCCTTGGACTGAGATCCATCTATCCATGTAAGCCACGCCCATTTCCATCTTGTAGCTTTTCCACCAATTTGAATTTTGTCCAAAAACTCTTTTTTCGTATCTCCTCCTACAATTTTGACTCAGACATGAAACTTACAATGTCTGAACCAAGCTGGAAAAAAGTTACAATTCTTCATTTTTTGGTGTTCTTTAACGTTTTCCTACAATTGGCTGCCAAAATTGAGTGGGCGTGGCTTATTTGGCAAAAACTGCAACATGTCATGAATGATTGTAATTATTATGATTACTATTATTTTATGCTGCTATTATTAATGGCTGCATTCAATTTAGTAGTACCGTGCAAGCCGTGTTAATGCGCATGTCACTGCCATACTTACTAAACTAAACTGAATGCAGCCACTACTAATGTTACGTAAAACACTTGTTAAATTTCGGCATTGGATGCATTTTCAAATGCAAATCAATTTGGTTTCACTTGCCTGCTTGCACATTGGGAATAGTTAACCTTCAGGAAGTTCCTTGTAAACATTCCTCAGATTTTCCAGATGGTTTACTGCTTGGTATGAAAAAAGTCTTTTTCAGTGCCCAAGTGCATCAGCCTGCTGCCTTTAACTTTAGTACGTGCAATATTTAAACTGGAACTTTTTATTTATTTATTTTATTTTTTTTAAGATATGGATATAATAGCCTAGGCGTTTTGGTCAATAACTGATCATGCTGACGATGTCTCAGAAGGTGATCATGTATCAAATGTGACACAAATGGCGTTATAGCGTACTTTAGCTTCTTCGATAATAAAACATGTTTTTCAATAAAATATCTGCATGTCTCATATCTCATCTGTAGGTCACTACAGAACGGTGATAGCAGCGGGTTTGCAGCTCAGCTGGATATGAATAAAATAGGGTATGCATTAATCAAAACCGTGATTATCAATCTTCAAGTATTACAATCTCTTCTCTTGATCTTGTAGTTGAACAAGAACTAGGTCAAACTAAAGTTCATACCTGTGGAAGCCGTCTTCTTCTTTCTGCTCAACTTCACCAGGGAATATAAACTAGTGACAGAGTAAATTTAAAAAAAGAAACAAGCTGGAGGTCCACCCCTTGATCCTGGAGTTTGGGCTATTTTCGCCCAGAACACAGCCTTTCAGGTGCATCGCAACCTTCCGCCTTATGTGAACTTTTTCGTGTTTGACGTTGATTTACAGATTTTACCCTGCAAAGAATATTATCTTAAAAATTAAACTAGACATTGCCACTAACTGTACTTTGAGATGGAGCCACTGACGTGCAATATTTAAACTACTGTTCATTTATTCTTTTAATTCTAATGGCCAAATTTCACATTCATCAAAGGCATCAAATCAAACAATATGAATTCTATTTGTTTTTCTCCAAAGCAGAAAACTCTAAAGGGGTGAAAACTACTATGATCTGTTTTTTATTTAAAATCTTTACATATATTACCCCTCGTAATTTTTTTTAATCCGTTTACGTTGTATATTTACACATTTAATTCACTTTATTTACATTTTAATGTTATATAGTACAATCAATTTGTACTTTTGTATGCAGCCTTCAATTAAAAAAAAGAAAGAAAATGAACTTTTTTCCTGTTATTTGTTATTTCCCCCATAATTATGTCTTGGTATTTTAATAATGAAATATAACAGTTAGATATAAACCTGTAAACTTTTGTTTATAGGCCACATATTCACAGTATTTGCTATGAAACAATATACATGCTATAAAAAAAAAACGTTTTAACCATCACTCAGGCCTGCATATTATTAAATGTTGAATACAAAATATGCAGTGATGCTTCCACGTTTTGCCACCAGGTGGTAATAGTGTTGTTGGTTCATTCATTTTCTTGTGCAGTTATTTTAAGGTACTTAAATTAAAATTCTGAATTCTGAAAGCCGAAGATGAAAACAAAACTTATCTGCTTTTGGTTCAAAAACAGCTTTTCATACTTTTGTGTTATTTTAGAAATAAACTGGTGCACACAAGATGACATTCTATATGCACTTTTTATCTCTTTATATCAACCCACAACTGAATAAAAATGAAGACAGAAATATACAGAAAATGATGTTATTCTTGATAAATGCATGCCATGATTGTTATTTATATTGTTACACTCATGTTTAAAAAGAAAACAAAAGATGACAAACTATGCAGCGGGTAAGGATGACCAAGGAAGTCAAGTTGAGGTCAATAACCTCGAGCAAGTTATACTATCATCCAGCTGTAACATCAACACCCATTTTACCCATTTATAAACTCCAGTATAAGCCATGTTTTTCTTTTTTTTTAAAAAAACCAAATTTCACAAAGCAAATTGGGCTTATACACAAGTAATTCAAATCAGATCCCAGAGAACAAAATTTCCAGGAGTGGAAATACTACCCATTACCACTGTGGAAAATAGTTTAAATCCTATCTTAGAATGGATATTTCTTGACTAAACATCTTATCCAGCACATTTTGCGGCAGCTAGTAAGCTCTGTTGTGATTGGTCAGTTAACGGTAATCAGCTGCTGAAATATGTTTACCGGTACTGGTGTTAGAGCCATTTCTTAATTATCAACCGTTTAAAATATTTAATTTGGGAGAACTGAAATGAAATAAGTTATTATTTTTGAATATTTATATCTAACCTGACTGATTTGGTGATCATCGCTGGCTGTTTCACGGAGGAGAAGGCTATTTATAGACGCTCTGCTGGAGAGCTGCAGCAGTAGACTATAGTTTTTGACCTCATCTCACGTCATGCTTTGTTATTTTGATTTTGAAAATAAAAAAGTTATGAAAAGAACAAGAGCGCGATGTTATCATTCCAGTTGAGTCAGGAAGGAGGTCGGCTTATATACGGGTTTCTTTAAAACTCTAATGTGCAGGTCAAACCCTGCTAATAAATCACATTTGATGAATTTTCATGATGCATGCACAGAATTGAATTTTTTAGAATTACATAAAGGGATATTTTGCCTGAATGTATCATGTATTGTAATGATGCAGAGGTGTTATAAGACCTCTGCAGGTAAATGATTATCTGGTAAAGTCAATGACCTTTTTGACAGCAGAAACCGACAGGACACTAACCTACAAATAGAACACTATGACCCCAAGTTCCAACAAACCATCATCTGGTCAATAAGATCACATGCCCCCTTCCATGCTCACGGTCTATCTGCAGTTTATCCTCTGATTGCCCCACGTCAAGCTGCCACAACTACAATCTACCTGGAGGACAAAACACCTGAATGTCAGACACTGGACTTGCTGCAGTACAACTGGATGAGTTTGCTACGATAAGACAGCTTATTGTTTAAAAGGAACGTGCAGGTAAGTTTTTCCTTTTTAAGCAGATTTATAACGATTCATGTCATCACCAGAACTTGTCTATTTTACCCCAAAAGCATATGAATGTTCTCTCAAGTGGGAACTGAATTTCAACAGGATCATCACACGCTAATTATGCTTGTTTTGAACATGAGAAATGAGTTTTTCGTTTTGCTTTTTTTGCACGATGAGTCAACATGCCAACTGGATCGGTGAAACTGCGGAGCATTAAAAAACTGGGACAGGAAAACCACAGCTATGAGGCTTCAGAAGAAGGTAGTGTAGCACTGCTGAATACTCCACACTTCATGCTTTAATTAAGAAAAATGCTCCGAGAAATCATCAAATCAAATATTTCTGCTACTGCTATGGCTAAAAATGATAGAAATGTCTGTTGTACATTTGTGTTACAGAGCCAAGTGGCACCTATTTGTAAGTATCCAGCATTATTTGCGTCTGTATTTATGCAAGATGCATTCATGTATTCTTGGTGATCAGTTTCATTGTTGTTCTTCATTTCATGCAGGACAATGACCGCTTCGAAGGAGGATGAGAAGTGAGTAACAGATTTCCAGGGCATTTGGATACTCTGGTATTATATTTTGTCTTCATAAGAACTAATCAACGTTTTCTCACAAACAGAGCCCAGAGAAAAGAAGAGCAACCGGCTATAAGAGTTGGCTTCTTTCAGCTGGTATTTGTCTTGAATTTCCCTGTTGCGACTCAAAGAGTCTGAATTTTACAATGCAACCCAGTCACTTTATCTTTGAGCGATTCGTCCGCTTCATGCAGGTGTGTGTTTTGTGTGTCTTACGTGCTGGTGCAGTTCCGTTTCGCCACGTGCAACGAGGTGCTGATGATGGTTGCGGGCAGCCTGTGTGCGGTGGTGCACGGCTCGGCTCAGCCCCTCATGCTGCTGGTTTTCGGCCTGCTCACCGACACCTTCATCAACTACGACATCGAGCTGAATGAGCTGAAGGATGACAGGAAGGAGTGTGTGAACAACACTATCCAGTGGAAAAAGAATTACACAGGAATAAATAACCCCAACGCAATGCTGAACCAGTCTGCGTGGGGCCTCATGAACAATTCAACATGGGAGATGCTCATACCTCTGGAGGGAAGGCCCTGTGGGTAAGAGTGTTGTGAGAAATGCATGAGGTTTGCTTTTTCAGAAGCTCAAATATAATGTTGGATGTGAAATTAAAACTCTCTTTTTAGTGTCTAATGTATGATTTGTCTGCTAACTTTCAGACTTTTGGACATCGAACATGAACTGACCAACTTTGCATTGTATTACGTTGGAATTGGACTCGCTGTATTCTTGCTGGGATACCTTCAGGTTCGTCTGAAACATTTATTGCACTTATACATAAGAGATGTATTTAATTTCTCTTTTTAAAGGTCAAAGGTCAGGGCTCACTAAGCCAGCTGCCTCTTTTCTCTGACAGATCTCTCTGTGGGTGACAGCAGCGGCCCGGCAGATTCAGCTCATAAGGAAACTGTACTTTGGCAGGGTGATGAGGATGGAGATCGGCTGGTTCGACTGCACCTCGGTCGGGGAGCTCAACACTCGCATGTCAGAGTGAGTGGGAAATNTCGGCTGGTTCGACTGCACCTCGGTCGGGGAGCTCAACACTCGCATGTCAGAGTGAGTGGGAAATAATGACACAACCTTATATTTTTTAATTTGTTTGGAGTGTTCTGGAGTTCTGGTTTCTTAATATCTCCACGTTTTTCTGTATTGCAGCGATATTAATAAGATCAACGATGCCATTGCGGATCAAGTCAGCATTTTCCTGCAACGCTTCACCACGTTCGTGTGTGGCTTTTGCATCGGCTTTGTAAAAGGATGGAAGCTCACCCTCGTCATCATCGCAGCGAGCCCTCTGCTTGCCGCTGGAACCGGTCTCATGGCTGTGGTGAGACCTCAGAAAGTCTTCTCTCTTCTCTTCTCCTCTCTCTGACATTCTGAGGTGGTAAAGTTTGCATCTCTGGCTCTAGTTTATAGCTCAGCTGACAGGGATGGAGCTGCAGGCCTACGCTAAAGCTGGAGCCGTAGCCGACGAGGTCCTCTCCTCCATCAGGACCGTGGCAGCTTTTGGCGGAGAGAGAAAAGAAGTGGAAAGGTAAGGCAGAAGCAAAAGAAAACCAAAAAAAAAAAAAATCCTGTATCTTTTCTCCTAAACATCAGGTGAGCTCTTCTGCAGGTATGACAGGAACTTGACCTCAGCGCAGCGCTGGGGCATCAGGAAAGGTCTGCTCATGGGCTTTTTCACTGGATACATGTGGTTCATCATCTTCCTGTGCTATGCTCTGGCCTTCTGGTATGGCTCCACGCTGGTGACAGAAACTGAGGAATACACACCAGGAACCCTAATGCAGGTATTACACTCACCATAATGAGACAATATCCAATAAGGACAAACTTACTGAAACTTTATTGATACCATTAACAGTTAGGATTAAAAGATAAAGCTCAGGAACAATAAAAAGGTAAGATAAAAGTTAGGATACAATTAAAAGTTTCACAATCTATGATCTATTGTAACTTTCACAAATCTCATATTTTGCTTTTTTTTTTTTTTTNTTTGCCATTCCAGGTGTTCTTTGGCGTTTTGATTGCAGCTATCAATGTGGGGCAAGCCTCTCCATGTTTGGAAGCATTTGCTACTGGCCGTGGAGCCGCAACCCTGATCTTTGAGACTATTGACAGGGTCAGAATGCTTGATATTGTTTTGCAAGAATTAGAGTTTTTATAAGGTGTTCAGTCACATTTTTGAAATCTGTCGTCATCAGGAGCCAGAGATCGACTGTGTATCCGAGGCTGGTTACAAACTTGACAGGGTTAAAGGAGATATTGAGTTTCATAATGTGACCTTCTACTACCCCTCCAGACCTGATGTCAAGGTACCGTCTACATTTGTTATCAAATGTAACACAAGGTTAAAGATAATTCAATTTCTGAAAAATAATGCCAATATTCCAACTTTTACATGTTTTGTCTTCTCAGATCTTAGACCAGCTCAGCATTGTGGTGAAGACAGGGGAGACCACAGCTCTCGTTGGGCCCAGTGGAGCTGGGAAAAGTACCGCTGTTCAACTTATCCAGCGCTTCTACGACCCCAAAGAGGGCATGGTGTGTTTCAATTAGTCCTCAGGTTCCCAAATGGACACATGGATGATGATAAATGTAATTTCCATGTTTTAGGGACTGTAATTCTTCCATCAGTTTGAAATATTGTAGAACTTGTCTGTCCTTTTTGTCAGCTCCTGAGACTGAAGGTTCCCTTGACGCCCGAGAGCTGCCACTTTTCTTTGAAGCTTCACTCGGGTCTAGTTTCAAAAATAACCATCCCTGGAGGGTGATCAGAGTGTATGATAATCTCTTACATTATTCATCCTGTGGATCTTAACAGCCTCATTTCTCATTTTTACTGGAATTAGAGGTCTTTACACACTTTACTTCTCCACTTTTTCCTCTTCTATTGAAGAAAATAGCCTGTTATGGTCCTCCAGTGCGAAGGTTAGAGAAGACTAACAACCCTATCAGCTAAAACCAGCATTGTTGCAGAAACTGCATTAAAGCAGCAAAGCACTTTAACAGCATCATCCATCAATTCGATCAAACCAGCTACTCTGTGCCCTCCACTGCAGGTGACCCTGGACGGTCATGACATCAGAGGACTGAACATCCAATGGCTGCGCTCCTTGATCGGCATTGTGGAACAGGAGCCCGTGTTGTTTGCCACCACCATTGCTGAGAACATACGATACGGCCGACCTGGCGTCACCATGGAAGACATCATCAAAGCCACCAAAGAGGCCAATGCCTACAACTTCATCATGGACCTGCCACAGGTGATCTGGCTGATGATAGCGGGGATTTAAAACTAAAAGCCATTTTTTTATATGCTAGCGATGATTTGATTGGTCCACTAACCCTCTCTGTGTTATGGCATTTCACAGAAATTTGAAACCTTGGTTGGGGAGGGTGGTGGTCAGATGAGCGGAGGTCAGAAGCAGCGTATTGCCATCGCCCGGGCCCTGGTCAGGAACCCCCGAATCCTGCTGCTGGATATGGCAACATCTGCTCTAGACAACGAGAGCGAGGCTGTCGTTCAGGAAGCCTTGGATAAAGTAAGTCTGACTGCTCCAGGGTTTCAAAATCTGCGTATAGACGGTCTTCTTGTGTTGAAACAACTATTTTTGATGCTCTCATAGGTACGCATGGGTCGCACGACCATTTCTATCGCTCACCGGCTGTCCACTATAAAGAACGCTGACGTGATCGTGGGCTTCGAGCATGGCCGGGCTGTGGAGAGAGGCAAACACAACGAGCTGCTGGAAAGGAAGGGAGTGTANCGAGCATGGCCGGGCTGTGGAGAGAGGCAAACACAACGAGCTGCTGGAAAGGAAGGGAGTGTACTTTACCCTGGTCACCCTTCAGAGCCAAGGAGACAAGGCTCTGAATGAGAAGGCTCGGCAAAGTAGGACCACGTTAGGAGATGTTGTCCAGGCTCTTATACCTTGAGCTCATACGCGATCTTAAACATTATCCTCTTTTATTAGTGGCCAGCAGCGAGGAAGAGTCGCAGAATCTAAGCCTCTCCAGAGCAGGCAGCTACTGCGCCAGTCTGAGGTATTACACAAACACATTTCCTGTCACCTGCTGGCCTTTATAATAGTCAACAGTCATTTATTTACTTGTTTAGTATATCCATTTACATGCTCCTGACTGTGCACTGAAAATTACATTATTACAGCCATCATTTTGTGGCTCAGATTGAGCTGTGTCAGGGCAGACATTGCCTTAATTTGCTTAATTACCGTGTTGCATTTACTTTGACACAATCCTGAGTCACTTATATACAGTGCAGCAGTAGAGAAAGCTTGAATTCCTCTATCACCACCATTACAAGCATTTAGCATCCAGGAAATATAATAATATTCATGTTTCCCTGGAAACAAATGGGGTGAAGTTACCGAGTTTGGTATTTCTGCAGAGCTTCGATCCATCAGCGTTCCAGATCTCAGCTGTCCAGCCTCATCCCAGAGACTTCTGTCTCCATCGCTGGAGAGCTCGGCCCCAGAGCCTATGCTGTAACACAAGATGACAAAGACAAGGTGTGTGTACACAACTTCATGTGAGCCTAGATTAGCCGGGTCAACAACCTAATAGTTACTGCTGGAGTTTAAATCACGTGTTTGATGTTTCCTGGTAACGTGAGTGTATTTATTTTCTCTACATGGATCAATGACAGCACACACTGTTCATAGCTTCTACTTCTATGTGTCTGCATGTCCACCCACTTGTGTGTGTTTCTGTATGGGTTGTGTGAATACTCAGAATGCCGTCTCAGAGGAGGAGGAACTGGTGGAGCCTGCTCCAGTTGCCAGGATCCTCAAGTACAATTTACCAGAGTGGCCATATATGATTTTTGGATCTATTGGGGCGGCGATAAACGGAGGCGTTAATCCTGTTTACTCTCTCCTGTTCAGTCAGATCTTGGCGGTAAGGTTGAGGACCTTCAGATTTTCTAAAATGCATGAATCAAGAGGATTCCAATGGCCTAATGTCTTCATTGATCATTGTATGTACATATAACATCCTTTACATATGTGTTTGTGTCTGTATGTAGACATTCTCAATAATGGATCCTGTGATCCAGAAGAAGGAGACTGATGGCATCTGCCTGTTCTTTGTCATGGTTGGCGTGGTCTCATTTTTCACCCAGATGCTACAGGTAGTGTAGCGGGTCTGTTTTACCAAGACTGAACCAAATCTGCGCAAATTAATGCCAATGTTTTATGAAAAAAAGTTGAAAAATGAGCTGCAGATGCACTGTTTTAATTAATCTGTGAGCTTTGACCTCCTCGTCCAAGACTGGAGTGATGAAACACTTTTCTGTGTGCGTCTGCAGGGATACGCTTTCTCCAAGTCTGGAGAGCTGCTGACCCGCAGGTTACGGCGGCTGGGCTTCCACGCCATGATGGGCCAAGAGATTGGCTGGTTTGATGATCACAGGAACAGTCCCGGAGCGCTGACTACACGTCTGGCAACCGATGCCTCACAAGTTCAAGGGGTGAGTTAAGGCTTTTCAAAAAAAAAGAAATGCACATTTCATAAGTTATTCAACCTTTAAAATCATAGGGTTCTTCCATTTATCTCCTATTAAGGCCACTGGCTCGCAGATGGGCATGATTGTCAACTCCCTGACCAACATTGGCGTGGCCATCATTATGTCCTTCTGCTTCAGCTGGAAGCTCACGCTGCTCATCCTGTGTTTCCTGCCGTTCATCGCTCTGTCAGGAGGCTTCCAGGCTAAGATGCTAACAGGCTTCGCAAAGCAGGACAAGCTGGCCATGGAGGCCGCTGGACAGGTACGGACGCTGTGTGTCGGCTACTTTTGGGAAAAAAACACAAGCTGGAATATTCAGATACTGAGCGAAGAGTCAAGGCTTTCTCAAAACTGCCAGATTTTCAGGTGCAGGGAGAGATTAACTGACTCATCTGCTACATCAGAGACAATTTATCAATAGCATCTATTTTCGGCTCCATGTTTCAGGTTTTTCTCAGCTACAGGCACTGAAGGAAAGCCTCATGCTGAAGTCAGATCTGGGCCCTGCAGCATTTTTTATTAGCTGCTCCTGTAATTCTGTGAGTTATGTGATGCTAATACTGTCATGTTCAAGGCCACCCATGCTTAAAATACAATCACGGTGCTGAAATCCTCCGTCAAACTGCATACTGTATGGCTTTATAGCGTGGGGTGTTGTAAGATTATCTCCTGCTAGGCGATGGATATGTGCAATTTGCCAGAAAGTTCACAATCAAAGTAAAATATTCAAAAGTCAATTTACTGTGAACTTTCTTTCTTTATCTTAATTATCCAGATGCAGTAAAACTCCACCCATCTGGTCCTCCAAATAAAGTAGATTAGATGAAAGTTTAATGATCCCTACGGGGAAAATTGGCTTATTACAGCAGCAGAAAATAGGATATAGATAAGAACACAGAAAATATTTTATCTATACCCGATTCTCCTTTACACTTTGAAAACACACGTTAAGACTACATGCAGCTCACATTTCCTCTGTTATTCTGTCACTATAATCAAACTCTCAGACTGAATCCATTATTTGCGGTGCAGATTTCTGGCGAGGCCCTCAACAACATCCGTACTATAGCCGGGCTGGGGAGGGAGAAGGATTTTGTGGAAATGTTTGAGGCCCAGCTGGACACGCCGTACCAGGCAGCTGTGAAGAAGGCCAATGTGTACGGAGTCTGTTTTGGCTTTTCCCAGTGCATCATTTTCTTCACCAACTCCGCCTCCTACAGGTTTGGAGGATACTTGGTGAAGCAAGAGGGGCTCCATTTCAGCTTGGTCTTCAGGTGAGGAAAGTTCGTCTGAAAAAAAAAATGTTGGCGGGATTGATGAAGGTGAGTTATGGTGTGTTGGCATCTTTGGCAGGGTGATCTCCGCCATCATTACCAGCGGCCTGGCCCTCGGCAGAGCCTCGTCCTACACACCAGACTACGCTAAAGCCAAGATTTCAGCAGCACGGTTCTTCCAGCTGCTAGACCGCGTGCCTACGATCAACGTCTACAGCAACAAGGGAGACAAATGGGTATATTATGTCTTGCACAAGATGCTGAATACATAAAATTTCCCTTTTCACTATAAAGTCAAAAAGGGAATCCAGATGGAAATTCCAATCCTTTCCTTTATTGCTTTGCTCGTTAAATTTACGATAGTTGTGGATCATAACCACTTCTGGCAATGAAACGCTGACCTGCCTTTAAAGGACAGGACATAGCACCCAAAGACCCCCCCCCACCTAAAGAGGCCTGTTCTAACCTTTGTGCTTTGTTTATTTGTTGCATCTCNACCCCCCCCCACCTAAAGAGGCCTGTTCTAACCTTTGTGCTTTGTTTATTTGTTGCATCTCTCCCTTCTTGTTTTCAGGATAACTTCCAAGGGAACATTGAGTTCATCGATTGCAAGTTCACTTACCCCACCAGGCCAGACATCCAGGTCCTGAATGGGCTGAACATGTTGGTGAAGCCCGGCCAGACACTGGCCTTCGTGGGCAGCAGCGGCTGCGGGAAGAGCACCAGTGTCCAGCTGCTGGAGAGGTTTTACGACCCTGACCATGGCAAAGTGGTGAGCGGAGGACACGGGTTTCACACACTTAACATAGCTCACTTTGGAATGAACAGGAAATATCTACAGCCTGCTTTTGACTTTGGTTCTGTGCTGCTTTAAGTGTCATTGTGGAACATGTAATCTGCCAAAGTCAAAGTCTCATCTCTGCTCATTTGGTGAACTCGGTGACTGAGTCTCTCACAGCTCTTCAGTTTTACGATTATGCTGACGTTCATTATTTGAGAATGAAAGGGCACTCACCCCGGCTGGATTTCTGCGCCAATGACAGATCTCTGCCAAGATCCAAATGGTCTTAAATGCATCGTCTTGACTCTGTCAGACGACCAAAAAGGACAGAATTACCTCTGCATAATTTCAGTCTGCACTGAAAATAAATTACAGCATAGACTGCAGCCTGATAAGTCATTAAGCAGATTGTATTTCCAATCTTTGATGATTATTCTGCTCTGTACTAATGATAAAATCAATTGCTTCCTGCAGCTGATTGATGGCCATGACTCGGCTCAGATCAACGTCCGCTTCCTGCGTTCTAAGATCGGCATCGTATCCCAGGAGCCCATCTTGTTTGACTGCAGCATCGCAGAGAACATTAAATACGGCGACAACTCCCGAGAAATTAGCATGAATGAAGTCATCTCTGCTGCCAAGAAAGCTCAGCTTCATGACTTTGTCATGTCACTTCCTGAGGTATGTAAAGACATTAGGATGCTGATAGGGTGAATCCAGGTTATTGATCCTGCATTACCTTCCACTGATCACAAGGGAGGTGAAAGAGATAAAGAAAATAAGCCTGCTAGATAAGGATTTAAAACTCAGTATCAGGGAGATGTCCCTACATTTGTGTGCACTTAACATGGATCTCGTGAAATATTAATTTTGTTCTTTGCCCTTTGTTGCGTCAGAAATACGACACCAACGTCGGCATCCAAGGCTCTCAGCTGTCTCGCGGCCAGAAGCAGAGGATCGCAATCGCCAGGGCGATCATACGTGACCCCAAGATCCTGCTTCTGGACGAGGCCACCTCTGCCCTGGATACCGAGAGCGAGAAGGTACAGAAAGTAAACCTCCATCTGGGAAACAGGACCGCCACTTTGTATTCTCCGGGCACAAATAACAAGAAGAGCAAGCAGTTAATTATTATTATCATTACCTTCATTATCTGTCATCAACTCTGTTATTATCACTAACAGCTCACAGCTCAAATCAACCTTTAGCAAAGCCTCTTCAGAATGAATGCAGTCTGTAGCCTATACGCAGTAGCTTTTGCACCTAAAATGGCTGAGAAAGGCTTTGGAGCAAAGAGGTCTCTGCAGCACGCCGTTCCACTGGAACATTCTAATGACAGTAATCAAGGCGGGATTGTGCAGTTGCTATAATTGTATGCCGT
This sequence comes from Lucifuga dentata, assembly GCA_014773175.1. Classification (NCBI taxonomy): domain Eukaryota; kingdom Metazoa; phylum Chordata; class Actinopteri; order Ophidiiformes; family Bythitidae; genus Lucifuga; species Lucifuga dentata. The sequence continues at coordinate 236,423 of VXCM01000040.1, read as the reverse complement.
GCACCTGAGAAACGATGATAGCCTGTGTGTGAAGTCCATGTGCACCGTTTCGTGTGTGTGTTTCAGACCGTGCAAGATGCTCTAGACAAAGCCAGAGAAGGACGAACCTGCATCGTCATCGCCCATCGCCTGTCCACCATTCAGAACTCAGACATTATTGCCGTCATGTCCAGAGGCTTTATCATCGAGAAAGGAACACACGATCAGCTCATGGCCCTAAAGGAGGCCTACTACAAGCTGGTTACCACGGGTGCACCAATCAGCTAACTGCTTGGGGGAACGAGCAGCCAATTAGCAGAGGGAGTGAGCAGCCTTGAGAAACAGAAGCGAGGAGGACTTCCTGTTCATGTGCTGCAGTCCCAATTCTGTCTCTCATGATGACAGTGTCCATTTCTAACCGAGCAAGATGCCATTTTGGCTCGTCACAACTGTCCATTATGACAGCATTTACTTTTGGGTGGGATTCTGTTTTGTAGAGGGGAGTTTTGTAGGTCACTTTTCTTATCTTAGGGTATTTTAAGGTAATTTTCTGAATTATTTTGTCAATTTTGCAGCGGAATATTGCGATTTGGGTGTTTGGCTCAACAAAATTGGTGTATTCTGAGTGTTTTGTAATGAAGCTTTTATTGAAGAAAAAACTTATAATGAAACATAAATCAAATAATATGAGTAATGCTCATATTCAACCTGTATGGCAGTTTTTAATGCAGTCATGCCAACTAATTTGATCTCCTTATATATTGTTCTATGTTGTTTATTTTTAAGTTTGTTATTTACTTACAACCATATTAGTGATTTTGCATATTTTATCTCATTAACTATGTGTATAATACATTCTTGTTGACCTTTTTCCAAAGCATAGCATACTACCAGTATATTATAAAGTATGATGGTGCATTCAGGGCCTCTGCTACGTTGTTAGTAAGGCTCATTGTTGACAGTTTTATATTTTTTGCTGAATAATACCTGGATGTAATACCTGGATGTTTTACCTGCATTTCCTGCTCCAAGAAGATCTTGTTAATCACCGTTTACGGTAAGCAGGGTCATCCAGCTCAGGACATGCTTCAGCCATAGAAAGTAAAGGACAAATGGAGAGAAAAATGCAAATAAAGTAAGTAAAAAGAATACCCTACATTTTTAGAATATGATTTCCAATTTTTTTTTCATAATAAACATTAAAAAAAAAACCTTCCTTTTTTGTTTCCTTAAATTATAAACCCTATTTATTGGAAAAACAAAAAAACACAAGACAAGGCAAAGGCAAATGCGGACACGACACTAAAATTTTGGTTACTGTAGTGTCTTTGAACGCACCAAAGGATAGGAAATGGCCTTTGCTTGCAGTTGCATGACCACACGACTAGGACACAATAAAAGTGAGAAAATAGTCACTGTGATGGATTTTTATACAGGACTGAAATGCAAAGGTGGCTGCCTGGAAGGTTGGAAATCAATCTAACATGCTACGCTAGGCTGTGCTTTAGAAAATAGTCAGCAGGAATGCAGTTAATGGGCTAAAACCTGTAAAACACTGGTGTGGTGCCTTCACTGTAAACTGGGAATTTCTGTGTGTGTGATGCAGGATGATATAGTTGTAATAAAACAGATTTTTTTTTGTTTTGTTTTTTTTGTCAGTGGCTCAGAGACTCTCCACTGGGAATAATGCAATGAGAAAAGCACTTGTTTAAAGGACCAAACCGGTGATTTTGCGTGTTTAAGGCCCAATAAATAGAACCTGAATAGACAATTTTCCAAAACATAAAACTTTATTTTAATTTTCCTGTTATTTTGCCAAATCCCATAATCTTTCAAAAAATGTTCAGGTGATACACCCACCTGAAAATTCAATGTTTCAACTGCTAACACGTACGTCTGAATGTAGAAGGGTCATTTTAATTTCTCAGTAACATCGCATTCGTTGTGATGGATTACTTATTTCAAGCATTTCAAGTCTCTACAAGTTGATTTTGATAGCGTACTGGAATAACTGAAACCAATGGAAGTCTGGAAGGCAGGAAAAACAATTCTAATATTTACCGCTCCAGTAGCATGTTTTGGAAAATGGTTATCGATAATGCAACATGTCTGAGGGTTGTACATATTGGGCTCAAACATGCAAAACCACCAGCACGCTCCTTTAAGAACTCTGTGAATGAGTGAAACGACTGACAGGAATATTTAATCCCAAACACCGCCCTGATTCTGGATTCCATGTTGATGCCACTGTTTGCGACAGCCACGCAGTCAGAGTGCAGATGTCAGAGACACTCCATCAGTTAGTGGTAATATGTGATCACACCACACCGACCTCTGGGAAATTGAGTCTTTAATCACAACATCTCCAGACCCAGACTCCTGCTAAATTAGCATTCCTCACATGCAATCTCATCTCCCAGCTTCTTCTGCTGATTCATTCAGGGAGAGGACAAGGTTTGACATTGTGCCTTGTAATGCAGATGCAATACTGATTGATGAAAGCACAAGCCGGGGACTGAATGAGGCGTTTGTTTTCCGCCATCTTGCCGGATTTTCCATTACCTTGTGATATTTCTGCATGAATTCACACAGGAAAGGAAGGGAAAACAAGTCATTTAGGTTTTGGGATTTTTCTGTTTGCACCACTCATGCTTTGCTTTCTCTTAAGGTTTGTCTCTCTTTGGTCCGACTTCACCTGCTGCGAGCCGGACAGTGAGTCTCTAAAGGTTTTAAAGCACTGACAATCAAGAAGCCATTACAGCTCACTGAGCGGATGGCCGGCAAATTGGTTGGCTCACAGGAGCAGTAAATAAGATAGAAAGAGTCTTGTGTTTTTTTAGGTCCATAGTTGGTCCGGCTGAGAAGAGAAAAGATGCATAAATAGTCTATTCGGCGTCAGTTTGATCCTAGTTACCAGGTTTTGATGTGCTTATGTTGACTTTCCACATATTATCAATCCAATAATCTTCAATCTGAAGCTTTATCTTATCTCTAGATTCTAATTATACACTGAAAAAAAACTAGCAAAATACTATGTAATTTTTAAATAGAGATAAAGTGAGAGAGAGAGACAAAGAAAGAGGGAGACAGATAAAAAGAGACAGAGAAATTAAGAGATAGAGACATATAAAGAGAGATAAAAAGCTGAATGATAAAAAGAGACATGGAGGGATAAGAGAGAGAGAGAAACCAAGATTGAGAGAGATAAAATGAGATAAACAGAGACAGAGAAAGGTAAAGGGAGAGAGAGATTGACAGAGCAAGAGATAGGTAGACGGACAGAGAGAGGATGGAGACAGATGTGTCCAGCTGTCTGTCTTTCACACTGACACTCATAAAAATCCCGTCACTGACCGGAGGGAAACGTTTAAAGCAGCGACGCCGTAATAAGATCCTGATTTCATGATTGCTGATGACTCTCATTACCATTAACACCGTCATTATCATAATCATTCATAAGCAGCAAGAACAGCGACCGAGACCACAGGGAGGAGATGAAGAGGAAGAGGCTCACGAATGCATCAAAACAAAACTCCATTTCCCGATTCAAAAAAACAAAACAAAACAAACAAAACAGAAGTACAAAAGCGAGAGATAAATTATGAATCTCAGCCTGTGTATATAGTAGTTTGGAGCACTGGCCCTGGGTAAGAATATCTATTACTGAGGCATTTAACTGCCAATTTAAGTTTGTGCAGGCGAGATCGTGAAGCCTTTTTATCTGGTTATAAAAGCGGCTCAGCTGACATTAAACCCAGACCTTTTTCATTCCAAATTCAATATTTCTAAATAACATGGAAGTGAGTTTCTGCTTTGTTTTCCCTCAAATCAAGCTGCTTATTTTGTGTAATGGGTCTCCTGGTGTATCTTTTATTTTAGAGCAAGGAATTGAACCTCACTAATGTGCCGTTTGGCATTTATGAATAAAATTTGCATGTGAAATTGCAGTAAAAATCAAACTTCCTTGTGCTGCTGAGTGAAAATGTTCCAGTTTTCTGTATCTGGTGCGATCGTTGACCTTGGAGGTTTCTCGTAAAAAAAAAAAAAGAAACAAAAAAAAAGGGGGAGTTCACATCAACGCCCAGCATTTTTGTTTTATCAGGAGAGCAGGGTGACAGGGAGTCACGGGGGTCATCTTTAAACCGGAGAGGCCGGGTTTAACATTTGCATTCATTAGACCTCTGCTCTGCTTGACCCCAGCAACACGGAAGGGATAAATAAAAATGGCGTGTGGGCCACCATATTTATCATTATCATTTAGCATTACCGATGTAGCTGCAGCTTTCTGGAAGCTCGTTTGGTTTATTGCAATGCCCACCCAACGGATATTTGTCATTTTTGGCTCAAATCCCTATTAATGTGTTGCTGCTTAAACAGGCTGCAGTTGGAAAGCAAATCTCTCCATAAGCGAACGAAGCCATTAGGGGGATTAGCAAGTAGCTTCTCTGCATGAGGCCATGAATGACCTTGGAGGGATACGCGACTGAACAACCTGTGAGCTGTGCTGATGATCACGGCCCACATGACTGATGATGATGATGATGATGATGATGATACGTTTACATGCGCTGAAACTTTGATTGTAGTCCAATTAAGGCAATTCATTGCCTTAATTGGACCATAATTACATTTAAATTAGCATAAAACAAAATTGGCTGAAAGGACCATACCACCCATTTTGTATGTTTGAACCTAATATATTCAATTTTCATACATGTTACGTTGCTGACAACCACTTCCCAAAGGATAAAACCATATTTCAGCTTTCCTGATATTTTGCAAAATCTCTTAATCTTTCAAAATCAAATATTCACCCACCCACATTAAAAATCACAATGAACTGAAACCAATGGCGGTCTGGAAGGTAGAATTTTTTTTTTTTTAACTCAAAGTTCCAGTAGTATGCTTTGGGAAATGATTGTCTATAACTACATGTATGAAAATTTAATATATTAGGCTCAAACATGCAAAATGGGTGGTATGGTCCTTTAATCCTAGTAAGAAACCCAGATTATGTGATTGAAAATCCATTTATTCAGGCGCGTGCCATCTCCGCGGCCTCTCCCTCATATTCCAATTAAGCAAAGCGAACGGTGGAATCCTAGTCTACTAATTCTACATCTATCCCACATTTTGTTCGAGCTTGTCCTCCTATGACAAGCCAAAATGTCTGCCTAATCTGCATTAGCAGTGCAGAATCCACCTGTTAGCAAAACGCTGGCGGAATTTAAGAAGCACAATTAACATTTATCATCCGAGATGACAGTGGGATCCATCCAGGAAGTGCAAAAAGGGTGGGGATACAGTTCCCGAGGAAACATCCCGATGACATGAAAGTAAAAGGGGTCACAGGGTTCAGTAATCTTCCTCTCTCCTCTTCTGAGCTGACACACTGTTGTTACAAGCCCCTGAGGTGGGAGAGGCGAGTGGGGAAAGGTGATTTGTCATGAGTGGGGAGTGTGTACTATCTCCTGCCGAGTGTGTGTACAGCACTGTTCAGCAGGGGAAGAGTTAGAGCTGACGGTGTGTGAGATTCTGTCTGATGTTTGTGTGAACTCAAATCCTTTTCTTACTGTGAGTAAAAGTACGATAACACCAAAATACTCTTTACAAATATTTGCAGCAAAGCAATGATTATCTACAGAGTAAAAAGTACCATATTTGCCTCTGTAGTGTAGTAGTAGTAGAAGAAGAAAACAGTCTTTATGTCAAAACTCCCATGAGCCTTAGGATGTAAAGGTGTTCTGGTGTGTGTATTTGTCTTACCTGACCATAAAGAAGCCCTGAGCTTCTCTTGCCAGCTTTCACCATGTCTCGCCGTTATCTCCCATCACTGTCACATCCTGCACCGTCCTGCACCGGCATGAGACCGCCACCGCTTAATTCCATTTTCGGTTATCTCACAGCGCAGGAGGAAGTGTTCTCCTGTATTAAGTAAATTGGAAACGATAGTTGATCTTGTCTTTTTGCCGTCTTTTTTTTTTTTTTTTTTNTTTTTTTTTTTTTTTTTTTGCCTACAAGCCTTGTGGGTAATGTATTTTCTCCCACTTTTGCAAGTAACAGGCATTCTCGGATCGATCGTGTGTCTGCTGATCCTACGCGGCGTTTGATGAAGGGAATAAAATCCACTTCTTCTTCCTCCTCTTCATCTCTCTGCCACACTGACACATTCATGCACGCACATAAACAACACACACAGCACCTGGAGTCAAATGTAAATAATGGCAGCTGTTTATCTCCTGGACGCTCAGGGTTTAATTGGATTTTCCATAAAGATGGCGAAGGATTTTTCATCTGTTCGGGCTTTACGTTGTCAGATTTTGCTACAAATTGCGTGCAGATCAAACCTTTCAGTGCAGAGAAAGAGAGAAAGTGGCAGAGGAAAGAAAACCTGAAGCTACGCCATCGGTCGATCTGATTTCCACCAGGGAGCGATTCAAGGACACACGCAGCACAGTTTGAGAAACACGGAAGTGGCTTGTGGTGAAGGTGACATCCTATGACAGCGCCACGTTTAACTGGAGATTGCATGGTTGCATGCCTGATTTGATGCACCTATTAGCAATGAGCAGCTGCAACACCTGAACTCAATAATTAGGGCATCCAAAAACAACATATAAAAAAATAAATAGAATAAATAGAAAAATAGGATACACTAAAATAAATCATAAAATTGCTTTACAAAATTCTTCCACGTAAATAAACATATACTGCAGCAAATAACTGAATTAAAAATGATTCGGTTCCACTTCATTTCAATAAGCTGCATTTCATGTGTGATTTATGTTGTCAATATTTTCCAGATGTAGTTGTCAGATGTTTAAAATATAAATATTATTTGTTTACTTAAGCTAAAAAAAAACTGGAAAATTGTCAGTAATGCATCAAGCAGATGTGTGTTTTTCTGGATTTTGGGATTTATGAGGCTGTTTTTACAACATCCAACTTCTGGGAGGTTCTGAGCATTTCATCCAAAATTAAATCTGTTGTGACGCGTCATTCTATGATCCTTTACCTGCTTTTTCAACTGAACAATTGTTACGAACACTGTTATTCACAAAGCCATCAGGTATTTATGAGCCTCCTCTCTGGTTTCATGCAAATATGCAGATATACTTGTGTGAAAGCCCGCGGCTGGTCATAAATATGAATCTGCTGTTTCCCGATTTCCGCTCCTCCAACAGTCTCCAAAGACTCCTCCCATCCCTGAACATTAAGAGTTAATTTATCGCTGTATCTGATTCCGCCTGGGTGTCACACCATCCTGATATATGCGTCCTATTTAAATCCAATCCATCTGCTACAGATGACAGGAAGTAATTCATGCTGCTGACTTGCTGGCATCGGCAAGGACAGCTACCAATACTAATGCCAGATATCAATGCTGAAGTTTTGTTTTACATCATAAAGCTCAGCATAAAAGGAGACATTCTTCTGGCCATGTAGGCACAGCCACTTTACGCATTTATGCAGCATTTCAGACTTTATTGACCGTTGATTCTATCTGCTATTGATTTGCTTTGCTGAGAAATAATTTCAAAACAAATCTGCATGTTCAGAGGCAGCAACTTTTGTTCAGTGTATATTTGTCAAATGTTTAAAACCTTGTAGACCAAACCAAAATTAATTACTGCATTGGAACTCTGCTTGAGTATTTTCTTTCTAAGTGTATCTTCTGGCTGTATTTACTAGTTATTTAGCAAATTTGATTTTCACTGTCATTGGTTAAAAAGCTTGTATCTCAGTCTTGTTTGTAGACTCCAGCTGCATGACTTTGACTTCACTTGGACTTTGACAGACTATTTATGAATACTTGTACTTTTCACAAGTTTTTTTTTTTTAACAATTAAAACATTTAGATTCACTAACACTTGAAATAAATTATAATTATGATATTAACACTGATGTGTATAGCTGAGTTTTGCATCTCTACAGAGGTTTTAGCTTCTTTTAGCTCACTGATTAGGTTCAAAACCCAGCTTATCCGTGATGAGAAGACAGAGACATAAATTATGCTTTTTCTCCATACAATTCTGTCCATTTCCACCAGTTTCTAGTGGAATTATTGTATCACCAGTGGAAGCTACACGAGCTCACTACACACACGTTGACCTCTGCATTGTCCGCTGTTTTCTGATTCCTAACAGGAACTCCTTTGGTTCCAAACCATTTTCCTGCTGGTCGAAAACCTCACAACGGTGTGTATCTTCACACCTCTCCGAGGTGTGAAAATACACACTTGTGCTCAATCACGTGCGAGCACAGACACAAATGACAGTCACAGCCAATCTTAAATGCTGCTCAGCCACTTCAGGTCATCAATTCCGGGGAGCTTGTCATCTGAATACCATTCCCGCCGTGTCCTGATGGCCCTGTTCCTGGAGGAGAAAGAGGATTCGACAGCAGCTCCCCAGCTGCTCTCAATGAGCCTTTTCCTCTCACCTCCATATAACCGCATACCTGCACAGATGGTGGATCGCACAGCGGCAATCGACTTTCTCGGGCACATACACAGGTCAGGAAGAGGTCAGGAAGATTATGCATATGAATCGGAATGCATAATCAATTGAGGATAAAAGGGAAGGATGTTTTTAGCAGATTTTCACATCTAACTAGCCTATGATACTCACCAGAGGTCTGTTCTACACCCTAATATTGTTTATTTTGTTTTTTCACTCGAGGCTCCACAGTCTGTCCTTCTCCATCTTGAAATCCAAGCATTCCCCATTGTCTCCCACTCCGCCTCGCTCATTATGAGCTTCATTTACCACAAGCCCTGGAATAATCACTCCCTTTTCATTTTCCCAGAGCTTTAGCCTTTTAAACGCTCAAACGCTGGGTTGTTTAGCCAATTACAGCGCACCCATTCTATTACTCAGCACATTGTATCAAATTGCATGTGCCATAGGGGGTGATCAGTGGAATGCCGAACGCAGCACCAAGGATAAAAAGCTGGGAATAACAACTATTTTCCATGTGTAAGAACAGGCCAGTCTGTGCCGGAATGCTGTGGGTAATATATATTGTTTGGAAGAAATTAAGTCATTAAATTATGCTGTAACATAATGAACAAACCTAAAGAATAAATGCATCCTAAGCTGATACACTGGAATAAAACTGTTAGAGTCTGATCAAAAGAATATATTTTACGCTAAGGAACCAGCTGGGAATTGTTTATGATGGGAAAATCAGAACAGGAATGGCGTTTTTCTGCCGACAAGCTCCCCGAAGATTTTCTAACAAAGCTGTTTGAGGAAAGCGCCTCACCACATTTATGTTTATCTTTGCAAGTACAGAACAGGAGACATTCTTCATTTCCTCCGCACCAATCCCGCAGGAGTGTCGCTGCTCCCTCGGATGATGATGCCTGGAACAAAGAGTTCGTATATCCAATATACACACAAATACACACACGCACACCTGTAGGCGTCAGAGTCTTTCAGAGGCAAGAGCAACCTAATTACTGTGATGTTGCCTGGTGCTGATTTAGTCGAACACACTTTGACATTCAGCAGAACCCTTAGCAAGCACACACACACATACACACACCTGGTGTGAGACCTTGGCTGCGTCGTTTCCGGTGCCGCACATGCAGCGTTTGCCCATCAGATGTGTCGATGCGAGGAGCTTCTTCTCACAGCTGCTGCAGCAAACAGCACAGCTAATGAGACGCTTTCATTTTGATGTTTTCACAGCATTCATGCCGTCGCATTTCAGAGCGTAATTATGTTTCCTTGCGTGGAAGCGGGTATATTTAGCAAATTCACAGGATGTGTAAATTTCTGCAGTGAACACAAATATCAGTCTTATAAAAGCAGTTTATTAATCTCAAATAACTGAAAAAAAGAAAGCACTCAAATATATAATATCCCGCCCCCGCCCAGCACATCCACTGATCTAACATCTGCTTCAAGTAATAGAAGATATCAGAGTGCAGCCTGCTCACAGCACTGCCTGAGACAAATAACTGCACATTACACGCTAACAGAAGTAACATTCACCTGGGAACGCAAGCAGCCGATGTCTTCATGCCGTCTGGACGTCTCCTGGTTAAGTGCTGCTCGTGAAGAGATGGAGGTTTCCCCCCTCTATGCACAATACAAATATCTCTGGATCTGTACGAAAATATGTCAGATTCTGAAAAGGATATATTACAACTTACAGAGGCAGACAGGGCCGGACATTAGTATTCCATCTGTCATGTAAACTCACCATGATTCACACAATGACGACACATGGTTGTTGGGGAATGTACAACAGCTGAAATAACATGAGGGACATTTAGAATTACAACCCCCCCAAAAGGCAAATGTTTGGGTTCAAATAAACGTGTTTGCTTGTTTATTCACGGGTCAGTTTGTGTTGTGTGTGAACGAGCGCTTTAGCGTGATGCTTTGTGCCTAATTTTGAGTCTCAGCTTAGTCGCACTTATAAACACTTTAGTGAAGGAATACAGGGAATAATACAGGGGAGTTTGCTTTGGCCTTGCACAAAAAAGTGATGGTGAAGCAACCGCCGCTTGGACAAAACCCCGGACAGTTTGTCAATACTGTTCCTTCAGTTCAGCATTGCGTGCTGGATGATACGACACACCAAAGGAGGATGTGCCAATGAAAAGAGGAAACTTATTCCTCCCTGGCTCCTCGTAGCGCTGATGGTCCTGCTAGCATTTCAGGTGCTTCTTGCTCGTCATGTCGTTCCAGATGCGGTGCATCTCCTCAGGGGAGATCTGGTGGACGGTGACCACTCTCCGATAGCGGCAGAGGCTGTACGCCATCTTCCAGTGGTTGAACCCGCTGTTCTGGAAGGGGTGAATGCCCAGCTTACGGAGACACACCCCAACGTACACGTCCTCTAAGTGCAGCAGCCTGGTGTGTAAGGAGGTCTTGTAAATGAGCTCAGCCACGTCCGCCGAGAACACGTACCCGGTGCCAGAGCAGAACGGAGGGTACTTGCTCTCTGGGTACAGATCCCTGGGCATGTACCACTTGCTGCGCATGTCTCTAATCGGCCCCCCATTGATGACGTAGCCAGTGAAATACCTCCTCCTGGGTTTCGTCGTGGGCTTCAGTAGGTTGTAGATGAGGTTCTCCATGTTGACAAAGATGTCGCTGTCTGTCTTGAGGACGTATTGGGCTTTGGAGCAAAACGTGGCCACCCAACGCATGCCCATCAGCGTCTTGAGGGTCAGGTTGTGGTAGGAGTCGATAAAGTCCTCCACTACGACATCGTGGAAAATCTGGCTCTCCTGCTCCACCATCTGGTTGAGCACCGTGTCTGTGCTGCGGCCCAACAAGAACAGCGTGACCACGCGGACGTCGGCAAAGGTGCTTTCATCGCCCCACGTCTCTCTGATGGCCTGGCGGGCATCAAACTCCTTGTGAGTGGTGCTGATCAGGATGATGAGGAAGGGGGCCTCCGGCTCGCACTTCCTGTCCTCATTGATGAGGTAGCCGAAGTCGTGCGGGTTGAGCGAGCGCGTGCGGATGTTACTGAAGGTGGTGTTTTTGTGCGCAGGCGTCTTGCGGATGGGGATGGTGATCTGGCCCACGTAGGAGGTGGAGGGGCGCGACACGCTCAGGTACCACAGAGCGCTGGCCCAGCAAACCACCGTCAGCACGTACAAGCAGGAGACCTTTGAAGGCATCGCTGTTCACTTGGCTGGCATTAGCAGTGGCAGCAGCATTGAGAACGTCGGGGCCATGCCTCCATGTGTTGTCCTAGTTCTGGCGGTGCAGCTTGAGGCTGCCTCCACAACACACTTGACATTAATTTTAGATAATGGACTGCGCTACAGTCTAGTGTTGGTGTGTCCCACTTGAAAACGAGCACTGTGGAGATTGCTTATCATGGCCGCGGCGTTACTGAGTTCCATTGCGGCTTGCAGAGACGCTTTCAGCATTCTTTGACAGCATCTAAAAAANAAAAAAAAAAAAAAAAAAAAGAGAGAAACAGTTAGGAGCAACATTAATCACAGACATAATGAAATCCCAAAAGTAAGATAAGCAAGTTGACTGCAGATATAACTTCCAACATTTCCTCACATTCAATGTTTTCAGAAATGGCATTTATAACAGAGATGTGTGGCACATATATAACAAGATTTTTTTTTTTTTGTATTCATTACAGCCCATAACATCAGTCCGGCAGCAAAGGCAGCAGCAGCAGCAGCGTGTCACAGTCAGTTAGCCTATCATTTTATCACTGTCTGTGATAAGAGCTCTGTGGTTTGAAGAAAGTGAATATCCCAGAACACTCTCTGTATTGATAGGGTCTGCTCTGCCTCAGCTTCCACCACTTTCTGTTTACTAACTCTGTTTATCTCCCTCTTATCCTCCCTTGGCCTGCAAATCAGAAAGAGACACACAGAGAAAGTCGGACTAAGATGGGGTGAAAGTGGAATATCCTCATGGGAAAAGACAGACCTCCACTTACTTTCTCTACATTGTTTCTTTTCTCACTCTCTTCTCACTCCTGATGGTTTTCGCCTCATCCCGCTTACTATACATCAGCATCATACTGCTGTTGGCATGGAGACAACAAACTTGTATCAGTGTCTTTTCTTATTCTGACGGGAAATGCACTTTTTCAACAAGTAATTGATGACGGACAAGAAGTTGTGTAGATCCTATTAGAGATGCTTCACATGTTGCAAAGTGCAAAGATGCTTCCCGTTATCGCCGTGTCTGTTTTATGATGGAGGGACGGAGATAAAACCGGCTCGCTCTTTTTATCAGGCTCCAGGTTTCACACGTCTGGCAGAGGTGAGATGATTGTTTTCATCAGAACTTTCTCTTATTCCTCCCTCCTCCCCGTTCCATCTCTTCCACTCCATCTCTCCTTCTCTTTCCCAAGCAGAGTCATCAATCTCACGGTCCAGCAGCATCCATCTCATCATGGCTGCTTTTCCACACCTCCTCCCGCTCATCCTTTCAATCACTCTCTCTCTACTTCAGTGGGTGTTTGATCCATCTTTACATGTCTCACTACCTCTCTCTTTCATTTTTTATTCTGCTTTTTTAGTATTGTTGTCTGCAGAACTTTGATCCCCCATATTCCCCATATTCCCTTGCTCTTTCTTCATACAATCTCAAGCTACCTTTGCTATCCTTTTCTCTCTCTCTCTCTCTCTCTCTCTGTCATTTTCACTGCTGTGGTGCAGTATGTCCTCAGAGCCGACCAGGACTCCAATATCCGCTAACTTATTGGCAGCTCCTATCACATTCAGTCTGTCTGAAGCCGCTCAATCTCCACAGCCTCCTCCATGGCTTCCACTTCTCCTCTCTCTCCCTCTAGAAAAATCACTCAATCATCACATTCTTCCCCTTTCCTTGACCTTGTTCCCTTTCAATACCCACTTCCTGTTTGCGATCAGCTGCAGGAAGCACTCCTTTTCACCGCTGCTGAGAGTTTATTGGTTTCATTATCTTGCAAATTACTGCAGACCCGGAATAACCAGTATCCTTCTGTGATGATGTACTGCATTAAACCCTGGGACCTGGCTTCTTCTTGCAGCAAACACAAGATCGGTGTCCGGTTTCGTGCTGTCATGTCACTTTGGATTACACTGATGTTTGGTGGAAATTCCCTCTTTGATATGCAGATCATAATTTGGACCGACAGTGCTAATGAAAGGGCAGTAAAGTAAGCCATTGAAGAACAGCTGAATAGCCACATTGTAAAAAAAAAAATAGGCTTCAATGTGTAAAACAGGAGGAAACATATTAAAAGTGCAGTAATTAGTTATTATTAACGCCCATTCATTGTGCTTCGTGATAATGATCTGAACTGGTTGTCATGACAGCACCATGAAAAGTCATAGGATGAGGGAGAGGGAGGGAGAGTGGAAGAGAATAGCGGCAGGGAATGCAATCTGCTGTACGCCAACGTTAAGTGTTAAACTGTTTTGAACGCAGCCCCCCTGGGAAGTCAGTTTACCTCACACTAAGTCGTTCTGCACGGCGCTCCATTACGCCTCGCCATTACAATCACCTCCACGCCATCCTTACAATACTCACTTTGATCATTTGTCTCTTCCACTTTTGCTAAGTTGAGTCAGTGCTTTTTACCTGTAGTAGCGCCTGAGCATAAATTAAAGAAATCAATGTTGGATTTTTTACGAATATTTCTGGGAGGCGCAGGCACGCTTTGAAAAGCAGTGAATCATTCGCTCTGTTGTCTTTACAATCAAGTGACCCTGATCAGCCAGAGCAAAGAGCTGTGAGGCTACAGAGACGTGGGAGTTTCCGCCTGTTTTATGTTGCAGCAGATAATTGATTGCAGTCATTAGTGCAACATCGAGTGACCTTGCTTAAGGAGGCGATGGCTGTGTGTGTGTGTGAGTCAGAGAGAGAGAGAGACAGAGAGAGAGCGAGATGGAGGCAGCGCAGATGTGTTTCAGCAAAATAGATTAATGGACTGAAATTTCCACAATCTAACTCGCATCTTTGCATTTAAGGTGAATGTTTGCGAGAACTGAGCCAAGTTTAGAGGGCAGACACATCTAAAGGTAAATAAATCATATTCCGAGCTCAAGGATGACATCTTACATTCACCCGCGCCCGATTCAATGTAACAGATTTAATGACTGGCAGAGGAAAACACTCTCACATCTCATGATCTAAGGAAAGCTAGCAAAGCAGTCTGTATGGAGAGATTGTTTACACTGCAGCACTGTGAGGAGATTATATTGTATTTGAAAGCAAGGTGTGGCCTGTATGTAACATTTGATGAAATGCGTGAAATCGATAATGGAAACTAGAGGAAATTAGAGCCTCAGTTTCTTATTATTACTCAGCAAATAACAGCTTTCAAAGAAGGGGCTGGCTGATTCTGAAGCAGAAGACTCAATCCTTCAGGCCGCCATATTGTGCATTAATTTGGTAAGCATGCTTGTCCATCATTCCTACACCATATCTGGAGCTCCTGCTGGTCAATATGAGATAAGCTCAACAGGAGGTTCATAATTGAGCAAGATAGAAAAACAAACTGACAATCGTCTGTTCGCTGTTTGATCCTCTTTTCTCCAATCTTTCGCCAAGGCTAAAACCCATTATGCCAATTTCTAAAGATTCAAAAGAGGAATTAATTTGTAAGGAATTTAACAGCAATGGTTGGATTGGTCAGCATCCCGCCTAATATGACAAAGGCACAATTAAAATGTCAGGGCTGGAAGACTCCCGGCGTGGCATGTTTTGTTTCCGGGACAATAAAGGCCTCGGTGATTGTCGTAGAGAAGCACGGCCGACTGTAAAGCCGCTGGCATTACAGGCCATGGCCGGACAGTTTGAGCTTATGCAAAGCCTCTGAATGCAAAGTAGCTTAGCAGTGACAGGGAAATGGGATATCAATAGTGGCCAGCAGATTTGGCTGCAGTGCAGAAGCCTGATGGCCTGTGCCCACTTCAGCGCTGACTTCAGCCAAAACTGCGCGGAGCAAATCACACCTAACAGTGCAAAAATTCCCTCCATTTGTTTTAACTTCAGAGTAATGAGCGATGAAAGGTTTAACATCTATCGTGGGTCTAGTTGGTTCCTACAAGCCAAGATCCAAGTCGGGCCGGGTCCAAATTACACTCGAGTCTGTGTGTCAATATGTCTTATACCTGCGAGGATCCAAGCAGACGCCCTGTCAGTTCTGATCACATGGTGCGTCATTATCATCGCTGGAGAAAATGTGCTTTTTGAGGCGAGACAGAGTGGGAACTGAAGTGCAGGAACAATGTGACGTGAGGAACGAGCTGAAAGGAAAGCAGCTCGTTAACTGGAGCCACATCGTGTTGCTGCAAGAGCTGGTGCTCGCTCTCTCTCTCTCTCTTTCTTTCTCTGACAATGAATTTATGCATGTTTGTATCAGGTAGGATTTCCACGGTTTTGTTTTGGATTTAACCCAAAATTTTGGACTGTCACCTCTGGAACACCTCAAAGCTCCATATTAGGTCCATCACTGTTTCATTCTACATGCTCCCACTCCCACATTTCTTTAAGTTAAAGGACCATACCACCCATTTTGCATGTTTGAGCCTAATATATTCAATTTTCATACATGTTACATTACTGACAATCATTTCCCAAAGGATAAAACTGTATTTCAGCTTCCGTTATTTTGCAAAATCTCTTAATCTTTCAAAATCAAATATTCAAGTGATACACCCACCTTAAAAATCGCTGTTTCGCCTGCTAATAGTTACACAGCCTTATGAAGTCACAGTTGTTTAAATTTTTCGATAAACGCAAGTCTTCTTTTGGGACTATATTCCCTGGTGGAGGCATACATTCACTCCACACTTTTTNATAAACGCAAGTCTTCTTTTGGGACTATATTCCCTGGTGGAGGCATACATTCACTCCACACTTTTTTACTGTGCTTAAATACTAAAATTATGTAACTTTGTGATGACAGATTACCTAGATTACCAAGAACATTTCAAGTATCAACAAGTTGATTTTAATAGCAGAATGAACTGAAACCAATGGAGGTCTGGAAGGTAGGAAAAACATTTTTAATTCACTCAGTAGTATGCTTTGGGAAATGATTGTCAGTATCGTTACGTGTATAAAAATTGAATATTAGGCTCAAACATGCAAAATGGCTAGTATGGTCCTTTAAGTATCATTCGGGTAGCTCAGAATTATTTGTGAATTTAGGGAAACATTAAGCAGGATGAAGAATTTTTTGGATTGTTGCAGAACGTGCATCAAATGCTGCATTTCTTCATCCCAACCCAGTGTTTTTTGTCCACGTTGCTTTGTTGAGTAATCAGATAAGCACAGCCTTTCTAAGCTGCATTCAGCTTGTTTTGTTATGTCACCAACCTCTATAAAAGAAACAACATCGATCTTTGCTAAAGGGTTCAGAGAAGACTCGTGTGGCAAACGGTTTCAGCGGTCTGCTGCACCACAGACCTGTGCTCTGAATGCTGAGCTCCCTCATAAATTGGAAATGACAACGTGATTCATGCAGGTAATACGTTTCACTGTCCGACTGGGTGACATTGCTGTCATACAATATTCAAACTGGGCGCTGCATCAGCACTGAGACACACTAAACGGAGAATATGTTAAAAATGTGATAAGTTCTATTTTTGTGTGTCAACTTTTGAGGATAAATGCTTGAATAACATGGAAACAAAGGGGATATTTCTGGATGCGGCCACACAGACAGAAGCAAGTTGGGAGTGATCAGACAGAAAAGGTTGCTAATAACCTCCATAGATATGGCTGCAGAAGTCTAACTTTTCTCGTATTGATGAAATGTATCCACCGCACCCGCCCGGGGCATGAAACTGTGTGCTTTTTTAAACCTTTCCTTTATTTAGGGCAAGTTTCTGCTGAGCAAACACTCGGAACGTCAGCAGCGGCCCAGCTTGCATCTTTATAGTTATGAACGTTCACACCTGAGAGCTGCTTTGCTGTTTGTCTACTGTTAGATCATCCACAGTGGAGCAATTCAGCGTTAAATGCCTTGCTCAAGAGCACCGTGACTTGAAAATTACCAGAGCTTCCAGCAGACATCCTGGCTCCTCTGACAAGATATGAAACTCCTCTGGCTACAGTTGATATTTGGTCATTTTGCACACGCAATAAAGCATTTCCCATCTGCCCGACAGGCTTTTATCAACAACACGAATCATCCAGAAATGGCATAGTAGGAGGGAAGTTTACAACTGCATGAGCAAATTTGCAAGTCGGCAGCTCTAAATGGCAAGCGGCAGCTATTTGAAGTTGAATTTCAGAAGCCATGAATCATGTAAAGTAACATCAGTGGACCGCACTCAGCACGCTCATCACTCATGTTTACCCTTCCTGCTGATCTGTGATGCCAGAAAACAGATCAAACCTTTCTGAGTCCGATTTACTCTGTACAAAATGCTCACTCCCTGCTGTTCAGGAGGCTGCGTTTCACTTTTTAAGATTCCATTTGCAGTTTCCATCCTTGTAAATGATTTACGCAATTTACAGTGATACAATGGACGCGTGGAGTAAATCTTGCAGTCCGGACAAATTCAGTCATGTCAAATAACCTTTAAATCCCGCGTCTCTACTGGTCTCCAGAGTTTCAAAGCCTGAAGGATGGAAAACAAAGAAACGGGGCGATCGATAGCAGCCTGCAGCAGAAGTTGTAGATATACAACGTAGCGACCGACCTCTTCATCAACTCTCCTCAGCTGACTGTTCCTCCTTTTGACTCCTCTGCTCCCTCTCTCATAATGAAATTGTGCACAAACATATTTAACATTAAAAGCTTGTGGATGTAAAACACAGCGAGACTCAGGCATGAGTTGGAAATATTCAAAATCACAACGGCCATTATATTCTGAGCGATGACCTTTCTCCCACCGTGCTCCTCTGTCCATATGCCAGCAATTTCTTTTCGGATGAAAATGCCCCAATCATCAAGACACTTAATGATATGAATTGCGTTTGATGAGCGTTTATCATTTGAAGTGTTGCGCTTCGAAATGAGGGAACCACCAATTTAAAAAGTGGTACTTCATCTTATGATGGATGGGACAAAAGTGATGTTATATTCTCAGCACAAATGGGCAATTTCAGCCCTTGGCTGGAAAAATTATAACACTTTTAAGTATGTCATCCTGTCTGCTGCAGAGATAATGAAAGATGAAACTGAGGTGAGTGTTATTTTGTAAAATTGAGCTGGTAGGGATTTACTGTCTTGCCTAAGGGCACTTCAGCAGCAGTAAGTAAGTAAGCACATTTATTTAAAGTGCACAGTACACATTAAGCTGTAAAATACATAACACAAAGATTTTACTGCACCAAGAGGTAAACCAAGGGATTAATAATTAAATACATGGAGCTGTGTCTGTTTATACTCAGAAAATCAATAGCGTTTGACTCTTTCCCTCTGGAATCGATGTGGTGGTTTATTCCATGAATCAGCTTGTTATGTGCTGATAATGTGTAATATAAGCAGCAAAGCGTTCTGCCAGATCCAATTCAGAATCAGACCTGAACGGAACAGCGAGCGACAGAATTTTGCTTAGAATTCTGTCAGCTGTAATTTAGGCTTGTTGGAGTTTTTTGGCGGCCTGAGAACAACATGCTAGGCTCAACCTGCACAAAGAATGGATGGATGATTCGTCAGCATGATAAAAATGCATCGGTAATGCATCGGCAAAGCATAAAACAAGCTTTAGACGGCAATGTGATGGAGAGTTTTGGATGAACAATTAGCATGTTCAGACAGAAAAGCTCTCAAACAACCAACAGCGATTAAACAGCGTTCCATCTTGGAGAAATGAGGGAGCATATGGAACGAAAAAGTAATGGAGCCGAGGCTTTTTTCAGCAGCAGACACATCATTAAATCCTGCTGACAGAAGCCTTTCACTTCTACCGTTCTCACCTCATCTATTGACTCTCACAGTCTGACATGTCAAACACACAGAAACCACATACAGTCGCGGCTATATGGCTGCATAGAGATAGCGAGGTGTGTTTATCCTATGAATCACCCCTGGCAATCCTGCTCACACCAGATGATGGATAATGGTGCAGCGGTGGGACATTAAAAGGCCATATGTTCACCAGAGGGACTGTTACACTGCGGCCATCAATTAGCACCACACACGCACACACACCCATTTCAACACAGCAATTTATGGTGGAAACACTCCAAACTCAACCTCACACACGAGGCAGCTAATTAACTTCTGAACTCCTGGATACACTCGCGCACACAAATGGACAAATAGACATTAGTCACATCAGCTGGTTTACCTAAGAAAACATCTGGAGGGAAGTGCTGGAGACGGGATAAGAACTCGTCCAAACAAACGCGTGTCGCGCGGCTGCCCAGCGGCGTGATTCCTCAAATCTGCTCCACGCTTGTGACGCTCCAGCCGCTATCGAGAGGTGAGGAGTTATCAGCAACACCATCTCAGCGCTGCCAGACAGGGGCGGGAACGGCGAGGAACAGGCTGAACACAAGCCATTATATAGCAGGGTGCAGACAACTGCACCTGTCGAGATAACACACACGCACACACACACAGCTGCAGGCGCCGCTGATGCTGAGGGAGGACGCACACGATGCACTGCCAGAGATGAGGCCAGACAAGACACACTCGCAGGTGTTTTATCTCGCACTTGTGCACATGCAGGGGTCCTTCACACTGCCTTTCCACGTAAAAGCAGTGCACCGACATGCACTTACACACACACGCACACATGTGCGTGATCAGTGTCTTTGCTGTGGGCTGAACAGAGCTCCTGTTAGCTGCTCTGTTGAACCTGAGAGCTGAGCGGGCGCCACACGAAGAGTCCTGTGGTAATTATCTTGTCTACTATCCTCTATTTACCACACACACACACCTATACACACGCACACACATGCACACATATACACACACACTTTCCTGCCATTGCTGATGGCAGCACAGGTTGAGGACATGCAGCTTCAGCACTCCTTCCAGTAAGTAGCATTCCTCCCACTGAGGGGCACAGAGGAACCACATGCACACACACACACACACTCTCTCTCTCTCTCACACACACGCACACGCACACACACACGCACAGCTAAAATGCAGGTGTCCAGTGCACTGTCTGCTAAACTGAAATGGCTTTGCGTGCGTGGGTTGCTGTCTAAGGACAATAAATGCAAACACAGGTAAGTTTAATGCTCGTGTGTGTGTTTGGATATTTGTACAAGTGTGCATCAAAATGCTTCTAGGTGGGAGTTTAGAGAAAGGACGCCGCTTTTTTTTATTTGGAACAACCTGTAAATCTCTCTAATCAGAATCATTACGATAAATAGCACTAATTAAAGCGCTGGCCTCTGTTAATCAGGGGGAGACAGATAAATATTAATGTGGACACACTCACACACATGTGGAAATCACAGCAGGCACTTCAGCTGGCGTGTTGTGTGGACGGCGTGATAACCTGTAGACCGGCTGCCCACAGCTGCCTCGGGCCCTCAGAGGCGGAGTTCCTATCTCTACCCAGCATGAGGTTCAGTCAGAGGCCATGCTGCTCAGTATGCCCCCGGTAAATAAATGATTCCTCCTGTCAGACCCACTAAGCTGCAGCGTTACAGAGGTGAGGAGAGAGAGAGAGTGTGTGTCTATGAGTCAATTTTCTGTTTCTATGTGGTGTGTGTGTGTGTGTGTGTGTGTGTGTGTGTGAGGAGGCAGTGATGTACAGAACAAGGAAGCAGTTTGAGCGGTTTGGCTTTGACTAAACCTTTGCTTCTGACAGAAATACACTCCATGATTTTTATCTGTCTGCGAGTGTGTCGGATATACACATATGTGCCATATATACACACACGCAACAAAACAGAATGCAATTCTCTGAACTTTTAACCTCTGGCAAACACATCAGTACTAGTTGTGAAGTGGTATTAACCTTAAACTATGCATTTGATTGTGCTGGAGCTGCTCTGAGGAAAGACTAGGAAATCAGAAAGAGTGTGTATCATCTGTGTGAATGAGTGTGTGTGTGACAACCAAGAAAGGTAGAGAGGAATATTTGAGCATGATGTTTATCTACTTTATGTGTGTATGCTTATTTATGTGTGAGTGCTTTTCATAATATGCATGAGTGATTGCCGGGTTATGATGTCAAAATGCATCCCAATGCCAGCGTTACCATGGCGACTGCTTCTGGGAGTGGGAGGTATGGGAGAATAAATGATATGCATCCCCTCCAGCTGCATGAATACTCGAGATTTTTTTGGATCTGACACAATATTTGCAGATAAGCAGAGCTCGGCTGAATGAATATTTCAGCTTTTCTAACCAGAACAGGATGAGGTTAAGCGGCGCGGCTACAGGCTGGAACTCCAGCTGGGAGTCTGGAGCTCCCAATGCTTTTTTAATGAGCGCTTTTTAACTAGCTTCAGCCCCCAGGCCAGACTTTGCTCCCCGTTTTGCTTCCTTTTCCCAGAGACCGGCTCCGGTGACAAAGTGAAGGGCGAAGAATTAAGAGAGGGGAAAAGCGAGACAGGAGATGGAGAGACAGGAAGTGACAGTAACAAAGAAAGAAGGAGAGAAAAGATGAATGAGAGTGACAGCGAAGAGAGAAACCCGGTAAGCTAAAGCTAATAAATACACTTTTTACGATCCCACAGCACAAAATGACCATAATATATCTGCAGTGGGTTTAATAGGGTTGTTGATCAATACCAGTGACTCAACGATTATTTTGCCAAATGCTGACGCATCAGATTTTTAAACCTTGTAAAAAAAAAAAAAAAAAAAACATTAAATGACTCAAAGACCTGTTAAAGTATTTCTGTATTTAAGATTAAGCAAACATGCTGAGGAGGAGATGTTCTCTCTAGCACAGCGATAGAAATGTGTGTGTGTGTGTGTGTGTGTGTGTGTCAGCGTTGACAGGAAGTGATCCAGNCGATAGAAATGTGTGTGTGTGTGTGTGTGTGTGTGTGTCAGCGTTGACAGGAAGTGATCCAGTAGAGTCTCACAGGTTATGACGGCTGTCAGTTGGGAAATCCATCTCTGTGATTAGCCGCGGGACTGGCTGACTTTCCTCCGGCACGAATCGATCTCTGCAGGCCACTGAGATGATGCCTTCTTCCACTTGTGTGTTTATGTGTGTGTGTGTGTGTGTGTGTACATATGCATTGCCAGTGCTTATTTGTGGGAGCAATACATACTTTATACTGTAGAATAGAGGCTCATCATCTGTCAGAATTCTATTCTATTCTCTTTTATTCTCAATCCATCCATCAATGCATTTCCACCTCTTAACCAGGTCCTGGATGTAGCATGCTAAGCTAAGTAGCCCACATGTCTCTCTCCCTAGCCACGTCCTCTGTCTCTTCCTGGGAATTATAAGGTGTTCCCAGGCTCGCCGCATGGTTTCCTACAAGTTGGATGTGCCCAGAATACCTCCCCAGGGAGGCGTCCAGGAGGAATTCTGATTCGACGCTCGAACCACCTTAGCTCACTTGTTTCCACGTGAAGGAGCAGCAGGTTTAGTCCAAACTCAGCATTAAAAGTAGATGATGTCCATCTCTCTCGTCATCTTCTCTTTCAAAAAGTCCTAAATGGGGCTGCTTTTTATTTGTTTTTCCCCTCCTCACAAATTGGGTGACGCTCCTCTGACTCTGCAAAATGGCCTCCATCAAAGCTGGATCATTCCGCTCCGCCATGGACTTTTTTTTGGGCTTCAGTCTTTTTTTAAAACCCTGGTGATGAGGTTTCTCTTGAGGGACGCCGTGACAGATGAACCCAGCGCATCTCTGATTATACCATCTCTCTCTTTGTGCTGGCTACTTAGAAAAGTTAATGACTAATAATTTGTTAGCGGCAGGAGAGTGTGGCCCGCGGTGTCTGGAAGATAAGTCACTCTGGTGTGAGCAGGAGTCTCTGAACAAGATAATCCACAACTCCTGCTCATTCCTCACTTTCGTTATCTGCCAGGGCTCAGACTCTGCGGTGACTCCAAGCCTCTCAGCGGAAATGCCTCTTTCATCTGGGATCCTCCGTCACGGCAGCGATGGCCAGCGAGACTGTGACTCAAGTGAAACCATTTACAGAATGATAATGACTTTTGGGAATTATTCATAAATCTCTATCTGTAATTTGGAGCTACTGCAGAGTGGATGTGACATTTATATTTGGTAAAATTGTATAATTTCGTCCTTTTAGAATATTCAACCCTAAAGATGCAGACAACCAAGGAGTCAGCAGTTCAGCAGCACAAATGGCTGCACCTCCTCCCTGCGCCTCCTCTAAATTCTCCACTTGTACGGAGCATAAACAGAGTTGTTCCTGGCCTCTTTCTTGCCACAAATTCATTTTTCTGTCTGTGTCCTTGGAGGGAGTCAGAGCTGTCAGGACCACAATGTTTGAGTTGTGTAACAGCACCCGTACTGAGGCTGCGTGAGGTCCCGGGTCTAATGCTGCATTCATGGTACCTTGGGAACTGGGAAACCTGAAACCCCTTAGGTCATTTATGACCACCATGCATTTGAGTGAAATAAAGTGGGAGACGGCATGCCTCTGCTGGTCCAATAAAAGCCAAATCACGTTTACGAGCTACAGGATTTATATTTTCAAACTTGCTCCTGTGTCTGTATCTGATCGATTTCAAGAAAATGCTTCATGTTTATGGCATAATCAACTATGCTGAAATTATGTCAATGCTGACCTTGAGGTTAAGGAACCTCGCCCAACTTTCCAAGCAGAAATTTGGAGTCGAGGAGGCACTTTCTTCGACTTTTCCCCTTCAGAGGTCAGGAATTCAGAGTTTCTAGTGCAAGTCAAACTCAGCAAAAGCTTGCCAAAGTGCTTCATCTGACTGTGAAGTCGAGGTGGAATATGTAGAGTGTTTTTGATGTAGCAGTCCAGCAAGAAACATTTCTGAATTCAACAACAACAACAAAAAAAGGCAGCACTACACAAAAGAACACTTGAGCACTTTATGCTTTGCTCCTGATGTTTTGAAAATAAAAAGCACTAAGACCGACATAATGTACTGCCCGCTTTCCAAAAGGCTCTAATATGAAAATCAACAAATTAAAAAATGAACTTCCAGCTGCAGCCACATTCACTCTGAATGTCTCTGAATATTCTCAGAAGAAGAGGGTGCACTTTTCTTTCTTCCAGGCCTGATTGACATCAAACTGCCCAGAAAGCCCGAGCACAGGCTTCGTCATGGTCGTATGTTCCTTTCTGGACTATTCTATCAAAATTGGTTTGTACCATGGAGCAGCTGAGGTGCAATTTTCCACAACAAAGGGAAAACAAATGCTAACCTCTCCTCTACTGCAAATCCCTCTTTTCAGAATGCGGCACTAAAACCGTAAAGTCATCATCAGCGACACAGTTCATTTATTCATTAGTAATCAACATAGTCGCTGTCAGTGTTAGGAGTTGACAGATCATCTCTCTATCTGTTTAACGAGGCTAACTGCTATTTGCTACATTGCTCATTGTAATTTGATTTAATTAAGGGGAGGAGTAAATGAGAATCTGAACTCCTGGATATGTGGTAAAAGAAGGGCTGTTGCAGAATTGACAGAAATGAAATACCTGCTTACACGCATAATTACACGCAACTGAAATAAATGTGTGAAATAACAGCAGTGAAGGATTGTTTAAAGTTGTCGCTAAATTAGATTCCACTCTCTGGCTTTTTTCCACATGTTCATTTTTAGCTCAAGTTGCCGGGTAAACCAGACAAACTGACATTTTACCTGTCTGACTGGCTGAAAGCAGATTTGCATTTAGCGAAGTGAAATATGAATTTGAGCTTGTGTTGTGGCTCTGCTGATCTTAATATTGTGACGCAGTAAAAAAGTCTTTGGTTTCACCCTCCGGGACAAAACAAACTGATAGTTTAGCTCGCCTGTGGGCAACACAACTGTCATTATCTCCACTAAAGAACTTCTGTTTCCTGTCCTGTTTGTTTGCTAATTAGTCAGCAGCAATATCTTAAGAGCTTGTAAACAGAATTTAATTAAATTTGGGAGAAACTTCAGCAGATAATTAGATTTTGGTTCACATCCAGGAATTCTACAGATTGTTTACGACATTATGAACATTTCCATTTTTTTCTTTTACTCTAATGACCAAATTTGGCACATGTATTTGGCCAAATCCCCTAATCTTTCATAATAAAAGGTTCAGGTGATACACTCACCTTAAAATTCAACATTTCACCTGCTACAACGTTTGTCTGAATGTCGACAGGACGGACATTTCTAATTTCTTGGTGAGAGCAGTTTTCTCCTGGCTTGGTAGATGTAGGAGGTCTTTGTGGGCTTTCTAATCATAATCACATGTAATCAAACCACTTCAACTGATGAATTTTTCAAGGGGTTTTAGGAGTTTTAATTTGCAAAAAGCAAATTAAATACGCAGTATCATGTAACTGCTACTGAAGTAATGCTGCGTATTGTTTTCCAACTTCCTCTTTATAATTAACATTTCGTTGTGAGCATTACATCAGAATACATCTTCTTTCTTGAAAAACCAAATTCCTTGTGCAGAATGAATCCAAACCATCGCTGACTTTATCCATCCATACAAGTGCTGATCTTTTCTACTGAGCACAATAAATCTGACTCCAAATTTAACTAAACGTAGTGTAAATGTAAATCGCTGGAATGTAAATGTGAAGCATTGCGTTCTATCATTCCCATAACTCATGCTGCTGCCGCTGATGTGCTGGACTGTATTCGTGGCGCCTGTCAGCTTTTACGGCTGCGAGTTACAGGCCTGCTCTATGTTTAAAGCCGATGCTGCTACAGTACGCCTTTCTATCGCGTCCCGTGTGTTGTTTTAGTGCCTGCGAGGCTTTATGGTTGTACAGTACATCAGCTGTATCTGGTGATACATCTAAGAGAAGGACTCAGAGTAATCCGTCTTCTCAGCACGAGGCACGGAGATTACGCTAACATTAAGGTGGGATCAGAGACAACGCGATGTTACGGATACAAAAAGATACTCTGCTTTAAATGATTAAGATACCATCTAATGATCTTGCATAAGAGAATCAACATTTTATCCCATTTTAATGGTCTATATGTGGATATAAAGACATGATACTATGATCTTTTGAAGGGATGGTGCAGATATTATTTCCTGAATCCCTGTCAGACAGCACAAGCAACAGCGTTTGAGTAAGTCAAACATCTTTATAAAGGGTGGAAAAGGTTGCCAGTACTGAGTTCCAGAAGTTAGAAAAATGCTGCAAGTGGAAGAGGAAACCAAGAATTTCTTGTGTAAATCTACACGTCTGTGAGTCGTGAGTACTCAACCTCACATTACAACGCACACACTTGCAAAAGAAAGTCAGGAGTCATCGACAAACAGTTCACCTCCCAGATCCGATTCAACCAATCAGACAGCCGAGAAGGTTACACACAATAAGGACACAATAACACAGTTAATCAGCTGGGCCATTTTGGAATTAGAATTTTACCGAAGATAAAACTAACACTTATAAATATGATGTTGCTCTTAGATTAAACCTATACCACATTCATGTGATGAACCATTGAAGTATTTAGTGTTTACAGTCGTAAGTGTATTTTCAGCAAATTAAAATGTTAATGGGAAATAAAATATACATTTTAAACAGCATCATGAATTGTCTCAGTTGATTATACTAATTATTACTCTAGCATTAAAGGATCATACCACACATTTTGCATGTTTGAGCCTAATATATTCAATTTTCATACATATTATGTTACTGACAATCATTTCCCAAAGGATAAAACTGTATTTCTGCTTTCCTGATATTTTGCAAAATTTCTTACTCTTTCAAAATCAAATATTCAAGACATACACCCACCTTAAGAATCAATGTTTCGCCTGCTAATAGTTACGCAAAATTATGAAGTCACAGTCGTTTAAATTTTTTGGTAAACGCAGGTCTTCTTTTGGGACTATATTCTCCAGTGGAGGCATACATTCACTCCGTGCTTTTTATTGCGCTTAAATGCTAAAATTACCAAACTTAAAAAAAAAACAAATATACGTCTTGTTCATGATGATGGATGACCTGTTCCAAGAACGTTTCAAGTATCAACAAGTTGATTTTAATAGAGTACCAGAATGAACTGAAACCAATGGAGGTCTGGAAGGTAGGAAATCATTTTTAATTCACCATTCCAGTAGAATGGTTTGGGAAATGATCATCAATAATGTTACATGTATGAAAATTGAATATATTAGGCTCAAACATGCAAAATGGGTGGTCCTTTAATTTTGGTATAGACTTCATTACGACTTGTTTAAGACTCAAAACTAAAAGTATGGGATTAGGGACTTGACCTGTGACTTGTCTGTCTCGAACGCACTGGGTACAAGCAAACAGCTGATTGAATTTCAAAATTTCAAAATATTTCAAAAGACTGCTTGATGCCATTCAGGATTAATTATGCTGCACACTCATTACCGCAATATCAGCTTGATTATGTTTAGTTTGATTACAATATGCAGCTTGTTGCATGCATTACTGGGTTAATAAAACATAGCTTTTCAGTTGCTTTAATGACACTTAACATGACAGTATTTTTTTTTACTGCCAATCCGCACTGTCAAACAATATTTCCATGGATAAACATGATGTCAACAGCGTTCACAGCAGCATATTATGAGCTGGAAGTGGGCGTTTTAGAATAAAGGAATAAAGTAATGCCCGTCTTTGTGCTTGAAAGTGAAAATTATTTGAATTACTGCTGTGAGAATTAGTGAGATGTGTTAGTATCAAATACAAATCTTGTCTTAAAAATTTTCATGCTTATCCTGCAATATTTCCTGTAACACTGTAAGTTTTAGAAGGATAATGAAGTACGACCCAGTTTCTAGATTTTTTTTTAAGGAAGAATAGTTAAGACAGTAGAAAATCTGTGCCTTCTTTTTTTTTTTTTNTTTTTTTTTTTTTTGTTTTTAAGTTTCTTATTTCTGTTATGTTGGCCTCATTTGGCTGTGGAACCAGGCAGAGACATACTCAAGATTCTGTCAATATGAGGACCTGTTTGAGCTCAGCAATAGATATACGGTGTGATTAACACCTTTGATATCCACCATCAGTTCTGGGTTCGATTGTCTCGCTCTCTGTGTCTACTTCTTGGCTTTCAGATTTAAGATAAGCTGAAACTTTAATGATCTCCATGTGGAAATTGGGTCGATGGAGCTGCAAACATAATGAGACACAGCAGAGGAAGTGTGGAAATATATGGATGAGTGTTATGAAAGGATGTGAATTACAGCAAAATCTATGGAGATGGAAAGAATAGAAAAAAATTAAAAGTGCTTTCAGAGACAAAAACAAAGTTCAACCCAAACAAAGAAAATAAAAAAAATCAAAACCTGAACAGCAGCAATAAAACTGTCAATGGCAGAATGAAATGAAAGGTCTAAAAATGCTACTCGGTACAACTTTAAAGCGTGGATTTAGAAACAACGCTGCCAGCCTGAACTCCTCAAACAAGCTGCTTCAAAGTGCCTCTGACTGCTAACACCGTTAGCTTTCATCAAAGAGTCATCATCAGGCTCAGCTTAAGCATTTCAGACACCAGACCTCCTGGTTTCATTTCCCACAAAAGCAGCGCAAGAATACAAATGTATTCAGCTGCGGAGTTGATCGTCTTGACTGTCGCACCCTCCCACTTGCACTTGAACACAGCACAGCAGCTCTGCTAAAAGGGGACAAAAACATTCACCTTCTTCAGAGTTTGTAGACGGATTTAAATCATGAATACTAGATAAGTTGTTGTGATGTGATTTGGTTGAGGCAGTTAATGAAGAAGCTGAATCGGCAAAGGAAACTGAAATTCTCTGCTTTAGAGCTCCGGATTTTAAGAGATTAACACTAAGATAAGAGATATTAGAGATCCAGATGCTACTGAGTCCTGGTGCAAAGGATGTGTGTGTGTGTGTGTGTGTGTGTTGCTTGAGGAAGAGGTGCATTGCCACCAGAAGGTGTGTGGGATCAGATCAAAACTCGCCATTTGAATAAACCGACTGATCACCTGACTGAGCTTATATATTTACATTTATATTTATATATATATTTATATATNTATATATATATATATATATATATATATTTACATTTATATTTATATATATATTTATATATTTATATATATATAAATATATATGATCACAAACACACATTTATCTTTCTCTTTGCATTGAAATAGATGGAAAGTCGTTAATAAACCCAATTTTCTGTTTATATTCAATAAAATACTAGTAAATAGTAAAAAGCAAAGTAGTTGGTGACTGGTATTGTTCTGCTTTTCCATACGTAAACCGTATATTAGAAATGCGAACATAATTCACTTCTCATTTTCATAATTCAACTTCTCGTGTTTGCTTTGCTAATGTAATTCAAGCATTTCTCCATAATGCAATGCTAATAGCATCAAAGATATTCTATGTTGTGCTAATTAACATGAACCATTTTAATCTGAAGCAATTAGCAGTGAACAATCTTAGCATTTATGCACATACCTACACACACTTCACTTCAAACACGCATGTAAACATGCTAGGAGAGACATACCTATCAAACACCTGCTGCTTTGATCTGCTTTAAAAAGAAGTGACAATGATGTTGTCAGTGATGACGTGACAGACATTATCCTGCAGCTGCGGCGGTAATTATGGTTTCTAGCGTGAGACCAATTAGCACGATGCATCAGGTTGTGCTGCTCCAAACATGCAATTACGTTTAATTACATGATAGAAGACTGTCTCTTGCAAGAAAGGAGAAGATAAAGCGTATTGCTCAAAGGTTGCAGAGGCTTTGAATGTGCCTGATTGTCACATTCTGCCAAAATAGCTACAACAAATTTCGCCTGATTTGATTCGCCGTTGACATTTGCAAAGGATCTGGAGCCACAGCAGCTCTCAGAGCAGATGCAGCATGCAGAGAGCGGAGGGAAAGGAAGCAGCATCAGTTCAAATCAGGATACAAATCAAATAAGAGAGATTCAATAGTGTAAAATAGAATGAAATGAAATAAAAATAACTACAGTTCAAATAAGTCTCTGTGCCCTGTTGGTTTCTGTTAAATGAACATAAGACATAGATATTTTATAAAATATCCTACAGTGTCTTCTAATAAAAAAGCTGTCATGTCCCATCAGGCATTATCAATCAAATGTATGAAAAAAGATCCTGTTGTCATTTAACTTTCATTTATTTTATCTTCCAGACCTAAATCACTGAAACACTAGCAAAATGAAAAAGCACTGAAAAATGCAGCAATATCTAAATATTTCATACCATTAGCATAAGATTAAAGACTGTACAGTACAAAGACTGAACGTTTTATATAACTTTCATTTTGCACAATTTGTAAAGTTGCATTTCATAAATGCTAATAAGAGTTTTGCTCTTCATTTTAATTTTGTACGTGACTTTTAAATTAAAACTTTGATAAGAGAAATACTGAAAACAAAAGTGAAAATACTGATGTAGATGCTGGCATCACCACTGGCATCTTGGCTGGTTTCACCTACAATGCAAATAAAAATGTTTTATGTTTTTAATATACATTAATGGAGGAAAATACTATCTAAAATAACACTGCAAACAATTTTAAGGCCCCTCTGCGTCCTAACAGTGCAAAGATACAAATGTAAGTGAACAAAGACTAGATAGAGATCACAAATGGAAGCATTAGCAGCATTGCTAAGCATAGTTCCCCAGCTTACTTTATTAATATTTAGCTTACAGTTTGATCTTAGGCCCTATTATAACTCTATCTTTCCCCTTAATGAGATTTGCTCTGCTGAATCTCAGTGTGCTACATCTGCTGATAACCAGAAGCCATGCAACGGTAGGCAAATCAGGCTTGGATCTGAACTGAGATGCCATAATGAGCACGATCTCCCAGGCACCACTGCAGGAGAGCTTAATGCCCTGTCAGTAACCTGCTGTGTAGTAATGAATGTGCATATACACACACTCGCAAACACAGACACGGACAAACAACAATGTTGCGTAAAATTTCCATTATGTTCTTTTACACCACATACACTAATGGCCAATTATTTCTGATATTTTTCCAGGGGTTTTAAGCTGCAAAAACCCAGCAGCCTTTGTCCTATGAAAGCTTCACAAAAGCTTTTGGTTTGAAAGTCAGAATTCTCCTGCGGCCAACGGGAGGAAGAGTTTATCCAAAACAGGCCAGGCTTCTCTGCAACACTTCTGTTGGACCTCATAAAGTACAAAGCTTCACCTCTTTTTTCTTCTGAATACAACTTGGTTTTACACTTTGCTTTTTTTTTTTTCGATACCACGGTGCTTTTTTTTTTCCTGATAAATTTCTGTTGGCAATGAAAAAGCCTGTGAAACTGCATTTAGATCCCAAGACAATAAAAACTCCTCATTCAAAGCAAAACTACAGAAAGTCTTTTTGACCTCCGTTGTCTAATCAGACCCTGACCACAGGACTGCAGAAGCAAGATTTAGGGTCAATAAAAAACAGACCTTTAGAGTCCTGGGTGAATCCTGCTTTGGGTTAGCTGAAGAAAAATAAGAAAATAAGAGAACAGCGTGTTTCTGTGCCATTTGCAGGACACGTGAGAAATCTGAGACGAGACGTTTGGAGGGTGTTTGCCTCATTAGTTCCTGAGGTGTTGTGCAGGATGTTCACTGGGTTTTGAACATGCAGCTGCAACAGAGTTTGGACTCGTATTAGAGGCATCAAAGAGAATATTTGAGCGATACGGCACGGCATATTGGGGCGCCGGAGCCCGTCAAAGTGTGTGTGCACATGTGCATCTNCTGAGCGATACGGCACGGCATATTGGGGCGCCGGAGCCCGTCAAAGTGTGTGTGCACATGTGCATCTGTCAGAGAGAATTGTGACATTTTGCATATGTTGAATTTGTGTTTTTTCCCTCCGAGGACAAAAGAGAGAGACAGATTGTCGCAAATTGTAGGTCTGTGTGTGTTTGTCCATCATGAGCCTTTACCACAGATGTTTGGACAATTATTACTTTAATGGGAATTGTCAAAAACAATCTAGTATACTGCCAAGCTTTCCAAACGTGTTAGAAATGTGATGTGTTGTGCACTGTTGAGCTGCAAAAACAGAAAATTACAGTAAATTGTCGCTGTTCGTCCGCAATTTTTTCTCCCATTTCCACCTGCTTTTTACAGGCAAGGATGTATAGAAAATAGAAGTCATTATCCTGTTTGAAAATGACAATGGAACAGTAATTACAACTCCACTTTTCCACAGACGTGTGATGTGTGTAGCTGCTGAATGAAAATCGTGTGAAGTAAATCACAAAGGAAAAACAGAGAGTAAGAGGAAGTGAGATGACAGAGATAAAAATAAAACAGAGAAGAAGGAAAAAAGAGACAAAAGAGTAACTTGACAAAGAAGCTTAAGAGTGTTGGGAGAAGAGATAGCATGGAGTAAAGGCTGGTTTATGCTTAACATGGTAGGCCTGGCCGGTTCACCAATTCCATTCTTAGTCCATGAATTTGCAATCTGGGTCAGACGTAACTGAACCACATACTTCCGGTTCATTCCGGTCTATGGTATAAATGAATGAGATTCAATATATTTATTTGCTTTTTCTTTCACAACATCCCGTCTTTGAGATTAATCAACACATTCTAACTCCAACCATAAAATTANTCTTTCACAACATCCCGTCTTTGAGATTAATCAACACATTCTAACTCCAACCATAAAATTAATGTCTGTTTGGTTCAGGCAATCTAGTTTGTGTGGCACAAACATTGCTTAAGTGGCGTTTGATGTCGTGTACGTGAGCGTCCACGAGTATCCTCACACTCACAGACAGGCTCATTGAGTGGAGACACAGATACAGAGGGCAGAGCCAAGAAAGCTGCGAGAACCAAGATAGCCGAGAGAGCTGTGAGACTGGCGAGAGACGAGAGAACCGCGAGAACCGACAGAATTGCGAGAACCACGAGAGCTGGGAGAGTACGGAAGTACAGAGATGTGCGGACTTCCTCCCCGACAGACAAATCGGTTACTCGGTTCGGACATGAACCGGTCTTTCTCATAGGATGATCAGACTGATCTGATTCTTGTAAATGAATNTCGGTTCGGACATGAACCGGTCTTTCTCATAGGATGATCAGACTGATCTGATTCTTGTAAATGAATCGAACTTTCCATGTCTATAACATGGATGTGGACTGAGAGTGGGCGAGCGGAAATGTGACGTCATTGTGGCCAAAACATATGATGCAAATACGATTAGCCACGCAAGAGACGTGGAGAAAGGAAGAGAGGAAGAGGAAGTGTTGGAGAAAGGAAGAGAGGGGGACAGAAAAACAAGCAATGGCGAACAACTTTGACGAGTGGCCAGCAGAGGAGGTGAGGAAGTATCGGCATTTAAAGACGGCTGCCATTGGGTCTGAGGAAGGCTCTGGCGTCCGAGGAAAATTATTGTCGCATGAAGTGGAAAAAATCTACATAATCGATATAAAGATATAAATACCGATACCGAATAACCGATATAAAGTTAGAAAGAAAAGCAAAACAAGAATGAGGATGCCAGAGAGCTCATGCTGGCGTGGTCGTTGTGAAACGGAGACAAAACTGTGCGGTCGTCATGACGGATGCGTTTTGGAAAACCTCAAAAACAGGTCTTCTCTGCAGACGTCAAAGAGGAACGCGCTATTCTGTGACGTCAGCGTTCAAAAAAAAATCCACACGACTCCCTGGTGACACCCATCAGATCTCCTGCTGCGGCGCACATTCCTCTTATTCCCCGTGCGGATGTCAGCACTCTGTTTATCTCTGCATAAATAATACAACAAAATCCAGGTGAAGGAGGAGGCGACGCAGATAAGGAGAGGCCTTATCTTTTCATTCAAAGCGTTTTGTAATTCCAGCGCTTGGGCAGATCTGCTTTTTTTGAGGATATCATCGTGCACTTTTGTACGTGCACACAGGTACACGATTCTCCGTGATACTTCAGATGCGAGTAGATTTTCACAACAGCCTGTGAGTAACGAGTGTGAAATCAAAAGCAGGAGGTGGTGTATGTGTAGGTGTGTGTGTGGGTGTAGTTTTTAATGCTTCACTGTTCCTGTAATAACGTGCCACTATTGAACTCCAATGCTTGTTTCACTGATGAATTTTACATTATTCCTCTAACTTTCCCTCCAACGAATCAGTTGAATGTTTAAAGCTGGCAAACATGTCCAACAGAGTCTCGTTCCAGCATTTGAATGACAATCTTGACCTCTGATTTGGGTTAAAAGAAATGGAAAATGAACAAAGCTCTCACACAAAAAGTCTTAATGAGACTTAATTAGCTTTGCCGTGGTGTCAAGAGATGTATCATGCTAATCCCTCTTAAGCTAACCACTCGTAGTTTTCATTTGCTCTGTAAAAACAAAACCCTTCTGCGCTATACTCTCACAACACAAACATCTGTTTTATTCAGATGTCCCATGAACACAACAATGCCTTTTTTCAATGTTTTGCAAGATGTATTAGACCATTTTGCATGTTGCATTCACAAAATTCCAGCCAACATGTGATCATACTTTTTGAGGTGATTCAAACTACTTCCACATAAAAAAAAAAAAAANAAAAAAAAAAAAAAGAAAAAAAAAAAGATTTCAAGGGTCATCTGGATCAGGAAGGTGGGAAAAACATTTTTAATTCACCATTCCACTAGTATGCTTTGGGAAGTGATTGTCAGTAACGTTACATGTATGAAAATTGAATATATTACGCTCAAACATGCAAAATGGATGGGATGGTCCTTTAACCTGATCCATTTCCAGCAGGCTTGGTAGAAATATCAAGATTTTCTCACAATCTAAATTTGTTTTTTGTCAACACACACTAAAGGTGTCATGTCCTCAAACTGCCAGACAAAATCGTGTCCTTCATCCTTGTCTTCCTTCACCTCCAGGAGCTACATACTGTATGTTCAATGTCCTTTTGTCTCCTTTTTGTGCTCTCAGACAAAAATAAAGCCCAAAAATAAAGGACAATCCCAAAGCTACTTCATGGCACCTTTACAGTGTAAATTTTGGTCTTCGTCTACTTTGGTAGACACAAACGTGACCACAAACGTGACCGGTACCACGTAGATGGAGTGGGTGACTAAACTTCCCTGGAGACAAAAGCTAATTACTCTTCAATTCTTCATCAGTCCCACTCTCATGCATAACATTAAGCGCTGACATGACCCTTCCATGTAAAATACTGCATGCTACACAACCACAAAGTGTCCTCCAGAGCCAACGTGAAATTACCCAGCATGCCATGAGGGAAGGCGGCGGCGTCAGTGTGCAGCAAAGCAGGTCATTACATGGCAGATAATTTCGGTTTTCATCAGCGAGGCTTGCTTTAGTCCCTCTCCCCATCTCACACACAATAACCTCCTCAGATGGAGAGCTTATAGCCGCAGTCATACAACGCATCAGCTATTCCTGAATATTTCATGACATTTCCGTATGAAATCTTTAATTACAAGTTGATGTTTCGAGATTCCTTTTGCTCGCTTGCATCAGGGAAGTCTAATATGATCACCGCTCGCTTGCATCAGGGAAGTCTAATATGATCACCGCATTGTATTTGTGAATGTTTTTTTTTTTTNGGGCATTCACAACTCCCAGATGTGTTAGAGTATTTTTAATATTCCTTTATGAGACGTAATAATTGAGTTTGTGTTAATTATGCTTAAGGAGTCAATGGCTTTATCTTAGAATTTGATGATTTGTAGGTAGAATAACTACAGGAAAATATAAGCAGCATTTCTTCCTTTTGTTTCTCAAAAGTGAACATTATTTTTCTTATCGTGGCCATGTATCGCACTCCCTGCCTGACTTGTCATTGCCTTCTGATTGCTATCAGTAATCACGCTTCCACAGATATTACACACCCACAATCCTCGCACTATCAGCATCTCTCCCAGACAATTTCTGCCCAGATATGTATTATGCATACAGATCCACCAGGAAACCTATTCATCTTCCTCGTCAGCCATGCATTTCATAGGTGTTGAGCTTGGATTCTAAGACACGCCCCTTTTCGCCTCCCAGATTTTGCAACTCAGCGCAGATGTTTCCGAAATGAAAGGTCTGCTGGGAGAAATCTGTATGAGCCTTCAATGAAAGATCATCGAGAGAGCAAGATGACAATTCCACGGATTGGTCTCACATTCGTCTCGCTTCCTTTTATTTAGAGGCCATACGGTCCATCTCCTTTTTCTTTTTTCTCGCAACAGTAAACACAGCACTTGTCATAGGTGACACCATTTGTAAATAGCGGACTTCTACGATTGTTTGTGCTGTAGGTGTGAGTTTTTGATACACTGCCACCTACATTTAGGATGATATTGATTTGTCACAGAGTGTAAAAGCTCCACATTTGCACATCAGCTCACATCCATGTGGAAAGATAATTCAGCTTTTATTCAATCTCGTAGGGAATAAGAGGCCGGTAGTTTGGAAACCATTTATTTATGCATTGAATACTGAGTCATTACATTCATTTTATCCAACTAAAGCAGGGATGGGAGGAGGGAGAGGGAGGGAGGGAGGGAGGGAGGGAGGGAGGGACGACGTGAAATGGCAATACTTCATTCTAGTGAGATATATGGCGGGGTGTGATGTGCAGGTAGCCGACTAACGCCTCAGAGCTGAAGGTCATGCAAGTGTGCATCGATCACGCCCAGGAAAAAGTGAGAGAAGCTGCGAGAGAGTGAGAGTGACTTGTCTTGATTTTCTACCTTGGCAGTCTCAGCTCACGTCGAGCCGTGCCAGTAATACACTTTGAATTGAACTCAAAACGAAGCGGTGGGAGATGGGACGCCGGTGTAAGAACCGGGAAGAAAAGGCAGCGTGAAGAGAGGTAGGGGATTGTATACACCTCTCGTGTATGCTTTGATACTGAGCTTTGTCCTTGAGCTTGCCACTAGCGTAGGGTCCCATCGTAACATACCGGGGGAAACAAGACTCGATCACCGAATCATCTGCCAGCCACAGGGTATGAGAACCCTGCTGCATGACGAGCAGCGCTGAAAGGTACAAATCTACTCTGGTCACGTGCTTCAAGTTACTGTCTTACTATCTGTAAGATACACAACCACCTGCTGCAATTCATGCTGCCAATATACTTCATCAAACATCACACCCGCCCACACACACACAACGAAACCCACTACCTTTTGTTGTTCAGAATCATCGTTCATTCTTCTGGATTTGAGTCAAAGAATGTCACAATAATAAAAACAATACAGCATAAAAAGGTTGTGAGAGTATTCATACATCTATCCACTTATATGCTGCTTTTTGGAGGTGAATCAGAAATGGTTTTTTGGATTTTAGCTGCAGGTTTGTTCAGCAAACATTTATCAGAATGTTTTATCCTCTGCATGCCAAATAAAACGATTGGATTATGATTGAATTACACAAATGAGACGGAGGAGTCAAGCTAACTGTAACATTGCCGGAATCTGAATAATGTGAGCTGGAAAACATCTCCAGTATCAACCTGTTGTAAAGAAAGTGCTTAAAAAGCTTTGTGCATGATGCTTAAAAAAACATGGAGTGAGGATGGGCTGTTTGTGTGCTGCTGCAGGTAAAAGTAGGATGTGGCTCTCTACCTGCAGCAGGTATCTCTCCTTTCCATCACCCCTGTCATCAGCTAAATTCATTAGAATTGAACCAGACCAACAGGGAGAGACAGAGGGAGATCTCTCTCTCTCTCTCTCTCTCTCTGTGAGTTTTGCATGAGTGGAAATTAACGCTACGACAACGAGAGCCGAACCATCTTTCCATTTTAAAGCGATGAAAACTGCAAACCTAAGATATTTCTCAGGAGACACAAAAAACCTGCAAGTCCCCAAGGCTTTTCTTTTGTCTGTAGGTCTATTTAGCATCTCACGCAGGAACTTTACTTATGTCAACAATTCAGAAATACCTTGTTGCAGCCTTGAAAGCAACATGTACTTTGGAGTCAGCCAGATAGTTTTGCATTAATTTCTCAGTCAATTGAACAACACGTTCATTCAGTTGAGGTTAAATCTGAAATCTGTTACTTTCTGCACATGGCTGCCCTCTCAGTGCTGAGCTGAAACAGAGATTATGTTGCGTGCTGAGTTACATTTTTGCATGAGTCCTGATTGCGTCTTCATCCCTCCTCTTCCTTTATAGACTGGATCTTCTGACTTCTCTCCTGCTTCCTGGCAGCTGGGGCTCCAGAGTCCATTTTTTTCATTTCCACTTCAATTACAGTTGCCTTTGCTATGGGCGCCTCGCCGCACTGCGTATTTTCAGGTGTCCCTTGAAAGACGATCCTCTTTGCCCAGCAGGGTACATACACAAGCACATACACACGTTCCCTTTACGCTCAGGTAATCAAACAGACGCACGCACACACACTGTTGAACACCTTGATAATCTCTCTCTCCCTGTTTCAGTCCTCCCCTATCTTCCTCGACAAGCCGTGAGTAATGAGAGCGGGTCTGAGCCAGGCCGTTTGGCTGTGTAATCCCTTTCATAATGCCCTTCATTGAAGGGCCAGGGGTCATAAATAAACAACGCAGCGAACGGCCGGGGTGGAGGAAGAAGACGANTTGAAGGGCCAGGGGTCATAAATAAACAACGCAGCGAACGGCCGGGGTGGAGGAAGAAGACGACGGCCTGTCACAGTCGCCAGGGAGGCATCGCTGAGGCGGGCGGATTGTAAATTGGTCTTGCCTGGGAGCAGGGTGGGGGTTACGCCGCTGATGACTTAGAGGGTCACACACTGCCATGATGTGTCTGCTGCAGACACTTATTATGCTGAAGGTGGATGGATGAGGAGGGGTGGAGACAGAGCAGAGAGAGGGAAGAGAGAGAGAGAGAGAGGGAGAGGAGAAAGAGAGAGAGCTGAATGGCAGAGCTGTCTAGGGGTTATGTTGACTGCTGAACCTTGTGATGATATGGAGCTCCCGTGGGGAGGTGGGAGACTAGAAAAAAGCTTCCCACTGCACGTGGACTGAGTGCATATGAATGAGTGTGTGTGTGCGTGCGTGTGTATGTGCCTGGGTGCACGTGTCAGCCTGTAGCCTCTGTGTGCTTGTGCATATCCCAGTGTTGGTCTGTCAGCTGCAGGCGTTTCTCCTTTTTGTAGGCATGAAACAAAACAAAAAAAATGGCTAGGTGTACATTTGCAAGTCGCTGCAAGGTCAGAGCAAGCGTCGTTGCTCAGCGTCAAAATAGAGGACAGAAGAGAGGTGGTTGGGTGGGTGGGAGTCATCATTGTCTNTGGGGACCTGAGCCCTTGTTGAGTCCTTGAGCTCCTCTCTTCTCTGCCTGACAAACACAAAACAAGTGCCTACCTTACTGAAGTATACAACAGTTCTGCACACACACGCACGCACACACACACACACACACACACACACACACACACACACACACACACACACACTCTCTGAGTAACTGCAGAAGAGGAGGGACGCTGTGATTTCATGACTGATGTGTCATAAGCTCCTTCCAGGTGTGGAATCTGTTAAATTGCTGACATCAGCTACCTGTTACCTTGCTGCATTTTTGCCATTCAAACATACAGCAGGTGTTATTTACAGTAAAATGCCATAACGGCTCTGTTCAA
Organism: Lucifuga dentata; assembly: GCA_014773175.1. Classification (NCBI taxonomy): domain Eukaryota; kingdom Metazoa; phylum Chordata; class Actinopteri; order Ophidiiformes; family Bythitidae; genus Lucifuga; species Lucifuga dentata. The sequence continues at coordinate 196,369 of VXCM01000040.1, read as the reverse complement.
ACACGGCAGGACTTTTATGGGTAGAGGTGCAATTCTCCCACGATATTTAGCTTCTGCAAGGTGACACTGAGTAACGCAGGAAGTTACGGATAATACGCGAGACATTACAGCAGCATAGCGAGCGTGAGCCAGCTTCTCGTTTTCAGCGTGGATGGAGAGCAGCTCTAATTTCTGCATCTGACCAATTTCCTGCCACTTTGTCGCTCATCAAAGATGTGCAATCGAGGCGCTGATTTGAAAACATCAATTCCTAGTCTTGTGTGATTGGTCTGCACGCTATACACAAAAAGCTCGAACATCAAAGCGGAAAGCATTATTCACACTTGTGCCATGAAGGAAATGTTACTAGGCCTGATGGGTAAAATTACCAGTGCTAGTTTTATGGAAATGAATCAGGGTCCTTTTCAAACATGAGGCTAAAGTGTTAAATTGATAGTAAATTAACAAAATGGCATGCAGGTCTTGCGCTAATACAAGCTGTGCTGATATATGGAAATAACGGGCAAAGTGGAGGGGAGGCCTGTGTAACATATTTTCTTTTTTCTGCGTCCAAATTGAAATCATTGGCTATCATCATGACAGCATAACTCAACTATAAGTTTGCTGTTTACATTTCAGAAGCCAACAAACGCTGAGAATACATGATTTGCATATTAATCAGTGCATGTAAGCCATCTGAATTGAAATTACTGCGGCAGAATGTGTTGCTTTGAGGAAAAAGCACACGTGCAGAGGCTCAACGCCGCCCACAGCTGCACCACAGCAGTGCGCCTTAAACCGAAATAAGTCCCTTCACTTTTACATAACACACCACCAACACAAAGTACTTAGTATGCTGCACAACATCCCACTTTGAGCCACCAGAGACGGCCGCAAAGCCTCCGCTCCCACAGATAGGAGAGCAGAATGAGCGTGCGAGGCGCTGTCCTAAACGTCCAGACAAACCGTTTGCAGCACAGCTCTGAAACTCCGGGCTGCCTCCTCCAGTTCAGACAAAACTGCAAAACAGAAATGTCCCAAAATGTAAATGCGGACATCAACATGTTTACTGAGACGAAGCGGTGCGGCAGAAAGTGCGGATGGGGACACAAACATACTTTCTACCCTCCACTTTCCTTCTTTGTCATTTCTTAGTTTTTTTCTCCTTATTTTCTTCTTCCTCTGCTACTCTTTTTACTTCCTCTCTCTTGCTTTTTCTCTTCTCCTCTCTCACAAATATATAGGAAGAAAAAAGAAAAATGGCCTAGTAGATAAAGGCAGGCATGATAAATGACCATCTAAATTTCATCCTTTTGAACCTGGTTCTAATTTTACACAGCATCAAAACACTACTGTGGAAAAATCCAAACCTTCACACCGAAGCAAAGGCATCGCAGCGCATAAAAGCTCCTTATGAAGTGTGCTGTCAGCGCATTGAGGGAGAGTCCATTCATCTAGACAGAGTGTAGCTTTATCAAAGTCGTGTGTGTTTAAAAGTATGCATTGATCACTGGGTACACAAAAGGATTTGGGTGTATTTTCCCTGGCTCGTTTCAAATGTCAGGCTGTAGGGTGTGTAAGAGAGAAGCTGGAGGTTAATGGTCAACGCCGAAGTGGGGAAAGTAGATTTCCCCACACAAAAGGAGCAGAGAATGAAAAATGCATCGGGTGTTCACCGAACGTAGCCGCACCAACATCATTTTCAAGTCATTTCACCTTGATAAGTTGTCACGAACAATCAACCTCCAGCGTTAGCTTCTCTTCAAAGGCACATTAACCAAGACTAAAAGCCCAAAGCCCTGCTAGTGACCCCTAGAGCCTGCAATATTTATTACATTCTACAACAGAGATGTCATAAAGGAACACTGATGATTATAGCATGAAAATGTAAAAATGTACCCTCAGGCCCTTTTCAGAGTATGCATCTGCTTGGCAAAGGTAATAGAAATCTGTCATAGAAATCTTTAGGAGTCGTGTTCTCATGATTATCTAATATCTAAAACTCTATTCTAGTCTATTCTTTGTACACTACAGGCCAGAAGTTTGAGGCCACCCCCAGATTTAAAAAAAAAAAAAAAAAAAAATCATCAGTACTGTTTGTTTTATTGCACAGGAAATGACAAAAATATACAAAATAAATAGAACTAATTAGTTTTCAAGAAGAATTTGTCAACAAGAGCACATTATGCAGCCACTATGGCTTCAGAAATGATTTTTAATGAAGGCATGCCCAGTCTGTATTAGTGCACTGGCACTGATGTGTAACATTCTATTCAATAGCTGCTGTCTGCCTTCTCCCACATCATTTTGGATTAATGTGATACACAGTCTGCTTATGCTGCTGCTCTGCATGTAAAACATGGGGGATCAGTAATGCTGTGGGGGGNGGGGGGGGGGGGGGGGAGATCTGACACTTGGTCCAAGTTAAAGGAATTATGAAGAAAGAGAATTACCATTCCATCCTTCAAACACACGCGATTCCATCCGGTTTATGAATTATTGGTCAAAATTTCATTCTTCAACAGGACAATGATCCAAAACACTCATCAAAATGATGCCAAAATTACATCCATTCAAAAGAGAAGCAAAACGTTTTGAGAATTATGATGTGGCCAGACGGGGTTACTTTGATGAAACCAAAATCTGAGCCTGAAATGCCTTCAAAGTGCTTTTATGTTGACAAATTCTTCTTGAAAACTAATTAGTTACATTTATTTTATGTATNTTTTTTTTTTTTTTTTTTTTTTTTAATCTGGGGGTGGCCTCAAACTTCTGGCCTGTCATGTACTTGTTACATTAGAAATTTGATGTTGCAGCAAAACTGAATATAATCTCTGCAGACAGCTCGCGTTGGTGACTGACTGCTTATGAACTCTGCAAAAGGATGCGTCCATCCAAAACTTTAAAACTTTCCTGAAGATGTATGTCAGCAAAGTGACATACATCTTCAGGAGGCTGATTCACGTCACTGGTTTCAAAACAAAAGAAGCTTGCAACCTTCACTTTAGATGAAACCTTCATTTGTCAAGAGATGCTTTGAAAGGCTAGGACTAGTGGAGCTGATACCCATTACTGCTACATAAAGACAAAAACGAAGAAATACAGTCTCAGCAACTGTATTGCACCATGGAAGGTTTAAAGGTCAGGCTGTTGCAAACACTATTTGTTGTTTCTCTCACAGGCATTAATCTTCCCAACAGGAAGTGACCCTGGTTTGACCTCTAGGGGGTTCGGGGGGTGTTGCTCAGCTCATTTTACAGTCCTGGTTTGCAGTAAAAGGCTAAAAGCTTCTGCAGTATAATATATACGCTCATCTTAAAATATATATAGCAAGTATAACCAACCACAAAACAGAATATTAATGTTGTGAAAAACATGGAGCATAAACTCTAATGCTGAACTGCTGCAGCTTTTCCAAAAGTGAAAGTTGTAAAATTTGACTCAGTTCCACCTCCACAAATTTCCTGATTTTCATCAGAATACCGCCATTGGTTGAAATCTATTAATCCTGTATCCATAACGTTATAATAATTTGTATTCTTCTCGCTTGAAAGGCAGACATTTTCGCTGATGCTGTCAGAGCAACCTTGATGCAGTGACCTCCACCCATCAAGCAGGTTAAACAAAAGCCTCATTTGCATTTGACTGCTCGACCTCGCCATGATCTCGCCGCCTGGTCGACAGCAGATATGATGTGAAATCTGTACATCAGCAGAGAGCGTGGCAGGTGGAATCCTGTGGGGGAGCTGCTGTGATTCATGTGTCGGAGCCAAGACAAATAACCCGAGCCTGAATTCATCACTTTCTCACCCTACAGAGCATCTTTGACTAGCTGGAAAACCTGCAAACAATTCTGTCTCAAGCGCCTCCCCAGCATTCCAGCTTTTGTCCCCAAACCAGGGAGGCATTATTGCTCAAATTGGCAGCCTCTTGCTGCTCGCAAATTGAAAAACCCCAACACAGTTTCATTTAATCGGACAAGTATAATCTTCTGAGATTGCCCTTTCCCGCTGTGAGGTTTGGAAAGCTTATAACAGACTCATCCCATTGATCTGAAGATACTTGAGAAGGCTTCATTGTTGTTGCCATGCCGTAATCACAAATCGACCATTTGAAATGGAGTAACGCCAAACAATACAACCGTACAATAAAGGATTGATAGTTTGGCTGTTATGTCTCTATGTGTTTGTCTACGTGTGTGTTGTTGCTTTCAACTGGCAAATCTGTCTGCAATTCCAAGAAAGTTCATTTAAGGCGACAAAGCACCTGTCATGATGAGGTAGTAAACAACTGCTTAATGAAATAGGTACGTTTTATAAGGAAAATATGCAATAAAAGCTTTTGTCACTGGGGAGAAATTAAAATTTTTTTATTGACAATCAAAGTGATTACAAAAAGTCTAACAAGTCTGCATAATTCCTTCCCTTTACACATACACACACCCTTTATTAGCCGTTCACCTCCCACTGTGCCACAATGGATTTCCCCCCGAGGACAACATTCGGGGTTTACACTCTTAATGACTTACAATAATTCAGCTTCCAGCGATCAGCAAAATCAACTAATGAGTTACAACGCACATCGGGGCTGAACGTCTCTGCCTCTGCAAAGACAGACACCTTCATCCCCGTCTGATAACTCAACGTGATTGGCTCGGGATGAGGGTGATATCTCAGGCGATTGGCTGCGTTTACGTTGAACACGGAGCATCGGAAAACCGTGCGTGACAAACAGCTCTCTGTGCTCGCAGTTCATTCAGAGCGACCACTCAGCGTAAGGACAGCCGCGGAAGATGTATGAGTCGGCGGTGTAATGTATTCATAGCGGGAAGATGGAGAAATTGGTCTTGAGACATGATAAAGCACCTGCCGAGGTGTCACTGATAAATTGTTATGACACTATGCAAATGGCGGTTGCAGCTGGATCTCAAGCGAGTGCGATTCAATTAATCTGTCACTACAGCTGGAAGAGGAGAGCGATGAATCCATTCATTACTAAAATTCAATGAAACATGAAATCCAGGATTACAGTGAAATAGAACTAATTTTTCCCGATTTGGTAGAGACATCAACAAGTACAAGCTAATGGTAAAATTAATCACCAATATTAAGATCATCACTGTTTGTACTGTGCAATTCACATATGATTTATGCATGGGATTCTTGTTAAAACACCAATTACGACCCTCAAAGTGAGATAAAGGCTCACATATTTTTACTCAGATAAAACCAGGAAGGAAGTTGAATTGTTAGTCGAGGCCGCTTCAATGAAATTCCTGATAATAAAGTGAAAGCAGCTTCAGCGCAGTTTGCATTTCAGAAACTAAACATGAAAGAAAAAACAAATCCCATCATCCAACACATCAGACAAATTATCTCAAGCAACACTGCCCTTAAGGCGTGGCCAGAGGTGACCCCACTGCCTCCCAGCTGGCTCGTCTTTAAAAGTCACATCATCATCACATCACATCAAAATTGATTTCCTATTAACAAGCTTCTCATTTGACTTTTCTGGTTCACCTTAAAGGACCAGAAATGATTGTCAGTAACGTAATATGTATGAAACTTGAATAAATTAGGCTCAAACATGAAAAATGGGTAGTATGGTCCTTTAAAAATGGAATAAAGAGATCTGTTTTCTCATTTTCATCCTGTCTCCCATACAGAAAATGTAATAATGAAAAAGGGGAATATAAATAAATAACTTTTTCTACTTTTTACTTGTGAATGAAGTGCTCTTTAAAATTTTAAAACCTGTTTTTAATCCTCTGGAGTCCAAATTTAATGAAAAATTTCAAGGTTGACTTTAGACTGTGGAGGGTTAAAGGCTTCCAGTCCATGTAAAAATTATTTGACGTGAAACTCAGATATGATACAGTATCAATACTTATTACAACTGTAAATTTCGAGGAATTTTCCTGTGCCATTTATTTCTAATGATGCTCTAAAAGTGGCATAATAAACTATTTCAATTTAAATTTTTATGCACTGTAATGCAGTGCGTAAGAAATTGAATTTTAGCGTGCCACCCCCCAGATTTTGAGTGAATATTTAACAGGAGAATCCTGCTAACGGTCTGTTATAAATGAGAGCACTGGATAAAATCTAGCAAATGCACTTCCTTTTTAACGTCTGTACATCTTCACACTGAATTCATAATAAATGGCCCCGTCCTGATCTGTGGAGGAAGAGAAACAGTTCAAAGAAGGACGGATTGCCACTTAGATCCTGATTCTTCCTCCCCGAGATCCATCGACACATTCAGTCTTCTTAGGAATGTGTCTTTCACTAAATATTTCACCATGAAGTTAAGCACGTGTCGCTCATTCATTCACATTTCATGCTCTACGTTTCATGTCGCACCATGTGATGCTGAGCTTTCGCCCCTTTGTGGAACGCGATCGGATGCAGCTGTAACTGGCTGCAGCAAGGGAACACGGCGTCGAAACCACATCGGGTTTCATCTCCAAGCTTTCATCATTGATGGGTTTAGTGGTTGTAACAGCAGCGGCGCTTATTTGTGATTAGCGCTTCAAATAACGTAACACTGCTGGAAACACAAGGAGTCTGACAGCAAAGCTGCTGCTGTGAACAACATCACGTTAAAAGACTCTTTAAGGCCAGAAAATGCAAATTTGATGCAGATTAGTGATATGATTCACATATTAATTTGGCGTGCTGAGTGGTGATTAGGCAAGGGGGCGTAAGCAGCAGTAGCTTAGCGATGGCTCCAAAGAGCATGGTGAGATGGAAGCAAAAGCCAGAGATTTCATTCATTTACTCAGTATGAAACATGACCTTTTTGCAGAGCTCATGCCTGTGGCGCTAAGGAAGCATATGAAGGGGATTTGAACTTTAGTGTGTGAGGAGCATCTGATATCTAGGCAAACTGCTTGCGTCTCTGTGGGACGACGCAGACACCGACGGGGTGTTGAAGAGCAAAAAATGGAAGAAAGATCGACCACACCGACAGCTTTATTTCTATTATTAGTCAATGCTGCATCAGTGTGTGCGTGCGGGATTTCAACTGCTTTATGTTTTTATTTATATGCATCTTCATGATCCAATCACAAAGCATGGAAAAAGAACAAAGCAATCGGCATCCTCGCTGCTGCTGCTGCTCCAACTTAATGTCTGCAAGTCCCACGAGCATGAAGCATTTCTAAAAGACGAAGCTAAGAGTCAAACTGGCTATTGTAGCTTCAGTCTTATTCACCTCATTACCTTTGATAAGCCTAAACACGTGTAATGTCTTTGCTCTGAAGCAGTGAACCTCACAAGCAACAATAACCTTTGTGAAAGGCTTTTGTTTTAGTTGTGGGTCTCCTTTTGGCTGGGCAGAATGCACCCTACAACTCAGTGCCTCTGTCTCGAAAACGAAGGGCTTTCAAAAAGCAAAAATAGGCTGCATCCCTGAGTGAGCAGCGATTTGACAAACAGACAGGAAACTGAGGTCAGCGTAGCATATAGTACCTGATGCAGCTGGCTCTTGTCCAAGGCAGTATGGCTCCCCCCCTCTCTTCCTATAATCTCCTAAAAAAAAGAGAAGACAGAGCCAGGTCAGGAAAACTGATATGAGGCGAGGAGGGAAAGAACGTGCAGGAGAACGTGAGGATCTGCAGCTGCAATTTTTTTTTTCAAACTTCTGCACTTTCTGAACAAGAACAATCAAGCTTCTAGATAAATATATTAAGGTTTCGAAGCAGCATCGTAGTAGGAGATAGGAGAATTTCCCAGGAGCTGAACATGTCCTCTCCTCCATCCAAATGGCACAAGGCTTCAGCTTGACTCAAATTCATCTCGACACAGACCGTGAGGGAAGTTTAAAGTTTAATCAGCCGAACGTTAATCAGTATTCTGCAGTCGCCGCCACCATCTCCTAACTATGGCAACAAACAGCAGGAGAAGGTGGAGGATCCATTGATGTATGCTCTTTCATGAGAACTTATCATTCAAGACCCACTTACACCCAGAAAAGGTCAAATGAAATTCTTACATATCAAATTGAGTTTTTTACTTGATTAATACGCTTCCCTGGTGAATGCGGCACCTTTGCAAAAAAAAAAAAAAAAAAAAAAAAAAAAAAAAGAATTTCATAACGCTTTTGGGTTTTCATTTACCTTGAGGATGGCACTGAACCCTAATTAAAATATTTCAAAGGAAAATATGAAATTTGCTCGACATGGCTCACACACTTACATGGAGGAGCTTGAGTGGTGTGCAGCATCTGATGCGGTTTCGTGAATTTTTATGGTAAGATAAGCACAGACAGAAAAAAAAAACAAATGGCCAAACAAAATGCAGACCATTATGGTGTGACGATTACGCTGCCATCAAGGTTACGAGAGAGAGAGAGAGAGAGAGAGAGAGAGAGAGAGTGAAACATGTCAAAGCCAAAATAGAACCCTGTCTCCGCTCCACTAACAGGTGGAGTGATGCGTTCTGGTTAATTGGGAAGAACTTCCTGCCCTCAGACTTGAGAGGTGTGTCTGGGCTCTGGCATGAAGTCAGTTACCTGATCGGAGCTTACATACCCAGAGCCGTCAGTTTAGCCCTGCAGGAATCACACACACCGCCATTAGCAAGCCACTCACGCACGCGTCCTCACAAACGCAACCACACACACACATAAACAGCAAACACACACCGACTCGAGTGTGTTTTGGCTCTCGCAAAAGGAAGCAGCTGATGAGCAATCGCCTTGTAAATTGCTTCGCTATACAGACGCAGAAAATTGCTTATTAGTACATTATAAACATGCTTTGCTGGCCTTGACGGATTCCGCTTCGCTGTAGAACCTTATTCAAACAATTTTCTCATACATTTACCTCAATGTGGAATTATGACTCTGCTCATCATTAGCATAATTTATCAGCCAGAAAAAAATGAGCTGTTTGGGAAGTATCACGCCCCCCTGTCATGATGCTAATCAGCATCACATGAATTATTACCATCATTACAGGGGGTGGCCGTGAAATAACAATAGCTCTTAATTATTCAACAATGAGGAATAATAAAGGGGAAGCAAAAGCACCTTTATTTTCTGATGCCAAGAATCATTAGCTTTTGAATCTTTCCCCTCTGGGAGAAGAGCGAGGTTCTCTTTCTGTGATGTGGAAATCTTTTGTAACGTTCTGATGAGTGATGAGTTAGTTTTTTGCCCCAAATAAACTTCTTGTATTGTTTGTCTGCAAGTTCTCAGGGTGGAAATAAGCATCGGAGCCCAATAAAATGAGCTCTGCAACAGTGCTTTCAGTTAGCATTTCTTGTTTAACTGTTGTGCCGTTAAAGATAATGATTTGTATTTTGGTCCCAGTTTGGTTCCATCATTAAAATATTCTTTTTTTTTTTTTTTACCTTTGCATTAGAGATGATTAAATAAACAGTACTTTGTGAGATATTCCTATATATATAGTTCTATTAAAGGCATTTATTAAGTCTCATACTCATTTTAATATTGTCTAAACAGGTATTTTGTTGACCTTCAGAGATCCTCTAAGCCACTTTTGATTAGTCTGTCTATGTTTAATCTAAAAGATTAAAATATATACAAGCATGAATATAACTCAGAATTTATTTTTTACTTCAAACATTACATACATCAGGGCGTCATAATTCTAAGTCGGTGAGGTCAAATTCATTATATCTCATCAGACTTTCCTGGTGAGATGACGGCTTTAGCTGAAACAACAAATCTGCTATTTTCGGGTCCTTGTGACCTTTTGGAATGCGAAGCCAATCACGTTTCAAGGCATCATAAATGAGATGATGGTGACAAGATGATGATTCAGAGATATAAATTGCTCTCCATCAAAAGAAGACAAAGTGCCAGAATGAGTGAATAAGGCTTAAACGTGTCTCACCTAACAGAGGAAAAAGATGAGACGAGATCAACCGGGTGTTCATGATCACTTTTTCTCCTCTCTCTGGTAATGATCTCATGGCCGGCAGACACGTCTGTCAGCCTGAGGCCTTCCTGTAACCATCCGAATGACACTCCAACAAACCCCAATTACCCATCTGTGGGAATAACAAGGGGGTTCCTTCAGAATTCAGAGCGTGTCACTGTGTGGTGTGAAACGCTGATAAGTATACTGACAGATCCTGAGATCCCCACCAGGGCAAACGATATAATTAACTTTCAGCTTCGAGGCGTTCCATGTCGTTCCAATTGTCAAAGACGTAATGTCCAACTTCTGCTTATTTTCGTCATTTCACATGTACTTTGTGTTCTGCGACATCCTGACGTCAACCCACATGACTAATAAGTGCGCTTGAATGCACCATCACATTCAAGGTCAGGTTTCAGGTTTCAATTTCAGGTTGTCTTCAAACTGAAATTCTACTATGTGCACATCACATGGATCCCTTAAAATCCTCTTGCTTTAAACGACCTGCTGTGTTCCTCCAAATTCTCAGCATCAACAGACTAAAAAAGATCTTAAATGGTCTCTGGCTCAAGCTCCAGCTGCTTTAGACATCAATATAAAATGGATGTATAATGAATACTATATATGAATGTTGAGCAACTCTCCATCTGGTTTGTCCCTGGTGTAAATCTCTATTTTATAACTAAATACATTTAGGGATACAGGGAGAGGAAGGGGAGGGGGATAGTCTTTCAACCTCATTTTCCACTTACAAAGTCGGATGTATATTAATATAAATGTAAAATGCCAGTCAAAAGCTTTGAAAGCCCAGCGTTTTTATGTTCAATTTCAATCTTTCATTCCTCGTGCTGCAAAAATGGCAACTCTCTTCAAACACGAGCTGACATTTGCCTCCAGTGAGAACAGCCGAGTGGTGCGTTTGAGCGGCCGGAACTTCTGAGTTTGCAGATTCGGTAAATTGGCGAGACCTTAAATCCTAAGGAGACAGTTAATGAGAGCTTCATTAAATGCAGGTGTGCTGGGAAGGTTAACCAATTAAGCCTATACGTGTTAAAAACACAAAGAGAAGCTTTGCATTCTGTGCCTCGTTCCTGTAATCAAGATGTCGGCTGTTTCTAATTAGACCTGGGTCGTTTAAATTAACATTTCTCAAGAACAATCCCACAAAAGTTAATTTTAAAGCTCTTGAGATGTAATGTACAAATATTAGCGTTAAAAAACATTTGATCAGCAGCGTATGGTTTCTTTAGAAGGGGTTGACGCATGCTGAACCAGGAAATAAAACCCTGACCTGCCTGAGACTGCTTTGCTGATGCGCTGTTTGGAATTATTTTAAGCCCGTCTGGTAATTAAAAAAGTATTAGAGCTTAACGGGTACATTCAAACTTCCATTTCACAGTTCACTACAGCTCTACACAAGTCTTCACCTTATCTCTTTCTTGGAAAACCGGCCATTAATGAATTGTTTTTTTGTTGCAGCAGTGCACATAAAAGAACGCAATGTGTCTTAAAAGGCATACAGTGAAATTACTCTTAAAGGACCATACAGGTGATTTTACATATTTGTACGTTACATTACTGACACCCATCTCTCAAAACATATTGCTGGAGCGGTAAATATTACAATTGTTTTTCCTACTTTCTAAGCAGCCATTGGTTTCAGTTCCATTAAAATCAACTTGTACAGCTATGAAACGTGCTTGAGATTAATAATCCAACACAGTAATCATGATGATGAATTTGTTGTCATAGTTACTTAATTTAACCAATCCAACACGCTGCACAGACAAAAATGTACGTCTCCAAGAAGGAATATAGTCCCAGGAGAGGACAGCTTTTATTTTTACATTTTAAACGTTTATTTTAAATGAAAAATGGCTGTGGCTACATTTGGACGTTATGCGTTAGCAGGAGAAACACTGAAGTTAGCGGAGCTCAAACACTAAGCATGCATGTACTGTAAATGGAGATACAGTTACAGGTAAATGGATTGCTCCTTCTTTAGTTGTGTTACAGCTCTGTGGTGTCTCTCATCCTCATCCTTGTCGACTTTACACCAAAGTCCNCCCCACCACCGTCACCATCCTGTCGCCGCTGTCAAAGGAAAGAAGAGACAAGCCCTTGATGAGAGCACCTTTGATCTCGCTGAGGCGCCTCCACTCCTCCTCCTTTCTTCCTCCCATCACCCTCCCTCTCCTCTCTGTTGGTGAGCTGTCAGAGTTCTGAAGGCTCGGCCTGTCCGCTCTGTTTCTCATCACGCCCCATCACGTCTCCCAGCTCTTTCATCCTCAGAACTGATGCTTTGCAAAGGCTGCATGAGTCCCAGAAGGACCCTGCCGCCACCCAACATCTAGCATCAACCAATAACCTCCCGTCCAGCAGCTCCTCCGGTTCATATTTCAAAGTGGCGCCATTAGCCAACTTTGAGGGCTCATCCCTCGCTGCTATCGCTAATTACAATCCACTAAAACTCTACATAAGTGCTGAGAAAATTAGGAAACGCGGGTCAAGTTACAATCATGCTTGATCCTTATAAAATAATTTGAGAGAATGTATGGTAAGGTGAGTCCCTCCTTGAGCCCACTCAATGAACTAAAAGGGTTAACACAACATATGTGCAGGACAAATGGATTTACACGTTCCTCTCTCCTTTTCGGGTTGTTTATTAAACTGACAGCGCCACGATGGCCAATCAATTCCAGCCTGGAGGAGCCGTTTCAATCAGGCCACAACCTTTGATTTAATCTTGTTATTTACACTACACTATATTCTCCAATCTCCTTGTTTATCACAGCCCTACACTTTATACATCTCAAAGTAATATTTCACTTTAATGGAATATTTCTCAAGTGCATTTTCACAAGTCGCAAAATGAGTGATCTCTGTGTGTGTGTGTGATCTCTGCAGTCCTGCATTTGTTATCTTACTATGAAGAGATCCACTGACTGGCCCATGCTTCAACAACGCAATGAGCTGAGCTGCACTTCATTCCCTGGTGCTATTCCATATTCAATTAAATTCATAGTCTCCTCACTAGTAATAGTGATGAATATGCAGAGTGTTAATTTCTTTGTGCCAATGTCTCACAAGAAGGAGACACTGGGGGTTGCCAAAGCGCGCGAGTTGATTGGATCCCTCGTCGCTGCAGGGCAAACTGGTGGAGGTTAATGTCGCCAGTAAGGACAAAGTGTTCTGAATGAGAAATTCCTGAGCGCCGGTGTAACTGGCACAATGAATATCGCTGCCGTACCTTACAGGGAAATTATATATTTTAAGAACAGATGCCTTCCAAGAATGATGAGGGAGTGCTTAAAGACGAACGGTGGATAAAATGTGTGAAAAGAGAAGCATTTTCTTGAAAATGACTGATGGATCTAATCAGGGACAATGTGTCCTCGTTTCTTTAATTTCCCGTATGCTACCTGTGCATGCATAGGTGGATAGCTATAAAAATTCCAAAAACCTTTTTCATTTTCAAAATTTGCCATATGATATTGACAACATTGCAGTTTGATGGCATGTTGATGAATTTTCACATCATGCGCAACAGGAAGAAATCAACAAGCATGATGGAAAGTAGTGGGTCAGCACCTGAGTTCCTAAACAAGGAACCTCTGTTGTTTGGAAATGGTTTCGGCTACAAGGCTACCTGGCTAACAGCTAATGATGGAAACACAACACCATGTGAAGCAGAAACACCTGGGTGAAAGTCACAAGTCGCGTGAGGAGGAGAGCCAAGCAGCATTTGCAATACAAAACAAGCAGGCAAATGATGCTGACTCGGGCAAGCATAGCTGGAGCATTAGCTAATTGTACTTCCTGTGTCAGAAAAAGCAACATATAAGAAGTGTTAGCCTCGCTGCTACGCTCACTTCAGTCCAGTTGTTCACCTCAGTGGAGATATTTCATGATGTTATTTTAACGCTACATCACCCACCCTGGTTTACAAGATGTAGGGGCAGCACAAAATCCAAATAAGACAATGAAAAAAAAGGAAGTTACGTGCTATTTTTGGCAACAAGATTCATAAAATCTAATCATAGTTATGTGCATTAACAGATCTTGTTCAATTATATGTTGCGTGAGAAAAATACATGTCAAACATCCCTCATTTCTATCTGAGTTTAAACTGGCCAGTACATGAGTCAAACCTCCACAAACAAAAGCAGGCGAGGAACGGTTGCCTTAGGAACCTTCAGCACGGTGAGAATAGCTCGCACTTTACTTGAAATGGATTTGTTCCCTCCGAATGCAAAGTTAGTGCATGATTTCCACCAGACATTACAGGTTGAGAGGAATCTATGGCTTCAGATGTGTGCAAAAGGTTGTGAGCAACTAATAAACTCCAGCGAGCTTAAACCGCTTTTCACCCAGACTAGTTAAAAAGATGAAGCGGCAAGAGAGTCGGATGTTCTAACATTTGTAAGCCTGACTACACTGAGGATCAGTTGGTTTGAATAGACAGTTTGTTGTTTGTTCAACAGTTTGATCGGATTAACGCCAGGTGAGAACGCAGTCATTTTGACAACGGCGGCAGTGACACACATAAATCAGTGGATGAGGGAAGATAACATTGATTGGAGGAGCGATCACAGGCAGCAGGTGCGATGGCGGCCATGTTTCACTCCGACGACGTTTAAAGAACGCCTTTCCATGTAAACACTTTACAGTTGAGAGTGGAGTGTGTCTGTGCCAGGCAACCCACTGGGCATGCTGTTTCCACAGACATGCAGGGAAAAAAAAACAAAAAACCCAGCAGCCAACTTTCAGTTTGTGAAAAAAGGTCTTCAGTATCTTCAAAATAATAATTACTGTCTGCACATAAAGCCAATGACTGGATGACAAGTGAAATAGCAGGAAATGCACCATTGTTATAAGCTGACAGAATATTTTTCTTCTCCGGCGTTTTTTTTTTTCTTATACGTTTGACTACTTTGACTGCAGCACAAATATAACTGATTTATCCCCCAGGTTTCCCAATACTCACTCACTCTCTCTCTCTCTCTCTCTCGCGACGTATACGCACACATAGTGGAAATCGATGGTAGTGACATAGTGTGGGAGGCAAAGCCTGGCAGAGCAATGTCATCCGGAGTCGCTGATGTCACCTCTACTGTACCCTGCACTCAAAGCGATGCCAAAATGTGACTTTTTACCGCTGATTCAGCCAGAACTCAGGCTGGCGACTGATCTGATATGCATAGTGGGAGGTCGCTGAGTGTCATTTACTGGCATGGATGAGTGTTGGTCAATTTCAGAGCAATGCCACAGGCTTTTGCAGCCACTGAGCTCGAGCTGGCAGAGGTCTCAATGGACAGAGGGAAAAGTGAGAGAGAGAGAAAGAAATGAGGCAGGAGAGGAAGAAACAGAGAGAGAGACAAAGATGAGGGGAAGAGAGATGAGGTGAATATAAGTTTTTAAGAGAGGAATAAGTGAGAGGGAAGCAAATCACCAGAGAGATGAAGAGCAAGAGCCCTCAAAGCAAGGTGAGAAAGTGAGAAGCAGAGTGGGAAGTGGAAGAAAAGGCGAGTGAGCGAAGTCAGGCTGACTCATTCCCCGAGGTTCCTCTGAAAATGCTCTTTCGTCTTCTTTTCTCTCTCTTCGCCGTCCACAACAACACCATGGTGAAAAGACACACCAGAAGATTCAGAACGAAACTCTGGGCTTTTTTACTTTAGGTGGAGTCCTGGATGTTGAGCTCTTCAGTCTGACATAGGAATTTATTAAGCCGCTGTGCATTGCAATGCACAACTTACATGTTACAGGATTAGTAGGGATCAGTTGTACCAATCGATAGGATTATAGCTGCCAATAAATCCACTGAGAGGAAAGAATCACCATGCAAGAAAAACAAGGTAATAATAAGAAAGTCTATTGCGGGTGAATGGAGGATAAAAACCAAACTGCCCAACGGCACACTAAAAAAACATGAGAGAAAGGAAAAGAATCCTCTCATACGTCCAGAAGCCCAATATCAGTCACTGTAATTGGCTGCATTTCTTCTCTTTTCACCCCTTGAGAGGAAGAGAAACGCACTCGGCGACGTGTGCAGAAAGCCACGTCTTCCAGACGCCCACAACAATTGGCTACTTTTAAGGGCACATAACACTAATCAATACCTCCCATGAAATCCACTTTGATTTGCTTTCAGCCCATTATGTCCATTCTGGGCGAGGCTGCTTAAAACTTTCAATTAAGAGTTTGAAGTCTCGGAGCCTGAAAGTCACGCAAATGCACAGAAGAACAAAGAAACACAGGGAAATTGTCAAAATGTGTTGATTAAGTACAAGGACAAATGTTCCTGCCTGTTAGTTTCCCACTTTGCTCCTGGCTGTTATTTGATGTTTCCTGGTTCAGCTCATAAGGAATGTAAATTAATCAGAATGACTGCGGTTGGATGAAATGAGGGTGCATTTGTGAGGGAAATTTTCATATGTGTGTGTGTAGAATATATGTTTAAGGATTCCTAACATGTACAGACAGGAAGAACACTGCTTTTACCCAGGTGTATTTGCATGTATTTAAATTATATATGCGTGTGTGTGTCTGTTCGCTCTGCAGCACCACACGCATCTTCAGGAAATAGCCAGGGAGAAAATTAACAACAGCAGCTGTCAAATCACCGACTGAAGTGATCGTGAGAAGAAAATAAAAAATAAAAAAAAATCCCCCATGAATCCGTACAGTCGAACCTCGCCCAGGTACGGCCAGATTGACATTCAGCGAATGGCTTATTAGGAAATTTCATGGGAATCGTGAAGTGATTATCCTGAACCTGTCAGCTGCAAACAGCATGTCAAAATGCCACCCAGGCATTTTCCCCTCCAGGTGGTTGATGCGTTGCTGCAAAATAAACTGAGCATGTGTTCATGAGGCTGATGGTTGAGGAAGCAGCGGGACGTGTGGAGCGCAGATGGAGGCCAAATAACACACGCTGACACACATGCATGCGCCATATACACACACACAAAAACACACATCTAACATAGACACGCTGGCTACATACAAGAATACCCGGATGCACAAAATGTGACACTTTGTCCTTCTTTCCCTGTGAGCTGATTTTCCCCGTGGAGCTCTGAGCAGACAGACTGAATGGAAGTGTGTCACTCTGAGCTCTTTAACGTTCATGAACCACCTGCTGTATACTTCATTTTAATCTACACTCACAGCGTGTCAAATATATCTGGCACACCCTAATTATTGCCAGAAATTAATCCAAAATTGGATTTTTTTTTTTTTTTCTTTTTTTGATAATGCAAAAGCTCTAAACACAGATCCCTTGGCAGTGGAATACTGAGATGAAACTGATTAGACGTGCTTAGTAATTGTCATATTACAATGACAAAATCTCCTCCCAATTATTTGAAAGAGAGACTCCAAAACAAAGATATCATAGCTTAAGTACATCCAGAGGGTTTATACAACAACATGAAGCACATGTAACATTAACTTCACTATTCCTTCAGGAAGGGTGCCAACTCATCATAGGACATTGTACCTTTCCAAGACCAACTTCAATATTCTAAATAACAAGATTCGGGATTATCCTAACCACAAATCTCCAAACTACTAAGCGATCACAGTCAGCAAATAGCAAAATTGTGAAAGTAGTGATTAGATTATTAAGGGAGTTTTGGTTTGGTTTGGTCTGATTTTTACAATGCATTCACCGCTTGGTTTGGTTCAGTTTCACGCAGGAAAAAAATCAACTGATCCCAAATATAGCAGCAAACGTCACGTGAGGGCTCTCGCTCTGCTCATTGGTCAATATCTGGGGTGGGAGAAGGAAAATCAGAACAGGAGAAAATCTACTATGCAGGATAAATAGCCTGGAATAAATAGGGAATTGGATACTGTTATAGTCATAGTCATCATTTGGTATGCCCAAGCTTAGGGGGAAAAGCTCCAGGATCCAAAACAAACAAAACTAATGAGGTGTTAAAAATACCATAAGACAACGGAGAAGCAACTGGTTGAGGAAATGGAAGGTTTCAGGTCCAAAAAAACAAACTCAAAAGTGAAAGATTAGACATCTCCAAATGATCCTTAATACTTTAAACTGACGCCTGGAAATGAGTTTTATCTGGAGCATTTCTGAACAGCAAGTTTTTTTTCCTGGGTCATCACACTTTCGGTGAGCCAAGATTAACTCAAAACTGAGAAGAGGAAGTAGGTGACAGGATGGATTCAGGCAAAATTGAAAATAAGGACTAGTTCCTTCATGGATCAAGTTCCAAAATCTGCTGCGTGTCAGCATTTTGGCTTCCAATTAATGCCGAAAATGTCAAGACAACTGACAAGATGAAAATGCTTGTAAGTATTGAGAGCCATTAACACCTTAAACTAGTTTATTATGGAACTGTTATGCTAATGTAGGGATTAAAAACATAAAACTTCCAGCAACCTGTAATCTGTTTATGATTTCAAAACGATCTATTTTATTGATGCATTTATGAATTTATGTGGTTATTTATTTATAGATGCACAAAGTAGATGTTTCATGCATATATTAATAGATAAACCATCTTCATTCAATGGCAGCGTTATAATTTATGGAGCAGAAAACATACTGTTATCCTCCTCTGTGCTCCTCCACCTTCATCATCCTCCCTAATGTATTCTCTCAGGAGCAACAATAGATTTCTCATTCTGACGATTTCAGGTCTCTCTTTCTAGTTCCTACCATTAGATTAGCTAATCTACTCTCAGTAGAATTACAGGACTCAATATAAATTCTTCAAATTACTGATTAAATGATGATATTTGCCATAATAACATGGTATACATTCAAACGAATTAATATGCAAAACAGCCAGTATCTATATTTTGTTATAAGCTGGACGGTATTTTTCCACTGAATTATTTGGATGGTGAATGGATGCATGTGAAAAGAGATATCAGGCAAATTGATGAAGTTGTGTGTGTGATGGCTTTATGCACAAGGTTCTGTGTTGGCTGAGGAGACTGATTAGCAGGAAGCTACTCCTTAGCTGTGCTGATTTCACAAAGCTTTCTGTATTCATTTATGCATGGAGTGACTGTGAAAGACGAGCGCTGTGCAGAGTATTTTCTTCATCAGGTCCCACTTCTCTTTCAGTGTTTGCCCTCCCGGTTTTGCTACCTCTACGACGTCTTCATTCTCCTTTCTCTTCTGTTTCGGGATTCTGATTTTATCAGTCTGTTGAGGACGAATCTGAACCAAAGAACTATATTTTCATTCCTGTTTGTACCAGAGAGAGAGAGAGGACTGAAAGCAAATTGCTGTGCATTACAGGTTCCCATTGTAATTTCAGCTCCATTCTCCTTTCTGCTCAATTATGTTTCATTTTCAGTGTTGGTTTGGTAAAGGAAAAAAAAAAAAAAANGAAAAAAAAAAAAAACAGAAAACATTGATGTGTCTGCATCAGACAAGCGCGTGAAGACTGACTGACTCGAACACTGAATCTGACACAAACCTGTGTAGCCATGTTGTGTTTTCAGGCTTTCTCTTTTGGATTTAGCTTTCATGAGGGTTGAGCGTGTGGAATCAGCGAGGACCAGCATCGAGATCATGTGGGGAACCACAAATCTGGAAAGAGGTCAATCACGTGACCCTACGTGATTCGGAGCTGATTTTTCTCAAGCCGTCATTGCCTGCATGTCCTCTAATAAGCTAATAATGACACAAAGCTCAGTCATTAACATAGAGAAATCTGAATCAGCTGAATCTGTCGGTGAATATGACACAAAGTCATGCCAACTCAGCATATTGTCACAATACTCCTGCTGCAGCTTTAGATGCACCTGTGACACCTGGCTGACTTTGTGACTCGATCTCCCAGGACTAAATATAGATATTGCAGTAATACTAAAATAATGATTAGCCTATGAAATATCTTAATAAAATAAACAATTTGATCAAAACCAGGAAATCTAGACATTACTGCACATTGTCATAACTTTCAGGCTCAATATTCATCATACTGTGCATGTTGCTTTAAGGTTATTTGGTTCATTTTGTCGTCAGTATCATATACAGTGTCTCAAAGGGTTTCACAGGCCCACGCATCAACTGTTCCTGACCCAGCCCAAGCTCTATATGATGAGGAAAAACTCCCTAAAAAAAATATCAATATATAAGGAAAAACAACTCCATCCTCCAGCAGACAAGTTGCAAAGACACAAAAACCAATGAAAGATTACAGAAGATATAAAACAGTAAATAAGCCACAATCCTGTAAGATGGTCAATTTGAAATCATAGTCGTGATGGATTCCAGGGAAATAAATGTCTGTAAGATGGTCACTTTACGGGGAGGTATGATGATATATGACATGAAAAAAACGACTAAATAGTTCACGTTAAACCTAAACTCGTCTTACTTTATCTTCTGTCCTGCAGGTTACAAGATGAGGAGTAATTAAAAAGTAAGCTTCTAATCTCTTCTGCTGCCTTTAAAGCAAATAAAACTGAATTGGGTGATGCATTATTGACCAAACGCTTTGGACCCCAAGATAGAGGGTGAAGCTCCTAAAAATCTTCAAAGCAGCACATGGTGTATGAAACACCCAGCCATCAAATTAAACAGCATTTTTACACGCTGCACCATAAAGACTTTGTATTACTGTGTCATTTTTAGTCGTATCTGGGAACAGGAATGCTGCAGATACACACTAAACTACCTAATCTCATAGAGTTCCACTATTTCCACAATGGTGCTTTTGACATCCCATGACTCGATTGGACTGGATGTCATGCATGTATGTACTTGTGGTCGCCAATCAGTAAAAATCTGTCAGATTAACGAGGTTGAAAAAAGGCCTCGTGCAATCTAATGAAAGCTGAAAATCCACATAATCGCGGCTTATTGACGACTCTTTGTTACTGATGACCATCAAACAATGAGCCTATGATGCTGTAATTGTATCTTCCAGGCTCCATTTTGCTCATCTGCAGAATGTGATGTTTAGAATAATGGCTATACGATCACGATGAACCCCCCAAGCCCACCCTGAGGGATATATCATGAACAACGGCATTAACGGGCGCTGGTTTTGTATTCATAACATGTGATAAGAAGCTGGACTCCCTCTGCATTCAAATGGAGCCAGAAACAGCACACGGGCCATTAAAGAGTGAGTTGTAACGCCGCCCCTCCCTGGCACACCAGCATCTTTTGATTTATTATTGGGGGGCACTCCACACTATACTGAGTAGTAGCACTGCTGATGTATCCCTGGAGAGTCATTGCAATAAAACGAACTGCCATTGTTTTCCTGCAGAACTGTACAAATTGCCTCATCAAAGCCACAACATGGGTCCTCCACCTCCAGCCATTAATCAGTGGGAGAGACGGAGGCGCCGTCAAACACGCTTGCATTTTCTCGAAGCTGAGAAGCACGTCGGCATGTTGTTGTTTGAATGTTTTACTTGGGGGGACAGAAAATGAAGACCAAGTGGTGTTGTCGAGGCCAGATGTTTAAGGAGCACACGTCTGAATTTACTTACTTACTGCGGACTTTAATGTCCTCGTACTGTGTTTCATTCACGTTACAGACTGAGTATATTTAACGTCACATTACGAGGAACAGCAGGTGATGTTATGCTAGCGAGCGTTAATTCCTGATCTGTGAGCCAAAGGCAGAGGAGCTGATGTAAGTGGCTGGATTTAGATACATTGGCGGTCTAAATGACATTCTGGAATGGAAATCTTGCCACCAGCCTTCACCCTGAATATGGAACGGTTCCATAAATGAATTACACCACTTTGAGAATAAATTATAGATGCTGCAGGCTGAATTCTAATGTCCACGTTAACCTTTGCTAACAAAGTTCCACTGACATTCACTCTTCAAAAGGAGCAATGGAGAGTTTTCAAATTTTTTTTTATCTCCACTTATACCCAACTGTTTTTTTAAATATAATTTTCCAGTCATATTTGCATTTTTTTCTAATTAGGTTGAGAGTTGTGAGGATGAAATGTGTGAATTTAATTAAATTACCAAATATGCATTTAACTGTGTGATTTGCTCTTTTTTGCAGAGGTCTGGGTGAGATAAGAAATCATGGTGGACCTTCGACCAGCTCAGTTCTTCAATGAATACTGAAGCATACGACAATAACTGATGGAAATCATTTAGCGTATGTACGCAACTAATTAAAAACTGCACAGAAAACATGATGATGTTGACAATGTTGATTATACAAGAGGGAGACTTGAGCAAAAACATGAATAGTGTGGATATTTTTTTGTCCTAAAGAGAGCAGGACATAAAGGCTGAATTATGTTTTTCGCACGAAACGTGATGAGCAGAATTTTTATACTATGACTACGTTTTCTGCTTTGGTTTTCTGCTCACAGGAAACCAATATTATCCAAACTGTAGGGAGCCTCAGCTACTAGCAGCTCTGCCATTTTTTTTTTTTTTTTTTNTTTTTTTTTTTTTTTTTTTGAGGTTAAACAAGTCTGTCCTTTCAAACTGACTCTATTCCTTCTCCATAAAAACCCAAAAGATCCTTCCTGTGAAGCCCAGATTTCAAATCCTGTCACTCATAATCCCTCTCCAACTGACTATTTACATAAAAAAAAAAAAAAGCTTTTCCCACCAAATAATAAATACAATGCATGATTTCTCACGGGTTCGTCTGAAGATTTATGCTCGGGCTTGATTGCTGTCCATTCCTCATAATGACTGTGTTAAACCTGTTGCCCGCAGAGAGCTGCTCATCTTCCGTCGGGGCCCTCAGAGGCTCACCTCCATCAGCAGAGAGTGCTGGGAAATCAGCCAAGAGAAGTGAGAGCAATGGCGTTTGCATGCTAGCGTCTCACACGTCAATAAACACGGGCGCACGTAAATAGAGTAGGCATTGCTGTGGCGTGATCACAACAGATGGTGACCTCCTGCTGCACAAAGCCTGTGGGACGTGGAGAAATGGAGGGCAGACCTTGTATTGCAGAGGTAGGCGAGGGCGTGAAGACTTGAAATGGTGAATATGACGGTTGCGTTTACTTTGCTTGAAGCCCTTTTCTCAGTTTGAGTCGCAACGTAGAAAAGGAACTCAGCGTCGTTGGACAGATGGCACAAACATTAAGGCTTTCAAATGCTTCCGAAAGTGTAAAATGTACTCCCGAGATTATCCAACTCATCTGTTCCGACATCCAAACGATCATTGATTATTAAACCCCAAATCTATAATCCAAACATAGATGGAGGGGAAGCCGACAGATTCTGCAAGTTTCCTCATCGATTTCCAGGAATCTTTGCTAACTAATGACAAATTAAGACAGCTGAACACAACTTTCAGATGCAAGTAAGTGTGAAATGTTTATGGTGAAATAATCAGTAAAATAGTTGTGTACTTTATGTATTTCCAGCCTCTGATCTTACCCTTGAATAAAGGCAAATGCTGCAGTATTACTGACCTTTTAAAGGCTTTGAAGCTTGAAGAATCCTCAAGCTGGCAGGGTGGTCACGGTTAAACTACATGCTTCACAATCCGCATTGATTCAAATGCATCACCTGCAGGTGATCAATAAAGCCGAAGCCAACGCTGCGCCCATCAAATGACTTCAGCTCTGTGTTTTCCCCTTAGAGGATGAAGTTGTCACTTTGCTTTCCCTGCTGGAAAATAAAAGGCCAAGGTGACATTAGAAGAAGAAGAAATTACTGATACTCATTATTGATGAAGTGGAGATCAACTGTGTTTGATGTCGATTCAAAAGCAATAACTTTCACAATCACTTTCGATACGTGGCTCAGGGAAGCTTCTCTCTCTCTCTCTCTCTCTCTCTCTCTCTCTCTCTCTTTTTCCAGCAGAGATTTATTCATGCTGTAATGACAGAAAAATGAGATTTGGACTCTTTTAGGATGGAGTTGCCATGTAACGGGGAATACATGCTTGCATCGGTTGCAGATGAGGGAGGGGGGGGGATGCCTGTCATAATTAATATCACGCTACCTTTCACCAGCCTGTTTTATTATGATGTGGGCCTGTCATTTACTGGAACACGATACATCCCCGGGTGCCAAATTCTGCTGCCTGGCATCAGTTTTTCCTCTCCAGACACCTGTAACGCTGGAGTCTCTACGCACTCTAATTCATCCCGTTTCATTTTTCTCCATTTATCTCTCAGCCTGGTAATTCATTTGTTCCTCGTCTTCACGGCCGGTGAACGCCGTGCCAATGCAATGACGTCTACTGAGGCTCGTGCCAGATGACTGCTCAACGCTCCGCATATTTCTCTTTCTCAGACAGGAAGCCAAGGGAGAGATTAGACTAACCGCAATTAGGAGAACAGCTGAGGGGAGGATTCCATGTTTGTTGTGGACCTCGGCTAACCCCGACTTGTATCTGTGCACCTGGTTTTTCCCTCGCGGGCCGCCGAACTTCACTCAATTAGTGGGAATTGGTGCTGCAGCTGTGCCTCTCACTTGCCAGTCGTTACGTGCCCTTTTCCTCACAAAGATGGCAAACATCCAAGAACGCCAGAACACAATCGCAATTTGTCATTGTGTCTCTCCCTGGATCTTTCTATCTCCACCCCGCTAAATCTCCGCAACTCTACTGGGAATTTGTAAACACCTTGTGGCATTTTTAGATTTTCATCCTTTCAATCGTGACATAAAACCCGTTGACCCTGACAGTCGCTCCACAAGACGCGGCCTTTTCTGCATTGGGTGACTGAGAGAAATAGCTCATCTCCACTCACAAATCAAAGTGCGATTCATGCATAAAAATAACGCTACAGGCCGATTGTTACTAGGTGGCCTTGAGGAGCCCACTCCAGCCGATGCTTTGTCATGGCATGCAAGCCGCCGTGAAATTGAAGAGAAACACAAACTACAGATAACACAAGCAGAGTACATAAATTCACCGCAGGCCCCGGACCAGAAAGCCNGGGGGGGGGGGGGGGTTAATGGACGAGCGAGACAACTTGCAGCGATGCTATGCAGTGTTTAAGCTCTTTTGAGCTTCCTGTGAAAAGAAAATACCACCCGGCAGTTTGTTTTGTGCTGAGTTTGTGTTTGTGGCTTTTCAAACGCAGCTCCGTGTTGGAGCCTTGACTTCAGCAACATGGGTAATATTTTCAGAGAGCAGGATTAGCTGAGGCTACAGAGCCCCTGATACAGTCGCTACGCTGGGAGCATATCTATGTTCCCAGGGTCCTATGTTCCCCAGTTCAATATTCTGTTAACACACATTAAGTGTGTTAGCAGAATAACTCTAGCCCTAACCCTAACCCATTATGTGCTCTATTGTGCTATATAGAGCTGAAAAGGACCTTTATGTGCTATATAGGATCCTGGGAACATAGGAATGACTCCCTATGTTCCCAGGGTCCATAGAGCTGGGGAACATAGTGGAAACAAAGGAATGATCCCGCTATGCTAACGTGCTACATGGAGTGCTTCTCATAAAAAATACTTTCTTGGTTTATACGTGCAGCTGATCACAGCTGATAATCTGCATTTGCAAGTGTGGACATGTCTGAAACGTGGCACTTCTCTTACTGGACATAATGTGGTTAAAATCAAGAGACAACATATAACACATGACCATTTTTGTCCAAAATCTTCTCCTGTGCTACACACGGTAGGCGACAAACAACAACATCTGACAAAACGCGTTGCTGAGCTTATCAGATGGAAGGTGATGCACACAGCTCCAGAGTGAATCATGGGTCTCATCACACTTTGTTAAAGACATAAACAACAACCAACAAACCCTACCTATGTTCAACATATATATAAATGATCACAAAAAAACTAGAGTGGTATTATTTTTCTGCTGCCTACATCAAATGTAAAAATGCACACACACTCTACGATTGTGTAATCATTCAGCTTCTAATAGTGAACTAACAGCAGCGGGGCAACAATATATGATACACATGATGACATGATAATTTAGATTGGCTTCAGAGACTCAGTAATATCCTGTTAGCTCATTGGTCCATCAATGTACAGCAACCCCTGCTGATTGGTTAATGGACATCATCAGGCGAAAGCCATCAAAAATTCAACATTTATCTACTTTGCTGAGTGACACTGCAAGCCTGCTCCTTCATGTCAACATGTACGGGCATGAAATCTCACCAGATGGAGCATCGTGTGTTGCTTCACAGAAGGGGATTCGTGAATATCACTTCTTCATACGTTTCATTGGAAATCAATAGAGGAGAGGTGATGCCTAGTGTGTGTTAAACACATTACTCTGCTTTCTTTAATGCGTTTAGGTTCCCTGCATTAACAGAAATCTCCCTCAGGTACATTTCAAATGATGGGTTAAACCTACAGATATGCCTGCTTAATTATTTCCTATTAATGCTATTTATTGTATTCCCATAATAAATCAATTGGGTTTTCATCAAGTGGAATTATATATGCTCATATCTGAGCTGTTTTCTGCTGAATTTACCATGTTCAAAGGGCAAAATGTTGAAAATAGTACGAGACAAAATCCACCGTTCCTTTACATGATGCAGGCAAACACAGAGAAAGGCACTGAAGGCTGCTGGACCTTAACAAAAGTTAGCCTCCCTTGTGTGCTGAGGCTTCTGGGAAGCTGCTCGCTGTTAGCAAACATGGTCTGGTGTGTTATTACACAGTCCTGGCTGTTCTCATCAGCATTCACTCTGAGAGCACCTGCTGCTGAGGTGGATGCTCCACCAGTTATTGGATTGCTAATCTCTTCCTGGGAGCCTTTTCAGCCAGGCGGACAGATGAGGGTAGAAAAGGCAATAAGCCATCTACAGGGAGCAGCTGATGATAAAGCTGAGTGTGAATGTGGAAAAACGTTGTTGGGGGGGGGGGGGGNGCGTAAGCAACATACGTCTGTATATACAGAGCTCAGCAGGAGGAAGAATGGCTGGCCGGCTCGTTCGGGCATGCCTGTCTCCTGATTTCCTTCTCCAGAGCCACAGAGTTATTGCTTTTATTTGAAGACCGCTCCAGCTTTCTCCTCCAGTAGATCATAGCACTTGATAAAGTGATGGGGAGTTTCGGGGGGGTGGGGTGAATCTGAATCTGCCATCTACACTGCATGTTTCTTCCAGTCTAAGCTGATCTCCAGCACCACTGATTGCTCCCTTAGTGGTGATAAATGCACAGGAAATGGCAGGCCTACTGCCTCTGATGCTGTGATGGAAGGAAGCAATAACTCTCCACATGGGACCCTTTTAGCATGTCCAGGCATGTGCATCTCACACAGTGATCATGACAACGATAAAAGAAGGATGAAAAGTTCTATAGAGGAACTTTACTTACAATTTGACCTCTTAAATATGAAGGTGATACACAAATAAAATGAATATAAAGGAAAGTGAAGCTTGAAGGTGCAAAAACAAGCTTGATATTAGCCCCCATTTAAAACAGATGACCATAAATATAAATTTAAATGCATGAACAGCGAACATTTCATCCTCAATGTGGAAGAAAATAACCAGTAAGCTGCATCGTGTTGCCATAAAGCACATTCTGTGTGTGCTACTTGGCATGCATGGGCACAGCTGGGCTCTTGGCTTTGAAATCGCACGACTTTTGTGGCATCTTTCGGCGTCACGGCACACGAAACGAGGAGTCAGAGCTGAATGAAACAGACTGCAGGACCACGAATCTCTGCTTTGTGATGCACGGCTGTTTCTCAGTGTAAATAAGGAGAATGATCCTGGCGGCAGCAACAGATGAATTTCTTCATACAAAATCATGCAGCAGGACTAATAAGCCCCGCAGCTCTGTGGTAATGTGAAAGGTATCAGATGCACCAATGACAATTCAGCTACAAAATTTCCCCCAGTGGATTCTTGTGGGAAAAGGTCGCTGGCTGTCCATGACTGAGCCACTGCTGCCTTCCCTTTAGTAAGATGGATGATGACAGTGATGAATGAATTAAAAATGCTCAGAATATCAAGATTACCTGCTGAGCTGCTGAGCAGGCAAACAATAAATCACCACATATCTGTGTTAAAAAAAAAAAAGGACAGCTTTGGGCTATCAATCATGATATAAATCAATAAAAAATACTTTTTTAAAACAAATCAGGAGCTATTGTGTTGTTCACATGTGCCCAAACGAACCGAACGTAGCGCCAGGGTCCGAATCAAACACTCAAAACAAACGAAGTGCGAAAACTCCCTCAGACGAAATGAGATTAGATTAATATTACACAATGATGACATATTATCAGATATTTAATTCAGGCTCATAACAGAAGATGCTGCACTTATTAGAGGCTTAACAATAATAAATGTTCAATATCGCCAAATGCTAAATAACAAATTACTTTAAATTTCTGCTTCGACTCTGGCTGCTGCCTGCACAGCAAAACCTCCTGCTGCCATAAAACTATGGTGCTGCATTGCACTTAATGTAAACAAAGTAAATACACGTCTGTGCTGCACATTGTGGTACATTCAGAATACTTATTGGAGCTCTTGTGTAAGTAAAACCCATGACAGCACGAGTGGATTAAATATGAAGAGTCGTCCAGAAAATGGAATCAACCATCGTGAAAAATGCATGGAAAATGCATATTAAAGATGACACTGTGTGTGCAACACACCAGAACACACATTACCGCGGCCCCATTACATTTTTGTCCTATAAAGGCAACCAGATGAGACAGCCGCTTCGCCTTCCTTAAGCAATCTAACCAGATAAAAGGATCCTTAAAGCTCGAGCGCTAGACAAGTCATTTATCATGTTTTACGTCATAGCTTTCACGCTGCAAACCAAGTACCCAATCAAAACTTAGCGACTAATCAAGGGCAACGTACACTTTTCAAATCAATTCCTATATATTTACCAGCTGGTCTGGAGAGATAAGTGTGCGTTTCTTGCCTGCAGTGGAGAAATAACAAAAGTGCCCCGAATGTGTAAGAATAAACACACTCCAAGAAATAATTATGCTAAACAAACCTCTGTATTTGTATTTTTCCTCCATCCTCATGTCTTCTTAGGTGCTCAAGGGGAAGAATTGTTTTATTTAAACTGTGATGCTGTAAGAGCCAAGTCTAAAGATGAAAGAATTACGCCTGCTACAGCAAACAAAAGAAAAATGCTCAGATGATCCTGATCCTTTTTTTTTTTTTTTTTNTTTTTTTTTTTTTTTTGTTCCATTTAGCAACATTTTTTATCTGTCAAACCACTGGAGCTAGAGAGTGTCTAATGAGTGTGTTAGGTGTACTGACACACATTTCGCACAGTTACACATCTACAAAGACTAGATGCACTAATCTTTAGATTAGTTGCACACTAATCTAAAGATTAGTGTGCTGAAAATATCAACATACATGCTGCATACAAATTTATTGGAAGCATTTCAAGTGCTCAAACAAAAAAAATTATAGTTAGCACCTGATATTAATCAAACAATTAAAGCTAGGTAAAATTATTAAAGGACGTGGAAGGAAGGAAGGAATTTCTGACTAATGAGAGGAGCGAGTCTTTTCCCATTGCCTTTGCTGATTGGATGCTTTCCTGTGTGAAACCAAACCAAGCAGTAAATGCAACATACACTGTAAGAATGTAGTCCCTGATTCAGACCAGACCAACAAAAGCCAAAAAACACGAGGTCTAAAAGCATCTCAAGCATTACTTGACCTTTCTAACTGTAGTTCTGAGGTTAAAAAAGATGTAAAAGCTCCACATTTACAACCTCAACCAGGATGAAAGTAA
This sequence comes from Lucifuga dentata, assembly GCA_014773175.1. Classification (NCBI taxonomy): domain Eukaryota; kingdom Metazoa; phylum Chordata; class Actinopteri; order Ophidiiformes; family Bythitidae; genus Lucifuga; species Lucifuga dentata. The sequence goes on along the minus strand of VXCM01000040.1, from coordinate 166,843 downwards.
TTGTTTTGCTCAGCGTATTAACCCAGTGTCTTATACACAGCTTCATTTCACTAAGAACAAAAAAAAAAAAAAAAAAAAAAAAAATCACATCTCATCTGTCTCGTTTTGCGGGAAACATCTGTTCGGTCCAGAAGGTCAAATCAGAAACTTTATTATCTGGGTCTGTCAGACTAATAAAAAAATAGTTTTCTTCTCTTCTTTTTTTTCCTTTTTAGGAAAGTTACAGTGAAAGTAAAGTCAGTTAACGAGACCAACTGGGATCGGACAGGGATCTGCCTTCCAAATCAATCCGGTCGACATCATTTTGAGAAGCAAATGTCAAATTTGCATACGGGCCTCAGAGGACCAAGGTGCTTAAATGCGCATCAAGTGTATCAAACACACCTGAGATAATTAGCGTTTCATCTGTTTAGGCTAAGATTAATGATGTTCTGTATGTTGTTTGTGCGCGCATAATAGTGTGCTCTATAATTAGGCCTCGGAGTCAAACACACATGAGTACTCAAATGGGTTAACACGGGTCCGCTGAGGAACGTGTGCTTGTTCGGAGCAGATGCTGATTGAAATCAACTGTGCGTGCGGCGAGATATTCATATCACCTACAGAATTATGCCGAAAGGAGTACAAAATGTTATTAAGTGTTCCAAAAATAAGATGGAGTATTTTCCTCTGTGGCTACTGAGGGGCGAGCAGCACCGTCTGTGTTTAATTCATTTAGCTGGATAACGAAAAGCAGCACGACTTTGACGCCTCATCCCTCCCTTTGAATGCCGCCGCAAAAATATCAACATGGAACACTGTGGGGCTTCGAAAAAAAAAAAAGGAAAAAGGATTAAAGAGAGGGAAATCACATTAAAAATGGAGGGGTTTTCAATGGATTTCATTGGCCACAGGCTTTCCGAATCTGGAAAATGAGCTCTATAAACTTTCAACTCAGAACATTCAAATTAGAGCGATGAGGTATCCATGCGGGAGGAGAGATAAGGCAGTTTTGCACATAAACAAAAGCTTCTCTTGTTACGCTCCTTCTTGTTCTATGCATTCAATTTTCTTGAAGGGGGACAGCAGAGAGGCTCCTCAGCCCTCCAATCCTCAAGCGGCCTGACCACGCCAATGAAAATCCAATCATCTACTTGACCTCGGGGAACTGGGAGACATCAATAGTCCAGCTTTGGCAAACCAGCAGAGTCCCATCATCAGAAACCAATTAAAAAAATCCAGGGCTATAAGGCTCGGCGCCGCGCTCATCTGGTGCCAAGTGTGGTGGCGGAGGGGCTGAGCTGAGCTTTGGAAGCAGCCTCGCGCGTGGAGAAGTGAAGGCGGCCGCAGCCGGCGTGCATCCACAGCTGGTGGAGGTGGAGCGCGAGATAACGGGATGCGGGGGAGTGGCATTCTGATGAAGCAGCCATGGAGCCAATGCGACCCTGCTCCATCCATCAGTCTGCCATGTGTACGGTATTTAGAGGGAACCACATACATCCTTACAACTTTGCACAATTCAGCACTTAAAGGACCATACCAGTGGTTTTGCATATTTGAGCCCAGTTAATACTACCATGTACACGTTACGTTACTGTAGCTTTGCTATTACTTTGCCAAATCCCATAATCTTTCAAAATCAAACATTCAGGTGATACACCCACCTTAAAATCCAATATTTCACCAAATGTAGAAGGGATGGTCATTTTAAATGTCTCAGTAAAGGCCGTCTTCTCCTGGGACTATATTCCCTGGCGTAGACATACATTTCCTTCTGTGCAGCTCCGTGTTAGATTGGTTAAATTAAATAACTGACAAAAAATGAGAACCACATTTTGCTGCTGTGATGGATTATGTATCTCAAGCACGCTTTGAGTCTCTGTAAGTTGATTTTTATAGCGCACTGGAATGAACTGAAACAATGCAGTCTGGAAGATAGGAAAAATAACTCTAAAACATACTGCTCCGGTAGTACGTTTTGGAAAATTGTTGACAGTAACATAACATGTATTCAGGTTGTATTTATTGGGCTCAAATGTGCAAAATCACTGGTACGCTCCTTTAAACCAGACCCCCAACTAATACAGCCATGTAATTTAATTGAAGACATGAACGCAACGTATTTCATCAGACAGTACTAACTCACCTCATCAACCTCAAATGTAGCAGCGATGGGGGGGTGTTTTCACTCGTTGTGCATCTTTCGGCCTCACGCTGCTTCCTGTCATCAGACATCTGTCAGCTTTGAGTAAGAGAAGCTCGTCTCTCTGCCGTTCCAGCTCATCTCTCATTTTTGCAAACAAAAAAAAAACAAACNCTTTTTTTTTTTTTTATTTTATTTTTATCAGCTCCAGTGAGTAGCCACATTTGTAATAAACATCTCGGCTGTTTATTCATTTATTCATGAGTTGCTGGGGCTGATGGGACTGAGAATCAGCGGGATCACAGTGTGCTGTTGGCTTTGCAGCCGCATCTCTCATCTGTAAGGAGTCGTATGCAGAGCTGTGGGACGTTTGGGGTTAAGCGCCAGCCAGCCAGATTGATCAAATGTTCCAATAGAGTTTGGACGGCCGAGTTGCAGACGCGATGGCGACCCCGCGCGCTGAAGCCAGGAGATGAAAGCCGTTGCTGCTCGTGTTGCTTTCCAGACCGTTCTCAGAGAGAGAGAGGCAGCGCGGCTGAAAGAGAATGCGAGACGGAGGGTGAGCGCAGGGGAGCGGCGCGGGTCAGAGCGTGGATATGAAACCGGAGAACGCCCTCGGAGGATGAGAATAATCATGCCGAGATCTTTTGAAATCCTGCAGCCACAGAAGTACGAACCCACAGATGTTATGAAAGATGACAGACTGATGACTTACAGCCTCCTGCCATTAGTAATCACAGTGTAACGAGACGGTGATAAAACCTAATGCTTGGCAAATTATGAGTTGTGATGCGGGAAGCATTACTTCCATGGGAAACGTGGCAAAACGCGGCTGTAGCCGTTTGCTTCCTCATGGCGTCATTAAATAATTAGTCAGGAAAGGTCAAATGAATAACAATAATGAGATACTTCACTGAGCCTCGTGGCAAAGTCGCTCTTTTTGCTTGGCCTTCCTCACATAAAGGTCAGGGTACAGGTCAAAGAATCTCCAGCGCCCCCTAGAGGGATGTTCAAAGACACATCGGGGGGGGGGCATGCTTGTTGATTAGCTGAATGACCCTGCTGCCCTGTAACATGGACACCNCGGGGGGGGGGCATGCTTGTTGATTAGCTGAATGACCCTGCTGCCCTGTAACATGGACACCCAAAGGAGAAAATAAATGAAAAACTCTGATCCCTTGTTTCTGTTTTTCATTTCAAGTCACAGAAATTGAATGCAACTGTAAGAGTGAAGCATTCCATCAACTGGAATACATATTTTAGCATTTTATCTGTCATTTAAGCAGCACTACACACACATACACACGCACACAGCCACAGGGAGAGATGTGAGTGTAGATACTGCAATGGAAAAACATCAAAAACAGAAATAAGTCTGTTTTAAACTATTAGAAGTTATTTCTCTTTGGTATAATTTACTTTTCTTAACTTTCCCTGAACCTGCCGCCTTACTTTACTCAACCAGGATGTTGGAAAAGTCAATTAGGTCTGAGTGATGCCAACATTTCCACTTTTGTTTTCACAACTAATATGCTTTGACTTCTCCTAACTGGCTCAAAGAAATGAATTTCTATGCCACATCTGACAGGTTTGAGAATTGCTTAACGTTTATTTGCCTGAGAATCGGAAAAGTTGTTTGTTTTTGGCAGTTCATTCATGATATAAAGTTCAATTTAATTTGAGGATAGAATTTCTCAGAATATAGTGCTCTTAAAGGACAACTGTGGTGGTTTTGCAGGTTTGAGCCCAATAAATTGCTCTTTGGAAAACACTTCAGTCAGTTATCAATAAAGTCTTTCACGCATCATAGATTACAATTCAATCTAAATATGGCTGTCAATATGCAAGGCACAATATAAACAACAGTGCTTTAAGACGGATGTTTCCATTCATTTCTGGCTTGACGTGTAAAATCGAAACGTCAAAACTCATCCAAATTTGGACACCAATGGATTCAACGCTCCTGCTGAAGATCCGAGCAGATGTGACAGACCCGTAAAAGTAAATCAAAAGCCAAAAAAAAAAAAAAAAAAAAAAATCCAACATAACCTAAAGGTCTTTGTACGGCAGCAGCTTCTACAGACGACCGTTATAAAACAGCGCTGACATTTGACAAGCCCAGCTGTACACTTGAAAGAAATATGTTCCTCCCCGAGGACACCGAAATGTGACGGCGAGCGGTAACAAACTGCAGCCCGCAAAATGACAGATTTTCCCTTTAAACTGTGTTGACAAGAAAAGCGGCGGCAAAAAAAAAAAAAAAAAAAAAAAAAGCGGAAGCGCATTGAAATTGTGAACAGGTTAATAAGACGGGATGCAATACACTTTTCTGTGGCGCTCTTTACAAACGCCCATTCATCAATGTCACATATCATCTGTGAACACGCTGGAGTGCCATAAATCCAATTGCAATCATTTCCAGGACAGAAATATGATGTAATTAAGGGGAATATATTCTTGCCTGAGGACCTTTCTTTCTCGTAGCCAAAAAAACTGTTAAATTTTCTACCCTGAGCTACAAGTAAAAATGGCATCATGTTATTAAGTGCAGAACGTTTCAGTAGATTGATCTTTTTTTTCCGTGACATTCATCCAATAACCCAGGATGCCTTCACATACACTCCCCCTCCCCTTCCCCACGCACACACGCACCTATTAGATGCTCACCCAGAGGCTTGCTTCCTCTCACAGGATGTCGATGCAATCTAGATTACAATTTTGCAGACGTAAACAATTTATTTATGGATATAATGACTGTGATAAGATACAGATCATTTAGAGTATAATCATGATTTAGAGGCAGGTGTTTTTAAAGAGAGGGCTTTCATATGCTAAAAATAATTGATTCTGAAGAGTTCTACCCACTTTTGCACCTGTAACTTATTGATTGTCATCAATTAAACACATTCATCTGAAGAATCTGAATAATTGTACCTTTAGTGGTAGAAAATGACTTCTGGCGTGATTCTGCTCCATAAATGAGACTTTACAGTCACGTTTCTGTCAGCCAGGAGGAAAAAAAGAACGTTAATTGTCAGAGGAAGCCATGCAAGCTGAGATCAATTAACATCTTCATGCTGTTCAGAAATCATCAGCGCATCACCTCCAAAAAATCATGTTCATCATTGTCATTTGGAAGCATCCATGCGTGCTGGGTGCCCGTTTTGATATGTCATCGCTTAATTGAGATTAAACCGCTGTATTTCTTGTCACAGGAGATGAATGGCAGAGTGTGGGACATTTCTGAAATTAAATGGAGTCCTCTCCCCTTCATACAATATCAGCTTCTGGTTTCGCACCAGCACACAGGCTCAAATGAGAGAATTTGGCAGGGCTGCCAGTATTAACGACCCAGGCAGCCTTGTAAGGTTGAACGAGACGGCACTCACAAAAGAGATTCTCCTGTGTTACTCCATGATAAGAGGTAGTGTGAAAAACTAGTGATGGAACCACTTCCACGGGAGACGTAATTCCCTAAACAGGATCAGTGCTGGAGGAGGGAGATGCATTCAGATGGGTGGCATTCGTGTTTCAAAGCAACTGTCAAAATAAATCTCTGGAGATGGATTTTAGGAGGCTTAGGCACGCTGTTCGCAGCAGGCAGAGACACTGACCGTGAATTTCTGTTCTGACCCTTTAACTACAAGGTAAAAATCCTGTTGATCTTGTTGCCACACAGGGTTTTATCCCTGCCTTGCCATTTCTGCTCACAGCCTTTGAGCATGTTGCTTTTATCTAACAGAATGATATGCCCCTGCGTGGGATGCTGGCTTTATGGAATGACAAACAGGGTTGATGGATTTCACAAGTTCATGTTAAGTGAAGTGGATTAGCAGCCAGATAAATCATCATTATAATGTTAACTATAAAGTGCACAGCATAATGAAACGCACAATGCACTCATCTACTTATATGGGTTTATGCTCACACACACACTGATAACTACCAGATACATCAAACCTATTAAAATGAAGTCTAAAGAGCACTGGATAATCCGAAACACCCTAAACTCACCATTTTAGCTGCATTCGACCACACAAACTAGCTTTTTTTCCCAAAGTAAACCTTCAATGGCAAGTTGAAAATTCCCCATATATGACCACTAGCCTGCGAAAACATCCTTTACCGCTTTATCTCCAAACACATTACAGGCTAAAAATAAAGTACCAGCTGCTAAAATAAAGAACCGGATACCGGGTCAAAGCCAAATGACGCATTCATAAATCACACACAGCTAGAAAAACGGTAAATAAAGGAAATGTCACTTCTAAAAACAGCGTCTGTCCGGGAGCAGGAGAGCGCACGCAGAGTCAAATTAAAGCCAGGGTAACATGCAGCTACACTGGTCACACCGGACCCGCAGCACACCGGAAGAACCGCAACATTTTCGGTTCAAGTATTAAAGCCTTACCCGGGTTTGGTGTCCGTGTCCTGTCGTTACAACTTGTCCCGGTGTGTCCGCTCGCTACCGCGCCGCGCCGCGTTCCTCTATGCTCGCCTCTCTCGGCAGGAAGGCAGACGCGTGGAGGAGAGGAGGAGGAGGNGAGGGGGAACGCGAGGAGAGCTGTCCAATCAGCACCACCTGATGGGAGCGACAGCAGCCAATCAGCGCCGGCGGAGAGGATGGAGGATGCTGCTGCTGTTTGACGGGGATTGACTTTCAAATAGCAGAGCCACCGCTTGCCGTGCCCGCTGCCTGACGGGTGTGATGGCATCTGGGCCGAAATAAAAACACGTCAAAGGGAAGCGAGGGGGGCATTTTCACAGGAGATCTGACCAGCGTGACGGACTGCAGCTGAAAGGCTTTGTTGTTTGCTGAGAGATGTCGATGTGAAGCTTTGGTGACAAGAGGCGCTTCTGGTTTACTTACAGGGTCTGTGTGCAACAGGCCACAGGACCATCCTGTCCTTTTAACAAATCTTTCCAAACTGTCCATACTTAGTAATTCCATACTCCAATGATTTCAATTTGTATTATAGTCTCTTAAAAAATGTCTCAAAAAAGCATAAACTTTTCAAAGTACATTCCCAAATTGTTATTAATGTAATTACATTTTGGTTTGATCATTCTGTGCAATCCTCAGTTGCAAATAATAGCCTCTTTTCTTTTTTTCCCCCCTGTATTAATGCATATTGTTTTTCTAAAATTCTTTATTCATTTATTTATTCTTTATTGCTACTGACATTCATTGTCTCCACTGGTTTACAAGAAATGTTCTTTGTTGTCGTATCCCGCATTTGTACTGTATGTTACCAACAATAAAATTTATTTATATATGAAGAAAAACAGGCCGCAGGACTCTGGACAAAAACTGTTCATTTCAGATTGAATGGGAGATGGTTTATGACTGATGAGAAATAAACTGATTATTTCAGGTAGTATAAACGAAAACACCAAATTGCCCAATTAAAAAGATGCCAAACAGCATTACAAGAAAGGACGGTGAGTTATTGAACCAGCAGCACTGCTTCCCCTCACTAGAAACCCTCCCTTGGTGACAGTAAAGTTAGTGTCTTTTTGCTTAGGTAATTAACATTACAGTATATTTTCTCGGTAGCCAATTACCCCATGTCATAGGGCTGTAAGTGGGAAGGAAAAAATCTGTCAGAGGTGACAAAAGCCACCTAATGGAAAAATCTGTAACTCCTACAACAGGCCTGCTCTCTCAGTGAAAATCAATATGACTTTTGCCAATGAGGTCTCAGCTGGACTGTGTTATCTAGGTAGGCCATACATCAAACGATTCAGCCACACGATACAAACCGACTAAGTCCCATTTACCACACTCCTTGTCTGTGCACTTACTGATTAAAAAGTCATATAGTTTAGATGTCGTGAGGCTTTATTTCTGCCAGAAAATATACACCAGGATTGGAAAATGAAAAAAAAACTCTTTATTCAGACTCAAAAGAAACCTGACAGCCATTCATTCTGAGCAACAAAGAAAACCGCAATTTGTAATTAATGCACATATAGCAAATTGCATGTTGAAAAATAGCCCTGTTTAGATAATTCCACAGTTGGACAAAATTCTTATGCATACTAAGTAAAATATAAGAACAAACATCCTTTTACTTATTCGCTGCACACCAGGTGCATCCAATCTGCATCCAAACAAACTCAGATATTGAATAACGGCAGAAATATGGTTTTAAAACTCAGTACAAAAAAAAAAAAAAANAAAAAAAAAAAAAAGAAACACTAAAATAAATCAGAGCAGTTCATCTCTCCATGGACATGGGCGTGAAATTGCATGTGATCAAAGCTGTGTGATTAGCTGACGGGGCGGCAGATGAATTCAGGAGTTATCGCTGTCATCTTCGTCGTAGTATCTGTTCCTCTTGATCTGTTCCTCCACGGTCAGGGATTCATCATCGTCTTCCCATAGAGACGAGGCGTCCCTCTGTACGCTGTAGTTTGTGTCAAAGCTGTCGCTCTGCTCCTTCCCCCTCGCGTCTTTAGGTTCATCTGCCGTCTCTTTCGTCTCCATTCCAAAATCTAATAGGTCATCCAACGCTGACACCGCATGCTTCTCCCCAACGGATTGACTGAAGATGCTGGATTTGAAGTCAGATAGCAGGCCAGAGCTGCTTGTACTTAGGCCAGCAAAAATGTCCTCTAGGAAGCTTGACGTGCTGATCTTTGGCTTGTCGGCCTCAGTTTTAAAAGAAAACGTCTCCACAAAGAAATCTGTGTCTGAATAGTCTGTGGCCTCGGTACTTTTGGCACCCGCTGGCACAAAAGCATCGTCCCTCTGTGACAGCTGCAGCACTTCGGTTGGCATCCATTTTGATTCTTCAGAGTGATCAGCCTGGAATAAATCTGTTGTGTCTGTCAGAGAGAGTGACTGATGTCCTTTTCCCTCACTCAGCCTTCCAAACAGAGACTCATAGTCAGTCAGTCTGCTATTATTATTGTTATTATTAGCATTTGCATTCTGCTCTTGTCCCGCCGTCACCTCCTCGTCTATTAATGTGACCTTTACAGCCTCTCCATTGTTCGTGCCGCCATTATTGGCCTTATCTACCTCCTCCTGGTTTACATTCTCACCTTCTGCACTTCCTGTCGGTTCATCGTGTCCATTTGCTTTCACTTCCTCATTCCTTTCTACACTTTTCTGCTCGTCCTCCTCAGGTGCTTTGCTTTCTGCAGCCACGCTGTCATTCCCTCCTTCAGGTTGCACTTCAGAGTCCATTTTAGAATCCACTTGTGCCGCAGCCTCGCCGCTGCTGTTTGACTCCTTTGTTTCTCGAGTGGGAGTAACGCTCTCTGGTGCCTCGGTGACTCCTACAGAGGAGGCCGAGACCTCCCTCTCCGCTGGAGTCTCTTCAGGCTTTTTCTCATTCTCTGTAAAGGAGGCGCTTTCTTGCACCTTGTCATTTTCCTGGGGTCCATTTTGCACTTTACCTGCAGGATTATCCACCTTTTTCACTGGCGGCTTATCAGACTGACTTAAATGTTCACCTTCCTGTGCTGAACTCTCCTTAGGAGGCCATGACGGCTTCACCAACTTGATCTCCTCTTCGATAATGAAAGATTTCTTTGGAGAATCTGTTTGAGGAGGCCAGACTACAGAAATCTTGCTAGCTGGCTTTCTGTTTTCATCCGCTGATTTGTTCACGTCATTATCCTGGCTACCTAATGCATCTGCTTTTGTTGAAATGACACTGCTCTGAGCGGTGGAATTTCTGTAATCCATAACTTTCTTTTCAGGAGATGGTGATCTTACTTTATTTTTTTCCGCTGAATTCTGTTGATTTTTCGAATTCCATTGTTCTTTGTGTGGTTTCTGGCCAAATCCCTCATCATAATTTCCTTTAGCCTTGAACAGTTGCTTGTAGTGTGGCTTGCAGTACATTTGTCCATGGAGAGAGGCATAGTTGCCAAGACTGTAAAAGAAAAGAAAGGGGAGGTTAAGATACGAGTGCAGCGAGTAAAAAACACAAGAATGATATTGCTTTGTGAAATAGCTTCACCTCAGCTTTCCTCTGCAGTGTTCACAGCGGAAGCAACTTTTATGAAAGTTTTGTTTGTCTGCAATCAGAGATTCCATGGGGTACACCCTCTTCCGACATGCCCTGCACAGTTCGGACTCTGGAACTCGTATTTTCTGCAAAGAGGACAAAACAAACTTTATTTTAATTTTGTTTTAAGAGCAGATGTTCTCAAATGCAATCCTTCACAAATGCAGAATTAGAGATGAAACACTGTCATGCACCAACAGTTGTTGATGAAAACGGAGTTAAATCTAGTTTTTTGCTTTTTTTTTTTTTTTTTNTTTTTTTTTTTTTTTTTGGAGACATTTCAGGCACTTCTCCATTGATGATTTCAGCATCACACACACCCAAGCATAAAAAAACTATTAGTTCAATATGTTACCACCATTGCTTGCTGCCAACGAGCATCACACATCAGAGGCATGAATAAACACAATGGTGAGCTCATCAAAGCTTTCATGGCAACAAAAATAAGTTGAAAATGAAAGAAAATGCTTCAAAAGAAAATGTAGAGACATTAACGGTCTGTAAATGTTCGCACACAAAGCGTTTTAAACACACCGTCACTCTTTTTTGTTTAGTATCCTCATGCTGCACAGCCTGGTTTACCCGTCACGACAGTCTCCTGCTGACGCGACACAATCTGTGAAGTCCTCTGCTCTGTGACACTGAAACCCAGGTTCTGGAAAACTCCTTGGCTCTCGGCCCACGACTGCTGGAAGTTTCTCAGCAGCTCCTCGGTCGAGGCCTCGGGGGGGACGGCTACTGTTGGAACTCTTCCTTTCACCACATCAGCATAGGACGGAGGGCTACCGCGGGTCACGGAGCTGCCAGAATGCGTTGCTGTGGAACTTATCGTCTCACCCATCATGTTTCCAAAGTTGTCCATGCTGCAGAATTGCTCCGTGACTGATGTCGTTTCAGAGCGAGAATGAGCTGATTCAGGTTCTCGTCTTTCTATTTGCTCTCTGAGCTCTCTGGCTGCCTGAGAGCTGTGTTCTCCCGTCTCAAACACATCCTTTATGGCTTTCACATTGAATGTAGTGAATTCTTCGGTTTTGGGGGGTTTGGGGTCCACCTCTGCATCCTCTGTGTCGCTCCCCAGCCTCTCTGTAATGACAATGGGCTCTTTTCTGGTGTAAACCTTTGGTTGTGGAGATTCAAATTTGTTAACGAGCTTCGACAGGTCAACCTTAGGCAGATCCTCTTTGAGAAAGTCTATGTTCAGCAGCTCAGCAGGTTCCTCATTATCAGGTCCGAGGCGTTCGGGAATATCAATGGGGTCTCTCCGAGAGTAAACCCGGTTGACCTCAGCTTTCTGGGCCTCCTCAAAGAAAGATTTTTTATCCTTGACAGTCATCATAGAGTCGACCATTTCCGTCACATCTACCGACTCCTCCCCGTGTCTCTCTGCGTGAGTCTCCCTGTCGCTAAACGGAGACGGCTGTTCTCTCTCAGCTGCAAAACACTCGGGCGCCGGCATGGGAGGAGGAGGGGTCATACCACGGGAGAGTTTAGAGGTCGTATCCTTCAGTTTCATCAGTTTCTCTGAGCGGCTCAGGGTGGGAGATGGCGTGGCCCTGCTAAAGCTAGATGTGGGTGTGTATGACTTGCGAGGAGGGGGTGGTGGTGTCCCAGCCACTTTGTAGGGTGGAGGAGAAGGGGTCACTCTGAGTGGGGAGTCTGTCCTCCTCACTGATTCAATACTAATGAAAGTTGGTGATGGAGTGCGGATGCTTGCTAACGGGGAGGACACTCGGTAATCTGGCGCCTCGCTGAGATCCTGGTACATTTTGCTCTCGTGAACCGACTTTTTCTCTCCGGCCGTCTTCTTTTGTGTCTCTATTTTGGATGAGCCGATGCTGATTTTAGATATCTTTGTGGTCGCCCCGCTGAAAAAACTCTTGTCAGGCTTCGGAGGCGCTGGTGGCGGAGCCGGTTTAGTTTCTTTCTCGTTCTTTTCCACATCTATCAAGTTTTCCTCAAAAAATGTAACTTTTGCTTGGACGATATTACTCAAGTAGATCACCATCTCTTTTAACTTTTTCTTACTCTGCTGGGTAGAAATTACATTCAAGTTGTTTTTCTCTTCCAAACTCATCATCCAGTCAGGGAATTGGCTTACAATCATCTTGACAGCGGTTGAGTCGATTTTGCTTGGCGTACCTTCAATTTCTTTTATTTGAGTAAGCAGGTTCTGCATGACATTACATTTCTCCAAATCCGTGATTTCTTCTGACTGCTGAGCTTCGTCTTTCGGGGCCATTTTTCCTGCCCCTTTCACCATCACATCCTTGGCCTCATCTTTAAAATGTCCTGCTGCTACCTGCAGTTTTGATTCTGCTCTTTGTTGCTGCTGCGAAAGCTTTACTTGCTGTTTTTGTGTGTGAACAGCCTCTTTCCTTTGGACCACTTTCTCAGTCACAACCACCTCCTGGTGTCTTTGAGTGTGCTCTGCCTTTATGCTCTGCTGACTGTGGGAGCCAGATATGTGGCCCTGTCCTTGAGGCATCGGTGCAGATGGTATCTTATCCTCCTTAGACATGAAAATAGTAACGGACGGGGACAGCTTCAGTTCATTCTCATTCTTTTGTGTCTGTTTTCCCTTTTTCACTTGAACCTCCACTTCCTTCACAGGTGGGGTCAACTGCTTTTTGCTCTCTTTTACCTTCATTTCTGTTCTCACCGATGACACCTGTTTGTTTTCCTGAATCATTTTAGTTTCATTATTCTGAGAAATACTGCCTTTCTCTTGCACTTTGCTTTTCATTGCTTCATTCAGTCCCACAGCGTCACATTTCTCCTCTTTCTTCTCTGCTGGCATCTTAAAGGTTTTCACCTTGAAACTTGGAGTTACCTTTGGAATTCTGGTGGGTTGAGAGGGAGTCATTTTCCCCTCTTGTGTCAGTGATGCATTAATATTCTTTACATCTTCAGCTTTCTGTGTGACTGCAGACTGGCTTTGAAGATTTACACTTTCCTGGACGGCACTCTGTGTGGTTGTGATAGACTTGGTGCTGGATTTCTTAAACTGCTGCTGCTCTGTGACCAAAGAAGAGACCACATTAGAGCACGACTGGACTTTAATGTTGGAGGCCTCCTGATGAGACTGAGCATTAGCAAGAGAAACAGTCTGATTTGCACATGCGGCTGCTGTTTGACTCTTTTTAATGGCATCAGATGTGAGCATTTTATCTGAGGAAACTGAAGACAAGCGCTCGCTGACAATGTGTTTTTTATCTGTGGAAACATTTGAAAGGCCCGAGGCTGATTTCTTGCTCAAAGGGATGTGAGAAGGAGTTTTCTTGGAGGATATGTCCTGTGCCAAGACTTCTTCTTTAGAAATGGTTTTAACTTTTTCGTTTGTTGCTATCATGTCCACTTCTTTCTCCGTGTTCTGTGCTGCGGGAGGCTCAGCTGTGACAGCAGAGAGTGCTGCTTGTATATTAGCTGCTGGAGAGGTGGGAGTGGTAACTATATTCCTCTCAATTTCCTCTTTCTCCATCTTTTGTTGGTGGTATCGTTCCTCTGCAAGCATAAGAGGGGTTTTAAACTTACGAGCATAGGGTCTAGGCTTTTGTGCTGGAGCTGGATCAGGGGGAGGAGGCAGTTTAATGGGAGGGACAAACACTTTTTTAGGTGGTTGAGGAATTTCATTTGGTTCAGTCAGTTTTACGACTGGGTTGCCTGCTGGTATTTTTGTAGTTGTTGTTAATTCGGATTGAATTTGTTTGCTTGTTTCAATGTGTTTACTCATTTCCTTTTTCACTTCCTGGCTTGTAGCTTCCTTTTTACATTCTGTTGATATTATGGTTTCTTGGCCAGGAGGGAGTTCAGGTGGTGGTGGTGGTGGTGTAGGCTGTTTTTTCTGCCATTTGGGTTTAGCTTGTATGGGCTGTTTGGGCGTTTCCGGTGGTTTTGGCACTTTGAATAAGGGCCTGCTCAAGGGTTTCCCCTGCTTGACAGGTGGAGGCTGAGGCATCGCATTTAGCTCCTGCTGTGAGGGAGGCGGGGGAAGGAAGTCTTGTCCGGCCACAGAGGGTGGAGGCGGAGGAGGTGGAGGAGGGAAAAATTCTGGCTCAGACTTTCCACATTCCATGGGAGGCAGTGGGGGTGGTGGCGGCAGTGGGAGGTCGCTATCCTGTCTCATCATAAATGGGTGCGATGTGGGGGATGCAGGGCTTTCCAGCACTGGTGATGGAGGCGGAGGGAGGGAGAGCTCAGACTCTGAAGATGGAGGTGGGGATGAGGGCGGAGGTGGGAAATGAATCTCTGCCTTCCCCTTTTTGATCACACCTTTCCCTTTCATGTCAAGGTTACGGTAATCATTCTTTATGTTTTTGATGTTTTGCTTTTGTGTGACAGCCTTATTTTCTGTTTTAGTGTGTTGCTTTTGCTCTGACACGCTTACATTCTGCTTATGCACAACGGTTTTCTCCGTCGTCGTAGTTTGCACCTGTTTGATGATCTTTGTTTCGCTCGTTTGCTTGGTTGAAACGTTGGCCTGTGATGTGTTCTGCACCTCTTTCATCACATTCATATCAACAGCTGCTTTAGTCTCTGTTTGATCATTATTAGTCATTTGTTTCTTCTTTATCATAATGGGCTTAGGGGCTGCTGTTTTCTGTGGGGGCATCATCTTCTGTCTCACACTTTGTTCTTTCATGCTGATCTGCTGAGAGGCCTCAGATGCACTGTCTGTTTTGGCTACAGCAACAGGGTGATCCTCTTGGGTTATTACCTTAGTTTTCACGGATTTGCTTTCATTGTACTTCTGTGTGTGTCGCTGTGACTCGCTGCTCTGAGAAAGGTTTTTCACAGTGGGGGCTGGATTGACTGCTACATTCTCACTCTTGGCTTCGTGCTCGCTCTCATGCTCTGCTTGCTTTGCACTTAATGGATTTTTCACGGGCACTTTTGCTTTCTTGGGAGGATACATCCGTTTTGGATTTGAATATTGTTTCCTTTGCATCAGACACTTTATAGTCCCTTGAACATCGCCTTTTACAACCTCCTCTTTTTCCACCTGCGTTGTCTCCTGTCCTTCATAGAGGGATTTGATGGATGTTTTCACATCTCCTTCAATGCTCCCCCTCCGCTGCATTCTTGGAGAAGTGGTAGGATCTAACAAGAGCTGGATGGTGGCTTTAACGTCTCCTTGTTCGCTCACTTGATGCTGGTAAATCTTTTTGTCACTTGAGGCCTCATGTAAACTCAGCATGGCCGTGTGAATGTCTCCTTTGACAATCTCCTCTTTTTCCACTTCTTTCATAGCTTGGCTTGCCTCCTCTAGAGACTTCAGCACACCTCTGATATCACCTGCCACTAAATCTTCAATAGTAGCTTCAGTTTTTGAAGTTGCAGATTTCTCCAGTGACTCTAGAGCACTTCTGATGTCTCCCCTGACAATTTCTGGCTTTTCCATTTCTTTGGCTTGATGTTGAGCCTCCTCCAGTGACCTCAAAGTAGTGGGTATATCTCCTTTCACAACCTCCTCTTTCTCTATTACGGCTTTCTGATTGATGGCTTGGGCCAGAGAATCCAGCGCTCCCCTAAGGTCACCTTTAACAATGTCCTTTTTCTCTAGGTTTCTGTAGGTAACAGCAGGCTCGGTCATAAAGACTTTAACGGTGCTGTGCACATCACCAGGAACAATATCATCCTCTGCCACCGTGCGACCTATTTGCTGCTGATTTCTTCTCAGTATGATCTTGGTTTCTTCGATGTCACCACCTATGATACGCTCTTTCTCGACCTTTTCCAGGACCTCATCAGATTCATACTGAAGCTGTTTCAGGTAATCCAAAGCGCCAGACTCAATACATGTGGAGTAAAAACTGACATTGCCTCTCTCTGTGTCTCCCACCTTTATTTTCTTTGAGTCTCCTGCATCGGGGTTGGACAGAAGTCGATGAAGGGTTTTGCTAACATTACCTTGAATGATATCCTCCTTTTCTATGCTAGCTCTCTGCCCTTTATTTAGCAGAGAATAGATAGTCATTCTCACATCTCCTTTCTCGTCTTCTTGAATCAGAATGCCACGCTTCGAGGAACCCTCATTCTTGAGCAGATTGTTTATGGCTTCTTGAATGTCACCCCGGACAATTTCCTCCTTCTCAACATTGATTCCCCTTTCCTGGTTGAATAGCTGCTTCACTGTGGTGTTAATGTTGCCTCTCTCTTCTTTGTCAATAGTTATGCCCCTTTCTGTGGTCTCCCTGCGGTTCAGAAGGTTCATCATAATGTTGTTCAGGTCTCCTCTGATAACCTCTTCTTTTTGGATTTGTGGAGCATCCTGGGTCATCAGTTTATATTTGGCCATGCGGACATCCCCAATCTCATCTGCCTCGATGAGAATACCTTGGGAGTCCACCATTTTCTGACAATAAAGCTCCTGGAGAGTCTCTTTAATGCTTTTCCCTATTATTTCTGTCTTTTCCACACTGCTCTCATTAAAATCGTGGAAAGGAGTGGTTTCAAATAGCCATGTTGTTGTCTTCACATCACCTTGCGGGATTTCCTCCTTTGCGACTACATGTTCTGTGCTGTCATTCTCTTTGATGCTGTCGAGGGGCTGCTTCTCAAAGAGCCACACAGACTGCTTCACATCCCCCTTCATTACTTCCTCTTTCGTGACCGTCTTCATGTCATCATATTCTGTGCCTTCGCCGTGGATCCTATCAATTGTGTGCGTTTCAAACATCCATGTGGCAGATCTCACGTCTCCTTTTTGGATCTCGCTCACGCTAACAGTTCTGATGTACTTTTGAGACATCTCGTCGGCCTCAAATAGCTGTTTGTTTGTCTTCACATCGCCGCCTTGTACGTCTGCAACCGTTTTTGATCTGATTTTTATTTCCTCTGCAATTTCATCCAGAGGTTGTGTTTCGAATTTCCATCTGGCAGAGCTGACATCTCCTTTGTTAATTCCTTCTTCAGTTACAGCTTTAATAACGTAAACCTCCTCTGAATCTCTAATTGAATCCAGAGGCTTAGTCTCAAATAGCCATCGGGCCCCCACCACATCACCTCTCATGATTTCTTCCTTGGTAACTGTAGTTACTTCATGGTAGTGGCCCTCTTTATCACAGATGGCATACAGCGGCTGAGTTTCAAACATCATGGTGTAATTTTTCACATCTCCCCTCTCTATCTCATTTCTAATAATACTCGTGAGTTTTGAAATATCTGTCTCTGTGGACTCCTTCTGAATTTGATCCAGAGAGTAGGTCTCAAAAGTGAAGCGGCCTTTGTCAACGTCGCCGCCCTGCACATCTGTCACGGTACGAATTTCCCGGCTCTCTGAATCCTCTCGAATGGCATCTATTGGCTGATTCTCAAACTTCCAGGTACAGTTCACCACATTTCCCCTCTGGATGTCCTCAGCCTGCTGCGTCTTCAACCTCTGCATCGTCTCCTCAGAAGTAGAGCTCATGACGTCAGAGGAATAATTCTCAAAATTGTATTTCATCCTGGAAACATCACCTGATTGGATGTCAATTTCCGTAACCCTCCTAAAAGAGCCAGCATCCTCACCTGTGATGTTTTCAAGATTCTCAGTTTCAAAGAGGAAGCGGGCCAGACGCACATCTTTTCCTTGGATGTCTTCTTGCTTTACAGTGCAGGTTTTCAGAATAGTCTCAGACTCTGACTCTGTATGGTCACGTATATTATCAAGTGTCTGGGTCTCAAAGAGCCAAGTGCACGTTTTAACATCACCTTTCTGCACTTCCTCGACATCAGCTTCACTCTTCTCTACCTTTTCATACAAAACATCCATTGGTTGAGTCTCAAACAGCCACCTGCACGTTTTAACATCTCCTTTCTCAATTTCTATGCCTTCCTTAGTTTTATGCACTTCATCCTCAGAACTGCTGAAAAACTTAATGGCATCCAGTGGCTGAGTTTCAAATAACCACTTGGCTGTTTTGACATCACCTGACTCAATCTCCTGTTTTGATATGCCTTTTATGATCTGAAACTTATTGATGCTCTCATCAAATTCATCAATAGGACGCGTTTCAAACATCCATCTGCAACTCCGCACGTCTCCTTTTACAATCTCCTCGCGTCTCACAGTCCTCACCTCATGATAATGGCCAGAGCTGTCTTGCATAGCATACATAGGGGTAGATTCAAAAAGCACTTTATTGGATTTGACAGATCCACTGGTTACACCCTCTACTTGAATTTTCTGCGTTCCGTCACATTTACTTAAATTCATACATTCAAATTTTTCTTTATAGTTTGTTATGTCTCCTTTATCAAAAGCCTGTATGTTCACAGTTCGTGTAATCTCCTTCTTTTCCTCCCGTATGTTTTCAAGTGGCTGGCTTTCAAACACCCACTTCTGATGTCTCACATCGCCCTTTTCTTCTTCCGATGCAACCATTTTCTGGAGTTTTCCCACCTCAGGCAGTTCCTTCAGATTTTCCATGGGCACTGTTTCAAACAGATGTTTTGCTGACTGAACATCCCCTCCAATAATCTCCTCAGAGGGTAAGGGTCTTGCATTAGCATTATCTTTTAGAATATCCATCGGCTGGGTCTCAAACACCAGACAATGCTTCCTTACATCAGCCCCAATTATTTCCTCCTTTTGCTTCCTGGAACTTTCCCATTCTTCATCTTTAATGGTGTCCAGACTTTTTGTTTCAAAAAGCCATCTACCTTTGTTCACACCACCTTGAATGTTGTCCTCCATGGATATACCACATATAAGTTTTACTTTGCTAGGGTCTTTGTTGATCATATCCATAGGCTGTGTTTCAAACATCCAGCGTGATGTCTTCACATCTCCTTTCTCAGTCTCCTCCCTGCGAATCGTGGTAATCTCCAGCATCTCTCCCGAATCCCCCCTGATGACACACATGGGCTGGGTCTCAAACATGTGGGTGGTTGTCTTCACATCCCCTTTGATCTCTTCAAGCTCGGACTTCAGATTCAGGAAGTGGCTCTCTTCAATAGTTTCAGTTTTACCCAGGGAATCCAGATGCTGGGTCTCAAAGAGATACCTGGCAGTTTTAACATCTCCTCCTGTGATGTCTTTTGTGATGACTGCATCCACGTTCTGCTCGTCTTCTTGGTAGATCTTGTTCAGATAATCAAGCGGCTGTGTCTCAAAAAGCCAAGTAGCAGTGCGGACATCTCCCCTCGCGAGTTCAGTTGGCTTTTGAGACTGCTCAGCGGAATCAGGAGTCTCTATTCCCAGAACATCCATAGGCTGAGTCTCAAACATCCATGCTGTGTATCTGACGTCTTTGCCAGCAATAATTTCCTGCTGGGCGATATTTCTCACCTCATTCTCATCTGGGTTTTCATCTTTGATAGTATCTAGTGGCTTGTTTTCAAACATCCAACGCATGGACTGCACTTCTCCTTTAAGGATCTCATCCCACTCCATGGACTCTCTATCGGGGCTCATACTCCTACTTGGGCTATTGCCTTCAAACATATAGCACGCCTGCTGGACTTCTCCCACAATTTCCTCATTCTCCGATGCCTCGCTGAGTTGGTTTAAGTAGTCTGTTTCAAGGTTCTTGCGGACCTCTGGATGTATATGCTTATAGAGGCGCTTCAGTTCAGCCATGCTCTTTTGCTTGAAGTACTGCTCCTTATTAACAGGGCACTTCTGAGATTGAGACTGGGAAGAGACACTATGCTCTGGTACTTCCTGTGATACCTCAAGCAGGTCTGCCGGTGGAGGTGGGAAGTATTCTTTTGTGTCATAAGCTACTGATGAGGTAGATGCTAATGAAGAGGCAGTGGCGGACTTGACAGTGGAGGAGGTGTCATAGCTAGTCATCGCCGATGCTTTGGATGACTGGTTAACTGGCGTCCACTGAAACTGGTTGAAATCCATATCAATCTATGTTTCGCAGGTGGTTTTGGTTAAAAGAGAGAGGAAGAGTGAAAACGTGAAGCATGGCGAAGAAGTACAGAATGATCAAGGAAATAAAATGAAGCGATGTAAAATAAAAAATCCTGCTCAATTAAGACAGATTTGGTGATAAGTATTTCCCAAAGATAGAAGTAAAAATAAGAGCACATAATTTGGACATAAAAGTAAAACAAAAGATGTGTAGATACTTTGAGTTATGCAGGTTTCTAATTATTAACTTGAATGAAATATTCATTGGAAGATTACAGCAATACATACAGCATGTAAAATCTACTTTAAACCAGATTTTTCTTTGAACATTGTGAATAAAATTCTCAGACACTGCCTGTAATATGACACAAGGTCTATTATCAATCCAATTTATTTTCCATGAAATCATGGCATGCGCGTTTTTGATGACCATAATGTGGCCTCATCTTCTATTGATCTAACTATTATTTAGACAATATCATTACCTTAATTTGCTTGGCTGGCGCAGCTTCTTCAATCGTCTTTTCATACTGCTGCTTCAAAGCCTGAGTGGAAACCTTTGGTAGATCCTCTCCTCCGACGAGCATAACTGAATTAGACAAAAGAAGAAGGCTGCCTCATTAAGTCATTCATGGTGATGGAGCTCAGGGAGGTTGGAAGGAGAAATAAATCATTTCATTAAAAACTTGAGTAGTTTTCATTTTCAGAAACCATGCAACGCTGATTGTCCAATTTCCACTTTCCAATATTTTACCTTCCTGACTTTGCCCTGATTAGATTTGCTGCTGTGCACTGAATAGAAAATCATCTGCCCCCCAATTCGTTTCCATAGCTCATCCTTTATTCAGCCAAAGATGAGCCATAATTAATTTACAGGACACAAGCAGCACAAATTACAGTATAAAATGCAAGAGCAGAATAGCATCATTCCATCCAACCTGTTTCATTGTAATGGCTTCCATAACTGGCAGCCACATTGTTATGATGAACTCTTTCGTCATGGATCATCTATGAAAAGATGGAGACAAGAATTAGCATAATGCATTTCAATCAAATTATATATATTATGGTAATGTCAGCAATCTTATTATACAGCCGGTGACATATGGCGAGTATAACATAAAGTACCTCTTGTTGATCGTGGAAGAAGGTCGTGGTGGGGACGACCTCTCTGGCACTGCTTCTCACCATCACCTCTGAGGAGCTTGACACCTCCTACCAAACACAGAAAACGGAAATGTGAATACAATAAATCCTTTCACCCTCACAATGCTGAGCCACACATGCCATCACGCAAACACCCACACATACACACAGCAAGCTGTAAGTAACAGTGGGAGGGTAAGTCATTTTTTATATTGTGAGAAAAGCTTAATAAAATCCTTCCATGACCAGTAATGCTACTTCCCAGAGAATAACTTAGTTTAAATTCATTAAAGAAGGAGTTTGGTGCTGGAAAGAAAAAGCAATAGTTCACAAAAACTGCACAAAGAGCTACATCAGCCATTTCTCCTGGTGATATTCATGCAATTTGGATGAAATGAATGAGAAATACGGAATCTGAGGTTGTATTATGAAAGATATGTTGGAGGAGAGCTCAGTCCCTCTGAAGTCACTTTTGTTGAAATGCAATATGCTTCCTGATGTACAACCAGTTTTAAAACACGCTTGTATGTTTGCTGTTGCACCACAGAAGCAACAACTCCATCAAACAGACTCAGACATGTCTCCTCCCAAACTCCCATGTAAAATTTAGTATTCAGCAAGCTCCTCCTGTGCTCAGTGAAACCGCTGAGCTTCGTGGCTGAATGAGCAGATGGGGAAAAGGCATGGCGGCAGGGTTGAATTGACCTTACTTAGCTGAGATCTGGCCCCATGGTAGGGTTCTAACTCATTCTGGAATTTTCCTCACGCGCCGAATGACAGCGCCAGATAGATGAAGGAAAGTTCAAGGTGCTCTCTTTGATTTGACCTCAAATGAGAACTCGCAGTCGTAACGGCCAAGTTTTTCCAATAAAGAGCTACAGCAGAATGTAAATCGTTCTCTGGCATTCATATATTTCTTAATTTTCACACAGCTGGTGAAGAGAAAGGGCAGCAGTACTATTGTCTTTGGATAGGAGGAAGAATTAGATTGGCCTTTCCCCTGTCATCCTCATCATCTCTGAGTATCCATTATCTAAAGAGAAGCTGCATACTTCACACCTGATGATATCGCACACTTCTCTCGCTTCCTCCCATGCTTATGAGAAAGTTGTTTTTCTTCACAAAATGCAAATGTAGCTTGGTTATATAAAAGGGGGCACAAAAGTATTTTTCAATAAGAAAGGCACAAGTGGAATAAAAAATTCTGAGAAGAATATTAACAAGTGTTTTCACTTCTTAAACAAAATTGTAAAGTTAATTATGAGCTAATTTAACTTTAACTTCCTCTCCCATACTGTCGCATACAGTAATCCGCAATGTTGTTTAGTGATCTTTCTGACCGTGACGGCGTGGAGATTACGATACCTGGACCGATCTCTGCTGGAACTGGAACTGGGTGACGCTACTTTGCACAGAGGAAGAGGAGACCTCCTGGTTCTCAAACTGCTTCTTCACGCTGGCCAGGCCTCCGGGCAGCGAACACGCCTCTGACTCATCCATTATCTATCAGCAGAAAACAGATAACATAAAATCAAAAAAGGAAATCCATCTGTACATGTCTGATATCTTCACGTCGTCTAATCCCACAGTTTACAAGGGATTTAGAAGGTTGGATTTGACCCAGTGTAAACAAACTGTGCTGCTATTGTTTTGGCACGTAATATATTCACTTATGCTAATGCTAAAGGGAACACAAAAGCATTATGCAAATGCTTGAACAGCTCTTTTTAATACCTTAGTAATGGAGGCGCGGTGTTCCTCTGGGAGCCTCTAGAGTGTGCAAAGAGCATTAGGCCAGAACATTTAGATCCCACCTTGAATAATGCTGAGTCAAGGTATGAATGCGTAAGCAGGGCAATATAAATAAACTGAATAGAAGTGTGTATTTCAGCTAGAGATTACTGAAAATACAAAGATGTCACTCTTGGCTTTACTGTTTCATATCTATCCTGCCATGCAGAGTGAAGCATCAATAACCTATTTGCTCCTGCAGATTATTCAGTTTAATGGAACACAAAATGTTCAATATTTTCTTTCAGCTCAGAAAAGAACTATGTCTTAAAACTGCCAAGTTGATTTGAAAAGACAGTATTTAAAAGCTCATCAGCATGAAAAATGGAGTCCTCAGCCTACGAGATCGGGGCAAGAATACATGCTGACTATTTCTCACAATGGGCTCCTTCTGGGATTGTCAATTACTTTCCTAATAAAACATTTATATTTACAATTCTGCATGTATAGTTTCGGGGTAAAATGAACTATATTTCAGCATTCAGTGTGTTCTTTTCCCTTTGAACGCAAGTGAAGGGAAACACAATGTTTGCAATATATTTAAATACTGCAGAGGAGTTTAGGTTGGTGGCATTTATGCACCTGGTGTGAAGGGTAGAGGAAAAAAAAAACCCAAAATAGCCATGCAGATTCTTTCTGGAGCCTAGCCTCCTGCTCTAACCCCTACCACACACACACACACACACACATTCAGCTGTCGGCGGCCACCACATGAGGCTTGACACCGAGGATCGACTGAGGTTGCAGCACTGCCACAAAGGCAATTACTGACAAGCGCAGTGCAAGAATATAATTGAGTAAGTAGAAAAGTCCTGTGTTAAGTAAAATACTTCACCCATTGATTACCTGTTAGCACATGGTTAATATCAATATTGATGCAGTAATTGGAAAGCATTGCTCACAATGTAAAAAAACAAACAAACACCAGTTTGGTCCTTTAAGGTGCTTATTGCTACAGCAAATGCAAACATATGAACATATTAATACACTTACTGAAAACTACTAATGTATGTTACTAATTACATTCAGTTACAACAATTAAAGTATCAATGAATGTTTTAATTCTTTGCCTTATCTCAATTTGACTTCATTATACTCTGTAGCAATGCCTCTGGCTGTTTTATAATCATGAAGCACAGTATTGCATAAAATGAAACTCCACTGTCTCATCCATATACAATGAGTCCAGGAGGTGGCAGGTCACGCTCTGTAAAACTTCTGCGGCATTATCTGATGGATGACATGCGCAGCAGCGAAGCCGCAGACATGTTGGGTATTGATTATTTATGGACTTGAGGAGCAACAGATTGGAGGATTGGACATGGAGTGTGGATTCAAACAATATATGACAGTATTTACCATGCAAAGCAGCTGCTGAGGAGGTATTACAAAGCCCAAACCCAAAAACTATGACAATCAAAGCATCGTTAATTTGCCAGTATTGAGTGTTTGCCTATTAGCCACCAGATTAAAAGACACAGCCGTGGGCTTTTCAACCCTCTCTGTCACTCTAAAGGAGATAAGAGAAACATTTGGATGCATGTAACTGACTTCCATTAAGTTGTTATTTAGTGGCAGACTATAGTTTACAGGATAAGAACTGAAATTTTCCAGTTCATGGGGCTTTATTTTACAAATTGAGCTGACTGACTGTAATGGCCTTTGCTGAATAACTACTCACACATTAAATTATTGGATTTATAAAGTGCGTGAATGCATACAAGCTTTTCAGAGCTGCTGATGGCTTTTTGTCCTCGGTAATGACTAATGGCTAATGATATTTAGAAACGGGGGTTTTTTAATGAAAAGAGAAATCGCGTCTGGAGGCCTGGTGATGTCTCGCTCTGCGGGTTAAATCTATATTTATGTTTTTCTACAGACTTCCATTTCAAATCACCCTGATACGATCATATATATGTATGATCATCCATATGTGTGTGTGTGTGTTGCCTGTCCATTTATGTGGACTGGCTGCCTGCGTATCCTCAGCGGCTCTTTTTACATTCGTGTGGAAGCATCATCTTACCGCGGCAGAGGAGGAACTGCTGGTCTCGTTCTTGGACACGGCAGCCTGATACATAGCCAGCCGCTCTTTCACCGACACCGTCTCGGCCTCCTGGTCCTCAGTGCCGGGGGTCCTGTTCTCCTGGTTCAGCCCTTCCTCAGGATCGGGTCCAGACCTGGATCGACCAGTGCTGCCTGCAGCTACAAACACACAAATACAAGGAATTCACCTTCTAGATTACATTTACTGGGACAGCGCACACAAACAGCAAATGAATGTGCATTTAATCATCTGCATGATAGAGATGATTAATGTTTATGTACCTCATTTCTTCCTGATATTTGCCATCTTCTCATTACTTGTACTTTGGTGGTTCAATGAAGAGACACAGCTCGCCATTTAGCAATTCGACCCATGCTACATTTTCTAAATCCAATGAGATATCAAATTTCCTGTCATTGCACTCAAAAAGGGTGGGGGTGACCATTTATTTCCACCAGAATCAATATCATAGATTTTTCATGTAGGTGTTTAAGATTGAACATTACACTCAATATAACATTTCATTTTAACTGCCATTAAAACACTTAAAACTCTGGATATGGAACTCCAGATTCTGCGTACTTCTACATATCTTCCAGGGTTGAACAGACAAAACGGACAGCGACGAAGAACGCTTATCAATCAGATAACCTGCTGTATGATTCATATTGCTCATCACATCCCTGTGGATCGCCAATTAGAAAGCGCCATTGATTTTACATTTGACTTTTCTGTGTTACAAAGCATCATTAAGCAACAGAGAAGGCGCCATTACAGTTTGGCAAACACCCACACTGGACCTTTTAGCTCTTGGCATGTTCTCTCTGGGCGGGTAACAACACTGTGGGATGAAACAACAACCCTAAATAGAAATGATTTTCTCTCATTATATACTCACCCTGCAACCTTTTGACATTTTCAAATCCACCTTCTTGTTGCGTTTTTGTGCTGGGGGCTGTTTTATTTGCACTACATGTGTGTGGAAGTAAAACTTTGGCAAGAAACGGAGCTCTGGCAGAAATGAAAATGTTTATTTGGAAACAAATTTTCTTGGCTTTGAGCTTTAACTACATGTGGGCCTAATGACGGGCCGCTTGGTGCTGTAGAGATTAGCAACAGCTTTACTGTTCAGACCCTGCTGTACATATCAAGCTATGATAATGCCTCTCAGCCCCCACAGAAATATTATAGAAAGCAGCAGCCTGATTTAAAAAAATACCTGGAAACCAACGATCATTGAAGTACTGAAACACCCACTGGTTTGATCTCCATGATATAAAAAGTATCTTGTAAGTGAAACCACATTACCTTTCACATGAGTCATGGATCCATGTGATAAAAGCATGTTCACCTCATCGCACCAATTTTAGCTTCCTGCTATGCCTGGCATGTTAATGTAACCAATAACCCAGCAAGGAGAGAAATACAGCAACATCTGAAAATAACTGGCTTATTACCTACTACATTACAGAAATATTGGTCAGAAATTGGACACCCTGAGGCAGTGCTAAAACTCAACACTCATTTGCAGACAGAAACACAAGGCCAACGCCATCATTTATCACTGGGGATAAGCGTTCCTGGCATAATCTGCGGCTGTCAGAGAGGAGAGGAGGGTTTTGGTGCCAGAGAGAGGAGACAAAAGTGCCACTGAGATGGCATGCTGTATGCAAAGCTCCCATAGCATGGAGGTGAGGTAACCAGGTTCCAGCTGGGCAAAAAATAAACCCTGTCTTTTTATAAACCGGCTCCGTCTTCAGCGTCATGTTCCCTTGTAACAGAGAGACAAAGTTTGTGTGTGTGTGTGTGTGAGAATGTATGTGAGAAAGAGATGAAGTGAGAAAAAGAAAAGGACCGAAAACAAAGCGACTGAGATTTTAAAGTGCTAGCACAAACATTTAATTGGTACTGGCATCAACGGATGTTTAATTAGCATTAATAATGGCTTTCAACCAATGTGTCTCATTGCCTAAGATGCCCCAATTTAATGAGAGCAAAGTCTCTGTTTACACTATGATATTGATATGAGAGGAAAAAAAAGGGGGGAAAACATGTCATTTCTGCTTTAAAGCATCCTGGAATGATTACAAGCATGCCAGACCACGGTTTGGTGACTGGGTGGCCATTTCTTCTCGCTGTATTAACTTCTTATCTGTTCAGTGTCACATCGGTGCTGTTTTCGACCGGCACAAGTAATGAGGCTAGGTGGGGGGTAGAGGAATTAGGAGAAATGGAAGGAGGCCGGGAGAAGTCGATGGGGGGGTGGAGGCCATGCTGCTGCTGGTATGCAGCACGACGCAGTGGCTATATTGAGCCGAGCCGAGCCGAGGGCCATTGACCTCCCTGTCACTGCTGCCTGTGCTGAAGTGATCAGAGGCGAGCTGCTGTGCTGCTGGTGAGGTAAGAGAGGTACAGAGGAGTGCTCATCCAAAAGACAGAAACAAAACCAGAGAGGACTCCAATGTGGGAGGGTGCAGGAGAGAGACAGAGCGCTCACAGCCAACTCAAGGCTCATAGATTTGTGTCAAGCTGAGGCCTCCCCGTAATCACAGAGGTGTCACCCACTCCTCCAGAACACAAGCCTAAAGCAACCTCATTTTCTATTGAGTACTTACTGACCGAGGCTTTTGGCTGGTTAAGGTTTGACAGGGGAGCCAAAAAAAAAGAGAACAACACTAATTGAAATGTCAGCCATGGAAGGCGATTTGTTCCTTACCGACAAAAGCAAAACAGGAACAATAATTGAGCTGTCAAATCTATCAAAAGAAGTTCTTTACGTAAAGGCTGGATTGCCCTCGAGTGCTTCCTTATGCTAGACTAAGCACTTTGTCTCCAATTTGCTATGCTTTCAGAATCTTCCAGATCACTTGGCTGCTGGTTATGTCTGGCAGAAGGAAGCTGGAAGATCCTATGCATGTTTTATGATGATCTACAAATCTTAATGGAATCGTGGAAATGTGCTGCAATATTTCTAAATGCTCCAGCTGCAACTAAAGAAACAGCACTTCATCTTATTTCTGATGTTACACAAAAGATGTCAAATATCTGCTCAGCCTGGATACATCAACATGATTCATAATCAACTAAAAGTGTCATCTCCTGTTTCCAATCTGTCTCTTTCCATTGTGCATCGATGTAAAATCGCTTTGAGAAAGCTGTGCTGAAAGTGGAACTTCTGCCAATCGTTACACAACGAGAGCAAACCTTGAAACCCTGATAATCCGCAAGCATCGCTCACCTTATTTCACCGGGTCGTCCTCTCTCCACTCTAACTGGCAATAGAATCCAACAGAATAGAGAGAGAGAGAGAGAGAGAGAAAGGCCTTAAAGCAGCAGAGAAAGGCAGTCGTGCTCAGAGAGACGGTGAGGCTTGGAGACCAGCTCCAGCAGTGGGGCCCAGGCATCCAGTGACAGCTGATTTTATTTTAGAAGTCCCCCTTCGTAAAAAAAATAGGATGGAGTTGGGGAGAGGTAGATGGGCTGGCTTTTTTTAGACCGCTGAGGTACCAACATGCCCTTAACCTTAAGTCACGGTATCTTCTGGAGACAGACGTACTACTGTGACATGGAAAACAGACGCTGGGTTCATCCTGAACTTACACAACGAAGCACTACGAGACATTTGACATATGAGGTAACGGCTTGTTAAGGTGCTAGATACATGGCATTTCATGTCATACACACTGCTTTATAGAAAAACAGCAAGGATACACACAGGGAAAAGTAGAAGAAAGCCCCAAAACATCTGGATCTGTACCCAAAGATTGTCCAAATATATGTGATTTGCAGTTTAATCACCAGAGAAACTACCTAGCATTACAAGGCTAATTGCCACTATTGGCAGCAGAGACATTGGGAAGTAGAAAACCGATCAAGGACAACAAATCAAAATACATCTTACAATACTAAAATCATTTAAATATAGACCTGCCTCTCTATATGTAGCTATTAAGAAGGTTTTATTCATAGAAACACCTTGAAAGCATAACCTCAAGACGTTCAACAAGTTAGAAACCTGCAATTTCGGTTAATATGGGTCCAGTATGTGCTTAGATTTTTGTTTGTAATGCCCTTTAGAGAGAAATATTGAATTGCTTGCAAAGGAATGGCTGACTCCTTTCAAAGTGGTGAATGTATTAAAAAAAAAAAAAGATAAACAGCATAAAAGATGTGATACATGCAAGAGTTCTGCACGAACCTTTGCTTTTATTCACATTTTGTTTTGTACTCGCTATGCCTGCCATCATGGTGCCTTTGAACCTTTTCAAAGACCGCTCTAAGGTGGAGTGTAGGGCACAAAATAAAAAAAAAAAAGCAGAGAGAGAAAACTCAGTAGGATTGAGCTGGAAACTTTTAGCAATCAAGAGCAAGAGAACAAGGTGGGAAATGGTATTGTTAGATCATGCTTATGCTTTCTTTTCCTTTCTTTCATCTGATCAAACCCACCTCACCCTATCTTCGCCTTGGGCCTTTTATTGAGTCTGTCTGAATTTATATAATCCTGCAGGAATCATGCCATCCATATTATTAGTTGTGATCATTACTGTTTACCGACCACCTGGCGGGAACTCTAGCTGCTGCCTGCGTTGGCATGGCAGACTAGACAGAAGTGTGGTTATCAGGCTCGTGGAGAAGCTGCACTCTGCTGATAATCCCACTGAAATTGCACATGGATTTCCTGTTCCTAAAGTGGAAAATAAACATACTCCTGCCTGCAGAATGCCTAATGAAAAATAAAAAAATAAATGAAAAAAAGTAATGAAAAAAAATAATGAAAAATAAATAAATAAACACACCCAAAACTGAAGTCTGGAGTAAGTCCAAGGTGATTAAATATATTTAATATAGATCAGATTGACAGGGATGTTAATCAAAGCTAACAAGTCAAGGAGATTTTGCCTAGCGATGATATTTCCCTCTTATAAAAATGTGACTTAATTATGTGTGTCAGTTACAGACCTCTCTAGGGCTGTCAGCTTCATTTATAACACCTATAATCACAGTTACAGGCTCAACAGGCTTCATAATGTCCACATTTTGAAACAAGAAATGAAATGACACCTTTAGCCTTAGGTTCTCAATGAGAACAAGGAAAAATATGGAGGAAAAATGTACTGGAAAATCGCTGCACAGGGAAAGAATAAGTGGACAAAGCAGAGATAATGAAATAAGTACAATAAACCAAATGAGAATGAAATCAAAGAGGAAATTTGCACATTACCATGCACATGGAACTTACACTGTGAATGCACTGTATTATTGATCACATTATTAAAAAGATACCTAAATCTATTGAGATTATAAGAAAATAAGTGTTTTTTTTAAGTGTCTTCAGAAACGCTTTGTTATTCTGGGTCACGTGCTTCATCTACTCCATTATTTCAAAAAAATGCAGATGCATTATTTATAACATGGACATATTTCAAATACATACTTTTGTTTTCAAAACTCAGATTAGCATGAGTTATCCTCCAAGTCACTTTATATCTCATTTTCGTAGTAATTCTGAGATCCATTCACATTCAACTAGACAACTAAACTTCATTTACCTAGAGCTTTGACAAGTAGAAGTCAATTTTCAGTTAGATTTCACGGAGCTCAGTTGTGGAATTATTACTCTCACTTGTTGAGAACCTTCACATTGTTTGAATTTTTATAAATACAATTTGAAAGTATGTTAACATCTGTTTGTTAGTTTTGTTGTTTCGGGTGTTGTTTTTTTTTGTTTTTGTATTGTATTGTATATGTGTTAAAATGTGGTTTTCCTTGATGGAGGCCTTGGATAAGCCTAGTTGGCTTCTGTCTCCACCAGCACTTTGTTGCTATTACATATGCTGTGTGTTGTGTTTTAATAAATTGTGCTGAATAAATAAAAAATAATAAATAACTGTACATTACATGGGTTTATCCAGAAAACCATGAACCATTAGCAATTCGCAGATCAATAAGCAATCCAGCTTGTTTCATTTTTATCAATAATATGGCTACGAAGGGGATCAAATATACTGAAAAATTGAAGGGAATAATAAAGTAATGATACTATAACTATCTCCAGGCAAACATGTTAGCTTAACGGTATTGATACAGAACAACAGTTGTGGACAACGCAAAGCCAACAACAGTTTCATAGCACATGACACAAGCAAAGGCAAGTCAACAAGGGCCGCCTATTTAAAAAGTGCAGCGGCGTGGAGATTTGGAAGTGAGCTTTGCGTGTGTTTAAAGTGCCGTTACTCTGCCCCGCTGCTTTATTTAAACACTGCGGCTTTGGGCGAAGCAGCACCTTTAGTCCCCTGAAGCATCTGTCAGTCATCTGACCCAGCAAATCCTGCAGCGCTGCCTCGGACAAATTGCCGGCCGAGACACAAGTCGCCGTTTGCTCAGGATGACGGGAAAGCGGAGGATCGTTGGCAACGTCCAGCTTTAGACACTGTGGGGGTTTCAAAGGCTCGCTGATCTCAGGTGGAGNTCGTTGGCAACGTCCAGCTTTAGACACTGTGGGGGTTTCAAAGGCTCGCTGATCTCAGGTGGAGGTGGAAAGGCTCTCAGTCTGAGCATATCTGTGTGTGAGCATGTTTACACCAGCACGCCTGGTCGAGCTGCTTTATGAGTGTGTTAGCGTTGTGTGTTAAACACCTCGCTACCACTTTGGGGCAGAACACATCCATCACCTTTGCTTCTCACCATCTCTTTCTCTCTTTCCTGGATCACACTTCACACACTCTGATACATGGCAGGCCTGAGCCTTGTTAGAACTCACCTTTTGTGTGTTTATTGGCGATGCTCAGGAGAGAAAAATGGACTGTACCTCGCACTGTAAGCTCTATCTGTGTGCACACCGTTATCAGTGGTGGTGGAAAACAAACCAAAAGTAGCCTTGCTATCGCAGTAATGGAGCTGCAGTATCTACCAAGCCCCTCTGCTTCCCATTAAAGAGCAGCCAGGGAGTTTGCCTTATCTGGCAATGAGCAATCTAGTTTCCAAAAGCTGCTTTCTGCCAAAAAGTTTATCACAGAGAACAAAAGGGACACCACATTATAGTGACCATCACAGTTTGGCAGACTCCTGTAACTATGGTGCAATCAGAGAGCCGGGATTCATATCATCTGACTTATATCTCATATCTCTGAAAATGAACATTTGAGACCCCATCTAGAAAATCAAAAATAAAAAGTACAAAGAGAAGGAGTGTTTGTGATTACTTACAAAGGCTGGGGTCCATTTTTTGTCCTGCTGGAGGGTCAGGCTGAGCGAGAGAGCTGGACGTTACTCTTTTGGATGGGGAAGTGTGGACAGTTCTCACTTCCTGGTCAAACAGAGAGAAAGAGAGAGAGAGAGAGAGAGAGCTATCAGAGGAAACACCTGTGCTTTCTCAACAGGGAGATGGAAAGGTGATGCTGCGGGTCAGCAAAACCAGCTGGGTTTGCATGAAAACACTGTACACATCCACCCACTCATTACCACACACACACACACAGAAATGAGGCTACAGATGCTCCCACACCTACCCTAAGCATGAAAAATGACACACTCAAGTGTCTGGTGGCATTAAGCTCCGAATCCCTGTGAAATATAGTCTTGCTTGATAGGTTGATGGAATGTCTGTCATCTGGTCTCACACACACACACACACACCTGTGAGCACAAACTTGGATGACCTTGAACACGACGTGCCAAGTCAGCTTCGCCTGGAAAGTTACAGCAAACAGAGCACTTGGTTGAATTTTAATCGGGCCGCTCTCACCAGAACGAGGCGTTTTCACACATGTCTGTTGGTAAAAGGCAGAACGTTGGTAAGTAACACGTCCTTGGTGCATACAGGGTTTTTTTCCCCTGGAAGCATTTTGTCAAAACTTAGAAGTCAGCCGCAGCAACACGCCCATTCAATTGCAAATCATCCCTACAGGGGAAACAAAAGCACCTGTGTCTGTGTGTGTGAGTGTGAGTGTGTGCATGTCTCTGCAAATGGGCGGTTGTGTTTTCGACTGTATTTGCAAATCAAATGTATTCCCCATAGCGTTCCTCTGACAGCTTCTTGCGGCGTGACGACAAACACACAACACGCCTGCACATCAGAAAAACCACATGGCAGCCTGGCTGACACACACGTGCACAACACACACGCGCGCACGCACACAACCCCGTGTCTGCCTCTCTCATTCTCCTCCTCTGCTGAAGGTGTCATCCATAATTTCAGATTCACACACCGAGGAACAAAACAATGTCCTCAAAATCCCATTTAACAAATCCCCAGAAGACACGCGTGATCATTTGCATACTTTTCTGCAGTATTACACACACACACGTGCACACAAACACACACATAATGACAAAACATTGGTGTAAACATAATCTCTCTCTGAGCTCCCATCTT
Organism: Lucifuga dentata; assembly: GCA_014773175.1. NCBI lineage: Eukaryota > Metazoa > Chordata > Actinopteri > Ophidiiformes > Bythitidae > Lucifuga > Lucifuga dentata. Next base: position 133,495 of record VXCM01000040.1, on the reverse strand, counting down.
CCTCACTGTCAGGAGATCCGAGTCTTGTCTCTCTCTCTTTCCTTCACTCTCTTGTTGTGTGTGCGGGTGTGTGTCTCTCTCTCTTTCCGTCACTGTCACTCTCTCGCCGAAGCGGCACTCACACTGAATGAATCTCAAATCATTGAGCTACCAGGAACATGACGCCAGGTCCAAACCGGCTGCTCGGCGCCGCTCCCCAGCGCTCCGTGTTTGACTGCTGATATTAAACAGCACTCAGAGTGTTTTGTCTACAATATGGTGCTCGTTTGCTCAGGGGATGATTAAATGCTTGGGTTAGGTGTGTGTGTGTGTGTATTTGTGGTACAGTGTATGTGAAGTGAATTAGTGGGTATCACAGACTGAGAGGCTTTAAGGAGGATTAAAAGACATATTTCTCTTAGGCTGGCTGATACACTTGTTTAACTTTACTTAAAGCCACTAAAAGTAATAAAGTATCAAATCTATGTGTGTGTGGATATTGATTTAAGAGCTGGGTGTCCTGTCGTTGACGATGGAGCCAGCCGGGAGGTTAAAGGTCAACACTTAAGAATAGAACAGCGGTAAGGGTGAAAGATCAGCACGTTTCATTGATTGATCACTTTAAGAGGAGAAGCAGGATACTTGACTCTGACAGCGATTTATTTCTATTTCCTGTACAGACCTTGGAAGAAATCTAAACTCGCTTTACGGCGTGAATTAGCATGTTAGCCTAAGACGTTTTTTCTCATTGGCTGCTATTCCTTCCACCCCTCCACTTTCTTATGTCCACTGAAGGAAGCATCAGTCTCTGTTCAGACAGTAAATGAAATATGTAAGAGCATCATCTGGGCTTCCTGGATATGATATTTGTATTCATATATTAGCCTGAGCAAAGATAGAAGTTGAATCCCGCGCATTGGAGTGGCGTTAGAATAGCCATGTAAAAGAGAGCTAAAGTGCATGCACACACATATCAACAGATAGGGCATTAGCTGTTCTAACATCCATATGAGTCTTATGGTTTGCTGATGTTACGTAAGAATGGCTGCAAATAGGTTTTTGGTATTTCTTCTATGAAGAAATACCAAAATGCATACGCCATATAAATACCAAAATGCAAACGCCATATAAATACCAAAATGCAAACGCCATATGTGGCGTTTGAGGAGCATCATGGCTCCTCAAACGCCACATATGGCGTCCGAAGCAGTTTCTGCTCCTGTTAGCTCCCACGCTGATTCATGGTGGGGCTGCTGACCCTCATGGCAGTCAGGGAATATCTTTAGGCTACTAATCCCTCGTGAATGGTGGGGGGCAGCATCATGCCATGAACTACCAGCCCTTTCGAGGATTAGTTTTTGGACGTGGCATAGTTTTACGTGTCCGCAGCGTGAGACAAGGTGTTGGAATCGGATTTTGGAGCAGCTGCTTGTTGTGGTGAAGCTTCTCATCCAGTTTTCTGCGATTAGGAAAAAACAACACACCACAGTGGGACTCCAGCTCCAACAAGTGTGTGGCTGTGCTGCCATCATAAGAGCAGATGCTGCTGTCGACTGCGACTGAAATGTCACCTCATGTTTGGCAGTTTTCGGAGAATTGTGCCGGAGATTTAAAAAAATGTTTCCTGTGATCGTTCGGAGTGGATTGGAGGCAAAGATGGATCTCCTGTGTGTGTATTCAGTGTCAGATCATCCAATAGATCATGTCGTGACGTCACAGTTTTGAGTTCACCAGGTGTTTTGCGATTTGATTTGGCCAATCAGAACTGAAGGCTGCAATTATCTGTTTTATCACATAGAATGCAAGGATGCACAGCAATGCTTCACCGTGCTGTCTGATGCAAGCCTCGGTGTTATCCAGCATGGAGTCTGCCATATGTTCCCTCTGGCTCAAGCTGCCAGTGAGGAAGGAGGAAGCAGGAATGAGTGTGTGTATGTGTTTGTGTGTATGTGTCTATCTCCAGCAGACTGACAGAGTTAATAAGGGACAGTGCTCGTTGAAATCTGTCTAAACGCTGACAGCCTGTCGCAGGAGATAATCCCTGTGGAAAAAAAAAGGGAGAAATCACTGAATCCTCTTTAAAGAAGCTCGGCTAATGAGATCAATGGCGGCCATCTGGGACAGTTTCATGTGTGACATTAACGGTGACAGATCTTTACAAAAAGGCCAGTCGGACTGGTTTCGCTGAAACCATGGTTACAAGAAATGGTAATAAACCAAGTGTTAAACTCAGTAGGTGACACCGTGACACCCTCCCCACCCCCAGATGGGTGCCTATTAGCGGGAGACATCTCCAGTGCAAAGACCGCAGCAGGAAGCTCTTTGAGCTGGCAGCTGCAGATTCAGGGACGCCGCCATCTTACCATGATTGTCTCGTGTCAGCTGGTGACATATTTCCTGGTGATAGTCCTCTAACAATCGGAGCTGCTACTTGTTGACTGGTGGGGCTTTAATGTGAAGAGTCTCTGAGGAGAACTGTCCACCTCTCTCTTTCCCAAATGCTCATCTGTCCTCCCTTTCCCCCTCCGGCCTCACCCTCATTGTAAAAAATGTCCGTCTTAATAAATCATTTAGTCTGGCACTGAGCTTTTCTTTTTTTTTTTTTTTAATCAAACCCATGTGGGAGAAACGTGTCAATTATTTATTGAATTTTTTGCAATGTTATTGTGTGAAATTTAACACAGATGGACGCTCCCAATCCCCACTCAGTCAAGGATGGAATTAAGAGGATTTGGCACCTCGCCAAATGTAAATGGCGTGTTGCGTAATCATGTGAGGAGCATGAGGAGAGGCTGTCATGCGGAGGTGGCTTACTCCCATTATAACATTTACATCCTAAAGCTAATTGATTTATGACTATAATCTAGATTAATGTTCATGTAACATTTTAAAAAAAATCCAGTAATTGTCTTAATTGGAGTATAATCAAATTTTTAACATGCATGTAAACTTTACTGTCCCACTATGGTTAGAAAGTTACAATTTTATTGCATTTTTTAAATATTACTCAGCGTTTTACAATTAGTAATACTATTTTTTTTAGCTCTGTTCCACCCATTTCTTGTTTAAAGGTTTGACATAGAAGCTGTTTGTTATATTTAGTAATGTAGGAAATCATACTCAATTCTTAGTGTTTGTAATGTCATTTGCAAACATTATAATGTGCAAACTGGGATTTTGATCAAGAAATCAATTTTAGGTGAATGATGACGACTATGACAAATTACAAATCGAGTTTGCACTTTGTTGAAAAAAAACACGTCATCACACCGACACTCCTCTTTTTCTGTCCCTTGCCCCCTAAAGGCTCAGAAACGGCTCCAACTCTTTGCTGGAGTCGGTGAGGTTGGTGATTCAGATCGATGAGGCTGCTGGTTCGATATCAGATGGAAAACCCTCTGGAGGAGAGGACACCCACCTCAGTATGATGTACTCTCTCACTTCATTTTCCCATTCCTCCACTACCTCTCTCTCTCTCTCTGTGTGTGTCTCTGTCTCTGTAGTAGTATTTCTGGCTGGTTTTTGGGCGAGCAACTGAAAGGATCTGCCAAGAAAATAACTGTTTGGGTGCTTCATTTTAAGCTGCTGGATTCTTTTGTTGGCAAATGGAGCACACACAAACACACACATGAATCCACATGCATGCCTGTGCACACTTGTATTATTCACACATGGTTACCCACATACTAACACTCTGGACTGGGTGCTCCTTGCTGTGAAAGCTGCCTTGCGGGTTTGTTGGCGAGGCGTGGAAGTGGAAGCTCTCACACGACGACTCAGAAAGTAATCGCGACTCTGACCAAACTCTTGTTACACAACAACAGCAACTGAATACTTCTGCCCCACAATGAGAAATCCACTATTTGACAGAAAAAAACAATCGCAGATGCAAAGCAGCCCCACACAGTCAAGTTGCGCTGCAGCCAGGAGGCGAGATTCAGTGAATCATCTGCCAAACACAGGCTGTGGAAAAATCCAAACACGGTTTATGTGATGCTTTTAAAAAAGATATTTTGCCGGCTGGGTTTTTGGTTTTCTTAACAGTTATTGAGTGATTATGCATGCACATTTGGTAAAGTCATCACACTTTACTTTTCCATGACTCAAATCTGAGGATGAATTATGCCATTAAAGGACCATACTACCAACAAATTCCTAGACCCACCCCCGGATTGTGATCCACACCAAAATTTAATGGCAAGAATATAGAATATAGCATTAAAGGACCATACTGGCCATGTTGCATGTTTGAGCCTAATATATTCAATTTTCATACATGTTATGTTACTGACAATCATTTCCCAAAGGATAAAACTAAAACTGTATTTCAGCTTTCCTGACATTTTGTAAAATCTCTTAATCTTTCAAATATCAAATATTCAAGCGATACACCCACCTTGTAAATTGATGTTTCGCCTGCTAATAGTTTATGAAGTCACATTTAAATTTTTAGATAAACACAGGTCTTCTTTTGTTTGGGACTATATTCCCTGGTGGAGACATACATTCACTCCACGCTTTTTATTGTGCTTAAACGCTAAAATTATGTAACTTCTAAAAAAAAAAAAAACAAAACCTGATTACACATGTTGTTCGCAATAATGGATTACCTATCCCAAGAATGTTTCAAGTATCAAAAAGTTGATTTTAACAGCGTACCAGAATGAACTGAAACCAATGGCGGTCTGGAAGGTAGGAAACACATTTTTAACTCACCATTCCAGTAGTATGTTTTGGGAAATGATTGTCAGTAACGTTACATGTATGAAAATTGAATATATTAGGCTCAAACATGCAAAATGGCTGGTATGGTCCTTTAACTTTGCAGTTTGGATGGAGGCATGCAAAAAAACTGCACAGAGTCGTGAGCACAGTGTTATAAATCTGGATCTCAAAAGCTTTCTTTCACACGTCATCCTTGTTCCTGTTATGCAACCGTGCATTCTTTTTCTGAAGGTCATCCAGGCTTTCTGTCTCTCTCTGTCGACACTTTGGCAGCTGCTGCTTTTCACAAGTGTTTTTGTTTTGCGCTAGGTGCCATACGCCTTTCCTTTGCAATCCAATAAAAAATATGACAATTTTTTTTCGCAGCCATACGATCCTCTATCCCCCCTCATCTCATTGTGGCTAAACAGAAGTGTGACGAAAACCGCCCACATCGAAATTTCAAGCAAAACCGGGTAAATGTGGATACAAAAGAGAAATGTTCCAGAAAAAACAGGAGAGAGAGTCTGATAATGTGCCAGGACAGAGGAAGGACGCAGAAAAAGTGAGACAAACTGAAAGAGAATGGGAGGAGGGATAGAAAGGTGAAACAAAGAGAGAGAAAGTCAGGCAGGGGAAGAGTGCTTTCTAACAGCGATGTAAGTTTTAGCCAGATGGGATAAAATGGATTGACGAAAGGCCAAAACAAAAGAAGGGAGAAAAGCGAGGCGAAGACAAACAGACAGCAGAGGAAATGAAGGAGCGAGCAGGCAGGAGAGAAAGGACAGAAAGACAGACGTTTCACATTAACAGCAATGATGAAAAGAGGAACGGAGCACCAACTGCAGCAGATGGGGCTGATTCTTCGGAAAGCAAAGCAAAATTATACTGCTGCTGTTTTCACAGCTTGCACTTTTTCCTTTTTTGATACGTGATGCAACACTTATTCAAGAGTTTCTGTCGGCAGTATTTGTTTCTGTCCTGTGAAAATCCTCTTATGGAGCGTGTCGACTTGAAACTCGCGCTACGGTGTTCCCGCCCTTCCAACTTTCATGTCATGCACCGGGGTAAAAACTCAGGTCATGTATTTGTTTTAAAAAAAACAATATTTTCGCTGACATCTTGATTTGACATGGTGGATTTTGCTGCCTGGCAGATCAGATTGTGACAGGTATGTTTTCATTCACGCAAAACTTTTTTTTGTTGTACAGTTGACACCCAGGTAGACTGAAGCGAACTGTACACACACACACACACACACTGCAGTAACAAGGAGCTTCATGGGCAAGCTTTGTTACAGGAAAGTCAGGGAGTTTTGTGCTACAGCTACAGCCTGCTTATTAATTTCCCTGTGAGGATTATTCATAACGCTGAATGGTCAGTGTCACTCACCAATAGCTTTTCTGTAATATTAATTCACACTTTTGCTCAAGGACACTCCAGTACTGTATATAAATATTGCTATGCAGTTTCTTCCGTCATATATTACACACATCGGCTGTATGTATTGCACATGATTTCTATCTGATGTACCCTTAAAGGAGCATACTGGTGATTTTAAGTCCAATAAATTTTACCCGCATGCACATTACGTTACTGACAACCATTTTCCAAAATATCAAACTGTATTTTAGTTTTCCTGTTATTTTGCAAATCCCCGAATCTTTCAAAATCAGATGTTCAGGTGTTGCACCCGCCTTAAAATTTAATGTTTCACCTGCTAACAAATACAACCAAATGTTGAGAGGATGGTCATTTTTAATTTCTCATTAAAGGACCATACCGTCCATTTTGAATGTTTGAGCCTAATATATTTAATTTTCATACACGTAACAAAGCTGAAATATGGTTTTATCCTTTGGGAAATGATGGTCAGTAATGTTACGTGTATGAAAATTGAATATACAGTATTAGGCTCAAACATGCAAAATGGGTGGTACAGTCCTTTAAAAGCCATTTTCTCTTGGGGCTATATTCCCTGGCGGAGACATAGATTTTCTTCCTTGCAGCTCCATGCTGGACTAGTTAACTAAAATATCTTCAACAAAAAATTAAAAGATGTCGTTTTTGCTGTGATGACTTACTTATCTCAAGCACATTTCAAGTCTCTGCAAGTTTATTTAATAGCATACTAGCATGAACTGAAACAGTGTGGAAGGCAGGAAAACCTAATATTTCCAGCTCTAGGAGTAGGTTTTGGGAAATGGTAGTCAGCAATGTATCACGTATGCTGTATACTTTGTGCCCAAACATGCAAAACCACACTATGGTCCTTTAACTAGGCCTGAAACCTGACAGAGTTTGCTTGTCTCCAAGGAGAGAGCATTGTGGGAAAAGGGTAAAACGGTAAAGAAAGCAGATCACGTCAGATATCGGCCTGCCCTGCAGAGCAGAACGAGAAAGCTTATCTTTATTGAACATGAATATAATTTGGTAATCAACTGTGATGGCCTGCTTGTCATGCTAAAATATGAACCCTCTCTTCGATTTAATTCTCATTTAACCCCCTGCGAATCTCTTTCCCTCCCAATCCATCTTCATCCTCCTTACGCCGCGCCTTCCCCTCCATCCGTTCTGATCCCTCTGTCTCATCATAAGCCGGCCATGCCTGCTGAATGCAAATCACCTTTCTCTCTCTTTCATCAGATTTCCTTCATGTTAAGCGAGGCAGCGTCAGGCCTCACTATTTATACGTGACGACTGAAGCGGCTCAGGATCCGGATCCATTTTCGGCCTCTCCAAATATACACCGAACGGCGGCACTGACATCGGGTGATATACTGCATGCCTGGATGATATTCTAGGGATTAAGTCTATAATTGTGTGAGTGTGTAATACAAGCACGTGGAAGTGGAGAAGTCACCTGACGTCTGGATGGCAAGCAAAACTCCTTTAAAACAAAGTCATTGTTTCTTGCGTCTCTATGCTGTTTGTCTTTGCTCCAGTCATAAAGTTTAATATTTGAGCTCTAGTTCATGATACGCAGCCAAATGATTTGCATCGGCACTTCCTTCTTTTTCCTATGGCAACAGAGGATGTGAGAGACGACACATCCTGGCAGAGAGCCATATTTACAATTAATGATTAAAGCGGTGAGCCTTAAGGTGTTTGGCTAATTGTTGAGCACATTCGCTCTTCAGGCGCTCAGGGTGTCACGCCGTGTTAGAGAAATGATAGTCATGCAATAACAGGGGAGGAAAAGGGCCTGCAGATATGCATTCATTATCCAGCCGTGGGAAGATGATCATACGTTGGAATGAATACGCACATGCTACTGCAGCTCCTCCTTAACAAGTCCTGACAGAAAGCCTTTCTACTGTAGGTTTCAGTTATATTTTGATTTTCCAAATTCACAAACAAAACAAATGCCAGTCAGGAAATCCATCCAAGTTATTTGTGCGAGCGAGTACATCGATGGGAGAGTTTCAGAGCTGCGTTTGGCAGGACACGTAACAACGTGAGTATTCTCAGAGCTGAGGCGCTGAGCAACGAGTCACCATCATCACCGCCATCATCATCATCATCATCGTCATCATCATCATCAGACTGGCAACATGTCATGTAGCGCCGCTGCCAACGCCATTAAAAGATTTGAATCTGTGAAACTGAAACCAAAGAGATGCCTGGTAAAAGTTAATGGAATTTTTACGAGCTCAATGGAGTTGAACAGTCTAGATCAATTTCTTGTTTAGTCGCTGGGGCTCTTCGTTTATTTAACATTTAATTAAGTGCGTTAGGAGCAGTGGTGCGTAATGATTTTTTTTTTTTTTTTTTTTTTTTTTTTTGCAGGGGAAGGGAGGAAAAATGTCCACAATTATTCAACAAACTATCTTATTCTACCATCCTTCAGCCTGTCATTTGACACTTTAAAGTGACATTCCACCACAAATCCCACTTAAAGGACCATACCGTCCATTTTGCATGGTTTACATATTGTATATTTTGCAACTTAATCTTTCAAAATCAAATATTCAACTGATACACCCACCTTAAAAGTCGATGTTTCGCCTGCTAATTGTTACGCAGCCTTATGAAGTCACGGTCCTTTAAATTTTTCCATAAATGCAGGTCTTCTTCTGGGACTATATTCCCCGGTGGAGACATGCATTCATTCCGCACTTTCTATTGCACTTAACGNAGTAGCAGAATGAACTGAAACCAATGGAGGTCTGGAAGGTAGGAAAAACATTTTTAATTCACTGTTCCAGTAGTATGCTTTGGGAAACGATTGTCAATAACGTGTCTGAAAATTGAATATATTAGGCTCAAACATGCAAAATGGCAGGTATGGTCCTTTAAAAAGTTACAGTATTAAACTTTATAAAAAGTTTGCCATTAAGGACACATTATTGAAGCTCTGTAGAGAAAATATGCTTCATTTTATTAAAGCAGCCACAGAGAAAAACACCAGAGCGGCTTGGTGACAGTGACGACTCGCGTTATGAAAATAAACTCAGGATCATTCCAGACCCGCGATGCCACCGTCTGAATTTAAGTAGACATCTCATGTTGTCACGCTCTCTCCTGCCTCCTGACCCTCACACTCTCTCTCACTCTTCCTCTCCATTCCTCTCATTTTTGACACCACACACACACAGAGACACACACACAAGGTACAGTGGGGCATTGGGGTAAATCTGAGTGTTCCAACTGAATCCTGTCATCCTGCTTAATGATATGAAGTCCTTAAAAAAAAAAAAAAAAAAAAAAAAAAANATATATATATATATATATATGTATATATATAGTGTTTAGTTTGCTCAGCACATCTATATTAATGATATTTCTCCAATTATGCAAATCCTGATAATCTGACAGCCTCACACACAAGTGAAACTCATTAAAATACATCCTCCGGCATGATTATTACTCAGTTGTCCAATTTACAAAGGTGTGTGTCTCGTCGTGGTCTTGCAGGCTTCTAAACACACTCACATGTGGTTCTTTTAATAAATCATTTTAACGTCGGCTCAGAGGTGCTACACTACCACCCACTGGCCAACGAGAGTCATCACGCCATGACAGAGACAAGTGAGGACATTTAAACACACTCAAGTTGTGCATTTTTCATCTTGTGTGTGTTCATGTGTTGAGCATGGCAGCAGATGATGAATGACTGGATGTGTGTGTTCTCCCCAGTGTTTGTGAGTCAGTCATGAGCAGAAGGTTGGACAGATGCCGCTCTCGTGAGATTCAGCCAAACACACTCTTTGCACTCCAGATAAAATTTTGCATCACTTCACGTGGGGTCATCGGTCGCGTGGCCCGTCCCCTCCCTCCTTTGAGGATCTGGGTTGGTGTGACCCACCAGGGAGTCCATCGCTCTCTGTTATGACTGACTGTTCAATGACACTGCACCATTTAATTAATGAAAGGGGGCACAGAGAGGAAAAATATGGCGTATCATCAAATATTAAGCCGAGCCTTACGGATGAGTTAGAGACAAGGTCACGTTTTATAAGCAGCCGGCTGCAGAGCTCAAGTCCTCCTCATTCTCTGGCAATCTGGGCACAAAGCCCACATGCTACATGGACGCTGGCTGCAGGCTGAAGCCCAGCAAAGATAAGATGGCAACAGATTGTAGGCACTTCACTGTGTAACACAATGCCAGGTATTAAATCCAATGCAAACTGAAGTGCGTGGTGGCTACAGGAAAACTAGAAACCAAAAGAAAGTATGCACGGATTTCTATCCAAACCACGTCAGCGTCTGTTTTGTGGTTTTATTCAAGCATTTTAGACATGATGACTTTTACACGTATCCCTAACGCACATTTCACAGCCTGCAAAATCTCAGGATGTATGACTTCACGAGGCGCAAAGACCCTAAACAATTTTTTAAAAGTACAGGACAGTTTCCCAAATACTTGACTTTATCTCATCAATGTGATGCTGTGGAATCAAAACCAAAGCAAAACTCTTATCTCTTTACACTGTTACGGTGTGGCATGAGCCATGGTAGCCTAAATACAGCAGCTAATGATAAACATAAAATTGTTTCCCAAGACTCAGAACATGAGATAAGGTAATAACCCTGGCCAGCAAGATGGAGGAGCACAGAAACCCTTATCTTTCAGACTTGGTTTTACCCATGTGGATCATTAACCCCTAATCTGGAAAAATCTTATCTCGCCCTCTTTGTTCAAAGCAAAATCCAAACATCCAGTTAGCTTCATCTACATATTCCAGTCATATTTATACCTAAATGTTACATCCTGTTTTTTTTTTTCCCCAAATTTCCAGACAAATCTATTAGATATGAGAGGAAGATATGAACTTTTGGAATCGTGAAGTCCTTTAATCAAATGTGCGTCAGCTTCAAAAATAACACAGGATCCAGCTCTGACTCAGTTCCAGTAGATCCACGTCTACACACACACTCTCTCTCTCTCTCTCTCTCTCTCCCTCTCTCTCTCCAGCCACAGCTGACATACCAATTACAAGGTTATTTTTAAAACCCTTCTTTACCATAAAGCTTCCTAAAATAGGTCTTAAATTACAGTGTGTCCACTATCAGCTCGTGTCTGTTCCACCAGTGGCTACTCGGACACAGTGGGAAGTACATTTCCCATAATGCGACTGTTGCTTTGTAGGGTCAATGACTGTAACTGTAGGCATTCATAGCTTTTTAAAGTCAGATAATCATGAATAAAGTCATCTACATTTCCATCAACTAGTCGTTATACTTTGAAGATTTGGAAAGGCAGCATCTGATGTCACAACAGGCCAATAAGGGACGGGAGGAAAAGTAGGTCAACCGGGCTGCTTCTGTCTCATCACCAGACGTTTCCCATAACGACCCGCTTCAATTCCAGCAGCCTGAGATTTTCCTCTCGCAGAAGCCAAGCTCCTGTGAGATGGAAAAACAAAAAAAGCGAGACGAGGGCCACCCTCCTCCTCAGCAGTAGGACGTGTCAGCATATTTCAGCGGCGTCAACAAATCGATAAGGAGGAAAAAAAACCCAAATTTTCAAATGAGTCACAGTGTTCTCAGTGTTATGTTCTGTCCACTTTATCATCCTCAAAGGAGTCGCTATGCAAACGCTGAAACTGCAGCGCAGCAGCAGTGAAATCTCTAAAGTCTATAATTTCACCGCTTAGAAACTTGAGCTGCTTTGCTGTGGGACGTTATGTCACCGATGCTGACTTTGCATTTTCTTTCAATGTTAGTGAAGTTGTTCAGGCTGTTCAAAATGCAGGTCACCTCAAACCAATCTCTCCAGTGGACATAGGGTCGTTTCTTTGTGCAAATTCAAGTAAAAGAGTGGTCGTACTTACTGTGTTTTCCACTGTAGGCTTCTCAAACATCCTCCTCAGGCTGTCAAGTGGGATATCAAACCTCTCGATCCTCTTAGCAGCCTGCAGGTCCTCTCTGACGGCATCGTCTGATGCCTGCGTCTTGGAGCCAAAGGGACTGCCAGAAAAGGAGCCCGAGGTCGCCGACACAGCGCTCACCACCTCCTCTCCATTTCCTGATTGAATTTCCATTGTTGTAGAAACCGAATCTCCCCCCTTTTCCCTTCAGGCTGGACGGGGAAGTCTATTGTGCGAGGNTCCGGGCCTGCAGGCACGTCAAGAGGCTGGAGGACGAGGAAAGAGGAGGGGAAAAGAAAAGTTCAAGAAGTTTTTTTTCCCCTCTCTCCTCTGCCCTGTAATTACTCAAACACACACACACACACACACACTCACACACAGGCCTATGCAAACTCACATGCGAGCTCAGAAAAGCAAATTGAGATATGAGTCGGAAAGGCCAGGCAAAGTAATGACAGCAATTTGTGGCTCTGTGGGGTTGTCAAAAGGAAACTGAGAGAGAAAAGGAGAGGGAGAATATTTTCTCCACTTTTCGATCAATCTCTGCAGCTTTCCTGGGAAAAAGGCGGTGTTTTCTGGCTTTTTGCCTCGCCCATCCTCTCCTTTCACACCTTCCACACCCATCAGTTCAGGTCTGGGGCAGCTTGGAAAGCCCATTATTCCTGAACAAATCATGGAAGGTCAACAGCTACCCCAGCAAGGCTGTTTTATTGTTCTGTCTTTCACCAGACGTGCCGGTCCTTCCTAGGGAGNCTACCCCAGCAAGGCTGTTTTATTGTTCTGTCTTTCACCAGACGTGCCGGTCCTTCCTAGGGAGTGTTTTCCTGCGCCGGGTGCTGGCGAGAAAAGTGGGAATGAACACATTAATTATGTCCGATCCTCTATGATGCACATTTCATTAGTTCCTTTCTCATCTTGTCACAGTTAAAATAAGGACCTCACAGCTCACATTTGCACCACCGTGTCCCTGAAGGCATCGAAGCATTGCTGCCCGTGCTTGATTATGCTGTTAGGGAAAGGCGGCTAAAGTGATGAACAGGTTCATGACAGAAACAAAGACAGGAAAGGTGGAAGTCTGAAATGGTCAGTCAGAGCTCCAATAAAAGCATAAATGCAAGGAGAGAGAGAGAGAGAGAGAGAGAGAGAGAGAGAGAGAGAGAGAGATGCAATCCAGATCATCCAATCTTAATGAATGAAGGGTCATGATAGATGCATCTGATAATACTTCGGAGGATATACTATCACTCCATTTATACCAATGGCAGATGTATTATTTAGAGAGGACCGAAGGTATGTGTGTCACTTTCAGCTGGATCCTGTGTCTGCCCAGGCCACTCAGTTTACAGCAGCTACACACACACACACACATACTCGTCAGGAAGAAAAAAAAATGAAAATGCAATTTTTTATCTGGATATTGATTTGGCATTTTGAATTTAATTGTTTAACCTTATTCAGAACTGGAAAAAAGGTTCAAACTGAAGGAAAATAAGATGCTAAGGACATGATCTGGACTAAATGAAGGTTTTCTGTGATGTTCATTTTTGATTGGTTGCACAGAAAAAGTAGATGCACACACACACAGCTTGCTTTAAGTGCAAAACACAAAGCTCAAGAGCTGCTTTTCTTTTTTTTCTTTTTCTTTTTTCTGTCTGCATATATAGTTGTGGTATACGCCAAGATTGGCACAACCATTTTTTATATATATNTTTTTTCTGTCTGCATATATAGTTGTGGTATACGCCAAGATTGGCACAACCATTTTTTATATATATGCAATTTAATCTAGCAACATACAGATAATACTGTATATAGCTGCTTTTCTTTAATACAACCTGACAATTTTTCTGCACTGGTGGGTTTCATCAAGACCTTCTGGTGAAGATTCACCAGGCTAGAAAAACTGTCTTCTTCTATTAAATAAAAGATGTTGTAGGTTTGCTCGCGCGTTAAATTCTCGGCCAATAACTCTGCACAGAACCAAACAACTTTATGTGGAAGGCTGAGTGGAATATAAGATTTAGATACAATTTTCCTATTGAATTTTATCTGCAGTGTAAGAGAGAATGCATGCACACACACATTCTCAAATGTTACATTTTCCAGAAAGCCATTAAAAGATGCTGATATGCTGTCATGAAATACTGATCATACTTTACATGGTAACAGAGCCAAAGGTCCTGTGGATTCCCAAGGGAACGTCTGAAAACGCAGAAACAATAAATCAGCATCTTATAGCTCTGACAAAGATTGAGCAACAAAATCTGATCGAGAGCCGAGCTTGGAAAATCCTTTCCCAGCTCCCTGCACATTATTTATTTTTGTTGGGCTGTTGATATAATAAACGATGCAAAATTCCAAGTAAATCTCTAGATCCAGGATTCCGTTTCAGCCAAAGATCCAAATTAGGAATTTATTTTCTGGCCCTTGGAAGCCTGGCTCTTTAAAATGCATCATTACACTATTATGGGGAAGAAGTTGCCCACTTCAAATCATAAACTACAATGATGTAATGTATTTATTTTTAAAGTTTAATGTGTTTAACTTAAAAGTACTCAGTGCTTCAATAGTCACTTATACTGTATATTTTTCCATCAGCATGTAAATGATCAACCTGTAATTATAATGAGGCCACCAATTTGCATTTTACTGCTGATTACTCTGTTTTAAATATTTTTTATATATTTCGAGACAGTACATAAAAAGTTGCTTTGATTGTATGTTATTGTTGCATTAGCATTTTGATGTTTTTATGAAATTTTAATATTGCCTTTTTGTTTTTTCCTACAGACTCTTATATAGTTGCTACAAAGATGTAATTTTCCAGAAGGAATCAATACAGTTGCATCTTTTTATTACCTTAAAGAAGCCATCTCAAAGGGAAAATGCCTACAGACATGAACACTAGTTGTGACAAAGAGCTCTAATCTTCTTTTTGGTGTTGCCATTTTCTTTGAGCCTGTCTCTTCTTCAGGGAGCAATTTCCTATGTTTCCCAGAAAGCCTTTTGACAACTCCCAGAGAAGAAGAATGAACCTGTTGCTTTCTTAGAATACGGGCACATAAATATAACAACGAGAAAACTAGTTTGTGGAAACTGGAAATATCATTGCTGATGTCTTAGTGAAAAACTGGTTGGCTGTGTTGTATTTTGGCCTCTTGAAGTCGTGGGAAAATTGCTTTCTCATCCTCTTCTGTGATGAATTCTCCCTCTTGGATTGCTCAGCAAATTCTGGAAAGAAGCTTGTAAGCTCCGATGATGAGGAACCAACCCATGACTTGACATCAAAATCTCCTGTGAATGTCAAATCATCAGTATTAGCTGTGTTTTAAATATTATTTCCTGTGTATGTGTGTTTTTTTTCCTAGAGGAGCCAGGCTTACATCCTGTTGGCAGCAATGCCCCATCGACACTGAATCCCTGAATCCCCTCCAGCTCAGGCTGCTGTTCTGTAAGTAACCTCTGACTTCCCGAGATAATGACAAATATTATTCAGTAAATTACATCTTATTCTTAATCAGTTTCTTTATTTCACAAATAAAATGGAATAATTGGCTGAAAATTGCAGTTCTGAGCAGCGAGTGTTGTGCTGATTCTTAGACTAAATTACATTTCTTGACTTAAATACATAATTTGATAATGTTTGTTTATATTTATTGCTTATATTATATCTGTTTTTTAAATTATTATTATTATTAAACTCATATCACATGAAAACCTATAATGTGCAAAGGTTGCTCATTGAGGAAGCTATGGAGAAAAAACTCAGTATTGCAGATATATCAATATTGCTTTTAGCTTCGTTTAGCTCATTTGGTTTAGAAAATACACTTTTATTGTATAGTTGAGTCTTAGCTGCTTTTTTTTTGTTTCGAACTTTAAAAAGTAGCATTTTCCATGAAAAAAACCCTGTTATAATCCACCATAAACAACCTCAGCAAAGTCAACAACTAGCTAAAGAGTTTAGCATCTATAGCTGCCAAAGACAATTAAAGATGTTTTTCTCGTGAGTTACAGAAAAAAAAACAAAGCTAAAAATCAAAAACACTGAATTTTAGACTTACATTTATTAGGTGGACAAAACACAATTCCGGTGAATTATTAATTTTACTCTATGTTTGCTGAATGTGTAAGTAGGTCATTATTTGCTAGCATGTTAGCATTAGCATTAGCAACAAAGCAAACAAATATGTCATGACTGCCATCTAGTGGCCAAAACTTGAAGCCATTTCTGATAGCTTATCAAGAAAATGATTGATTTTAGAGTTTTCCCAAATTTCTCTGTAGAAAGTTCTTGGTTTTTTAAAATTAATTTTAGAAAAGGTTTCAAAAAAAGAAATCTAGAGAAAAATCTCCAGAAATTAAAAAAATCTATCCAAAGAAAAAACATAAAGTGTCCAAAAAAAATTGACTGCGAGAAAAAGTGCTCGATATAAATTCTTGAAATTATAAAAATTAAGAAAAGAATCTGAAAAATGTAGAAAAAAAAAACTCTATCAAAACTAGAAAAATGTCTTTTAAAAAATCAAGAAATATCCAGATTTTCCAGTTTCACAAACTATTTTTTAAAGTACAATGCAGCTGAAAGCCAAATTAAATGAAAAGTAAAATTGAATTTATCTCCAGAGGATTAAATAACACTTGTAATACTTACTTTACAATAGGATACTTATGCAATACAAACCTTCCTCTCTGTTTTTTAGGCACACGGCCAGAAACAGCAGGCTGTAAGGGTCAGATAACAGCTCCACACTGCTCCAGTTACTGAGGTTTTTACTTCCTGCCGCAGCTTCATTATGACACAACAAGCCACCTGATAGGGTGAGAGGATATAATGCAGAGGACTGACTGTGTGGTCACAATGAAAACAGTATGGTAGCTTTAAAGGACCATACCAGTGATTTTGCATGTAATACTACCTGCATACAGGTAACATTGCTGACAACCATTTTCCAAAACATAAAACTGCATTTTAGTTTTCCTGCTGTTTTGCCCCTAATCTTTTAAACTCATATATTCAGGGATACACCCACCTTAAAATTTAATGTCTCGTCTGCTAACACTTATGCACGATTGTAGAAGGGACGGTTGTTTTAAATTTCTTAGTAAAAGCAATCGTCTCCAGGGACTATATTCCCTGGCGGAGACAGATTTTCTTCCATGTTCCATGTTATTTTGAGAAAAAAATTTAATAGATGTTTAGTTTGTTGTAATTATCTCATTCACTTTTCAAGTCTCTACAAGATGATTTTTATAGTTTACTGGAATGAATTGAAACCATGGCTACCTGGAAGGTAGGAAAAACAATTGTAATACTTACCACTCCAGTTTTTAGGAAGTGCCGGTTGGATATATTGGGCTCAAACATGCAAAATCACTGCCAGTATGGTCCTTTAATAGTTAAGGGTGTTAACATAAAATGTATAGCACACTAAATAAACATTTTAATCATTTAATAGTTGCCAAACTTCCAATATCTGAGTACAGTTGTTATATATTGAGCTGGTATGGTTGAGTAATGACCACTTTTTGCTCAGTTCCATTGGGCTTTAATAGAAAAGCCTCACCATAAGATATCTCTCCATGTGGTTGGTCTTTGTCTGCATAACAGAAAATTAAAATCTCTCATCAATTATTTCTGAGAAAGCATTCAGACAGCACTGTGCATTGATCTGGATTTGAGACGGGGATAAATCTTGAAGTCTTAAGGGAGAAATGCTGTGAAAGCTCTGAGATGATCTCAGGCCTTGCAGCTTGTTTGACTTGGGGCTTTGCTTGGAGTGTTCTTCTGGTTTGCTTTACACTCAACAGTGAGACAACTGCTGATATCCATAGACAATCCTACAGCTGAGGTATATTATATTAATTTCATACTGTGAAATGCTGTTCTGCAGGGAATTTCAAGCGGGTTCTTTATTTCTGCGCAATTTCCTGTTTTTCTGTAATTTAGGCCAGCAGTTTTTCAATGGGTTACAACAAAAACTTTTCATCTTTAAAGTCTTACTTAAAACAAAACCACATAATCAACATTTGTCCACCTCTTTATTTCAGTATGACAATTAAACTGCAACACAGTACAGATAGCTCAACCAAACCTCCAGAGTTCCATCTGGTGGTCAGAAAGGATAAGGGCAGCTATTAACAAAATGCCTTGAAACGAACAGATTTTTCCACAGAGCCACAGCCTAGAAATTATACAGTTGAGACAAGCTTTTTGTGTAAAGACAGATTCTTTATTCCATTTCTTCCATTGGAAACATTAAATAGAACTTTTTCAGGATGACGAGACAGATACATTTGCATTTTGACATGTTTTATAAACCAAGTGCTCCTAACTGCAGGACCCATACTTATTTCACTTTTTCTCAGACAGATTGTTTAGATGTTTATGAATGCTCCTCAGCCAGCTTCTCGGCCTTCTGAACAACCTCCTCGATGGGGCCCACCATGTAGAAAGCCTGCTCAGGAAGGGCATCATACTGACCTAGAAACACAAGTGCCAAAGCTCATGTTAGCGTTGAATAGGATGGATAAAATAACATCACATGGTAAAATAAACCAGCTTAAGTGATCATCTTTACATACCACCAAGGATGTCCTTGAAGCCTGTGATTGTTTCTTTGAGGGGCACCAGCTTGCCCAAATGGCCCGTGAAGACTTCTGCTACCTGGAAGGGCTGGGACAGGAAACGCTGGATTTTACGGGCGCGGGCCACAGTCAGCTTGTCATCCTCTGACAACTCATCCATACCCAGAATGGCAATGATGTCCTGCAGGGACTTGTAGTCCTGTGAGGAAAGTCGCAGTCAAAACCAGTTAGCCAGGTACCCCGCATCAAGATGTCAACTCGTTTGACCTTAATGGGTTCTCAAACCTGAAGGATCTTTTGCACGCCACGGGCAACGTCATAGTGTTCAGCTCCAACAATGTTGGGGTCCATGATACGGGAGGTTGAGTCCAGGGGATCGACGGCGGGGTAGATACCCAGCTCAGCGATAGCGCGGGACAACACAGTGGTGGCGTCCAAGTGAGCGAAGGTGGTGGCGGGGGCGGGGTCAGTCAAATCGTCAGCGGGCACATAGATAGCCTAGTGGAGCGCAAAGAAATTCATCTTTAATTCACTGCTATTCTATTAATCGGCTTTTACTCATTGACAAGGTTTAAAAGATGCTTTAACAAATTGTTCCGGATGAATCTCGGAAGCCATTGCATACCTGCACAGATGTGATTGAACCCTTCTTGGTGGTGGTGATTCTCTCCTGCATGGTACCCATGTCAGTGGCCAGGGTGGGCTGGTAACCCACGGCAGAGGGGATACGACCCAGCAGAGCGGACACCTGACGAGGAAGCGAGTTCAGCCATTATCAAAGTGACTATTTGACATTTTCACCATCAGCATTTAATATGTGGCTGCATTTTAAATCAAATGCCATCTCCTTATTTTAAAGAGGAAATTTATTGTGAGACATTTATGGAACTCGCTGACTGTCACTTTTTTTATTGGTAGTTGTGATGAGAGTGTAAAGACCTCAGAGCCAGCCTGTGTGAAGCGGAAAATGTTGTCAATGAAGAGCAGCACATCCTGACCCTCCTGGTCACGGAAGTACTCGGCCACGGTCAGTCCAGTCAGAGCCACTCTGGCACGGGCGCCGGGGGGCTCGTTCATCTGTCCGTATACCAGCGCCACCTACCAGGTAGGAGAATTTAAGTCATTGTTATAAACACAAAAATTACAGGCATGGTAACTTAATGTGTTATGACTCAACTTTATGACAGAGGCCTGCCACAATCCTTACCTTAGAGGTGGTGTCCTTCAGGTTGATGACACCAGACTCAATCATTTCATGGTACAAGTCATTTCCCTCACGGGTACGCTCTCCCACACCAGCAAACACAGAGTAACCACCATGGGCCTTGGCCACGTTGTTGATCAGCTCCATGATCAATACAGTCTTGCCTACACCAGCACCACCGAACAGACCTGTGCCCATAAGAAGCATGGCGTAGTTATCAAGATGCAACATATTCCAATGCTATAGCGACACTGCCAAATCAAATCAAATTGTTATCTCCTTCAGACGTACCAATCTTTCCTCCCTTGGCATAGGGAGCCAGCAGATCCACCACCTTGATGCCAGTAACCAGAATCTCCTGCTCCACACTCATGTCAGTGAATTCAGGAGCCTCAGCGTGGATAGGGGCAGTCCTGGTAAAGACAGTTTTCCAGTCATTTAATTTACTTAAAATGAAGGTAAAAGACACTTCTGATTTGCCAGAACGACTTGCAATTTTTGTGCCAACCTCACTTATGATTTTATTCGATATGTCTTACCATGAAAGGTACTACAAAGCTGTGGAACTATGCTTTGTTATAACTTGAAAAAAAACTCACTGTTTGGTTGTAATGGGGCCCCTCTCATCAATGGGTTCACCGATGACATTCATGATTCTGCCAAGGGTCTCAGGACCCACTGGAATTCTAATGGAGGCGCCAGTGTCCAGAACTTTCTGTCCACGTACAAGACCCTCAGTACCATCCATGGCAATGGTACGCACTGTGTTCTCCCCTGAAATCAATGAAAAATAATTATAGATTTGATTGCTGCTGTATTTATTTATAATTCCTGATTGCACAGATCTGTCAAAGATGCTCACCAAGATGCTGAGCCACCTCCAGGACTAGCCTGGACTCACGGTCAGCGACTTCCAGGGCGTTGAGGATGGGAGGAAGGCCCTCATCGAACTGCACGTCTACGACGGCACCGATGACGGCCACAATGCGCCCGCTGGCAATGGCGGAAGCGGCCGCAGGTGCAACATAGTCCCTGCCTGTTAAGTGATCCAAACAACATATAGGTTTGTCTCAATGTTGTTATGCATGCGTGCTATAAACCGTCCTGCCCTGTCCGTGTAAAACTGCGACAGACAACTGCGTGTCTAGCCGCTACAAATCTCAATGTCAAATGATTATAATCGGCCATGTTTTGAATCACATAAACACCTCCTAAGTGACTGATTTCTTTTAACAAATCATTGAACACAAGTATGTCTGATGTAAACAACGCTAACAAGTAATTTCCGCTATTTTTCAGGACTAGCATACGATATGAATGAAATGTCCTGCGAGCTAATGTTGCTAATGATCCTGCTAACAATACTGCTAGCATTAGCTGCACGACATTGAATGACAAGCAACGGTACCGTCAATTAAAATATAATAACATTCGTATTTACTGACGTTACATCAGTTTTCATGCGATTGTGGGTAAACTTTTCAGGTGAATATCTTAACATTACTAATGTATTAGCCAAAGCTAGCGATCTGTAATGCTAACGTGGGCTGTGCACCGCCTCATGTCATGACACATAAAGGTCATCCCTGGTGAAGCAAGAAATAACAGTGCCAGGGCATTAATCGCTGTATGACAATTGTCAGGAGGTGCATGCATCACTATTTTACATTTTACAGTGCCTATAAAACATGTAATAGTTGAGATCTCAATATTAAGGCCTGCTACAAACCGGCAGGGCAGCCAGCATGTTGCTAGCACCAGCTAACATTAGCAGTTCCCTGCCCTCCTCTGACAAGCGAGTAAGCGTAACTTTTCTTAAAACACGTTTTCCAAAATGCTCCAAGCTTGTAAGACTTACGTGAAAGTACGGCTGGGGATCCAACAAGAGCTTTCAGGGGCTGGATCCCAGGCTTGAGAGCCTGCAGAGCCCCGGTGCAGCAGCGTCCCACAGCTCCTAACATTGTTAAAATGGCTGAAGGTGGAAAGAGACAGAGCAACTTGCGGCTTTATAATGAATAATCGCCGGGACCAAGTGCGCATGCGTGCGACGTACAGGGCTGTACTGAGCATGCGTAGATCGTAAGCGCTGCCTGCTGACATTTTGCCCTCCACAGAGATGTCCTATGTAGCACAACACATGAATGCCTCATGACCCTGCTTTAAAAAAAATACAAACAAAACCTTACACACTACAACATGCATTAAAGCCAAGTTTTTATTTAATACTTTCCTAGACTAGAACACGTGGGTTGGAGGTCCCATTGGTGTCATAATCTCATATGTACACAGTGTTCCAACAAGCCAGGAAGCAAAAAGGCTCTGCTGCACCAACTGGGCCCAGGTCATTTGCTGTCCCAGTCAGGGGTCCCTGGTTTGCCTGGATCTCTGACAGTTCCTCATTCCTCAGAGACAGGAAAGTGCAAACATGTCCAGGATTGTTGGTGCAGCTATTATTTTACCTCGACGCAAACTGTCAGTGACTTTATTATGCTATTGTTGCAAACTAAAAACTTTGTACCTGTACTGAATCAATAGGAATAGGAAGGCTGCTGAATTTACAAAACTTCCAACACTGCAGTCCACTTGCAACCATAATCCATAGCTTGTATAAATAAGCTTCTTGCATGTATGGATGAATAATACTACATAGACTACGAGTGAATAACTAAATAGAAAACTACCAGAAGCAACTTGCAGGTGATGATTTAGGATTAATACAGCATACAACTCAAATTTGAGTCATTGGCTCTCAACATACGCTTGGAAGGAATCTGGGCAGAAATATATACCAAATTTTGTGGGACATTGCAGCAGAAAAAACACAGGTTTTCCTAATATAATCAATAATGACTAATTCATTAGGTTGTCTGTATCAGGGCCCAGGTGTTATGCATGCTGCCAAACCTAAATTGAATTGATCCTTGATTTGTGTCCTTGGTTACACCTGTTCTTGTCCTGTTTTGTCTAAAGTTGTCCATCTTTGATTTACTGCACCACCAGGCGAGCCCGTGAGGGACACAAAGGCTCCCACTGTGGAATGAGCACCCAAACGGTTTGCAGAATAAAACTATCTGCAGAAGAAATCAACGCCACTGCATTGTATTTAAGTATTATAGGTAAAGAAGTACAGAAAAAATATAAAAGAAGAAAAGATTTCTGAAACCAGATGTTTACAACTCATATATATATATATGCCGATCATTTTTGCTTCATCAGCACGAGAGGAGGAAGATGAGCATGGAGGATTGGAGCATCTACCTCTACAGGTAAGTGGAAGTTTCCATTTCTTGCATCAGTTTACTGTGTTTATGTTGTGTGTGTTCTGCCTTGGTGAGGTTGTTTTGTTTTTTATAAGAAATCTTATTTGGTGAATGTATTTCTGCCTTATGTATAAATTATTGATGGTCAGTTTGTTTAATGAGTTTTGTTTAAACTATTGGATGAGGACAAAATGCTGAAAATGTAGAAGTGAGTCCCCCATATTTCCACTGGAGAGCGCTGCTGCATTAAAAGTGGTAGTCTGTGTGCAGACGCTTTTGTGTGTATGTGAGAGAGAGAGAGAGTGTAGAGATAACAGCTAATTCTGCCAATAATTTTAATGCTTTTGCTCCTTCAGGTTTTTGAGTTTATTAAACATCACAATGACACTTTAGTCAGATTGATGAGACATACAGTGTTTTGCATAGTTTTTAAATGCAGAAAAATTACTCCATGAACAGAGAAAAATTATTCATCTTCCCACAAAAAAAAAAAAANAAAAAAAAAAAAAAACACACAAAGGAGAATGCAGTATTCAGCATCAATGTGAAGATATAGTTAATTCTCAGGTATTAAAAGTACAGTTCAGCCCTTAAAGCATATTAGATCTAATCTTTGAAGAATTAAATGTAATTTTAAAAAATACAGCTACAGATCTTTGGAAATGAGGTTGTCTGGTTCAGCCAGGCTTGGCGTCACTGCTGCCCACAGATGACTATCTGCATGCAGGGATACATCTGAGCTCGTCTGTATTTGTCTGTGAGATGAATGAGGATTGATAATACTTACATTTGTGGTATTCACTATTTTTGGATTATTGCAGGTAGTTAAACCCAACGCATCCCATGATTCCTTGCATTGCTTTACAATGATCAGGTTGAATGAGTACACAACATGGGGGTCATTTCATTATTGAAAAGTGGAATGACGTCATTCAAACCCCCTGAGTGTTTCCTACCTCAAATGATCGGATGTGTCCCGCAATGCTGCATAGTTTTGCAAAACTGACCTCATCCTACTTCGGACAAACTGACAGCAAATGACCTTTGACCTTTAGTTGACAGGTTCCCTGCAGTCATTGTCAAACTTTCCATGTTCAGTTGTGTTTTGTAGTTACCAAGCTCTTCACAGAAGCCGACAGTTGGTTGGATTAAAGGCTTACAGGGCTACATACGGGATGTCATGTTTGCCGATGCTTTTCGTTGTGTGTTTTGAGCTTTTTAAGTTGCGCAGAGTAAATTAAGTGCCTGAAACTTAAGTCTGCCACAGAAAATCTTCTGATACAGTAAACCAGGCATACAAAAAGTATGCAATTTTACCCAGGTCTGTGGTGTAGCTATTCCCTTTTAGATCAGGTATGGAGACTTGTTGGAACATATATGCATTGTCTTGTAAATATCATAGGAAATATACCAGGAGGGTTTTGGGAGTATCAAAGAGCTAAGTGGTGGCTTCAAAAGTGTCATAAACGAACGACTCTGCTCGCTTTATGCCACACACCTTTTCTCATTAAAATCCACAAGTGATAAAACCATGTTTCAAAGTGTGCGTGTGAGCAATCAGTGTGTGTGTGTTTGAACGAATGTCGCCTCACTGCTTGGTCGTTGGAAAAACGCTGAGTAGATTTATTGCACAATGCAGCACAAAATGGTGCACAGGAAGGATTAAAGGTGATGATTGTTATCCAGCTCATTATTTCAGATGCTGCCTGTGATTTCTGGCTGTGAAAACACAAGGAAAGGTGGAACTTATGTTGTTGTCATAATTGGGGCTCGTGGATTTGAAAATAACTTTTACACTAACCTTTCCTTCCCTGGAAGCTGTGAAATTTCCTTTGATGTCGGATCACCATATGATGTGCATTACACAAGCAAAGAAACAGTCGAAACTGTAAGACAACAGCTAAAGCAGTAGCTTTAAAAATTAAAGGTCAGCACAAAGCATGGAAGGGCTAATTCCTACTCCTCGCTACAAAAGAATTCCAAGCTGAGTCAGAATTAAAGTAAGAGATCATTTCCATAAATCAGATTTTAGAAGGTCCATCTTTCAGTGGAGCATTCTTGCATGACAGCTCAGCTTTGCCTGCTTTCAGGAGCACAGTAAGTTATAAAAACACACACTATCACCCCTGTTGTAGAGTTATGTGATTCCAGTTCAGTATCCTGGGATTTTGGACTCCTCTGATCCAGGCCTGTGGTCTTACATGGGAATCATAATGATAAATTGAGATTTTTCTCTGGTCCTGAAAAGGAAAAGCAGCAGGTTTCAGCTTAAACTCGACTGATATCATCCAGCTTTGAAGACATTTCTGCTGATTTCTTATTCACGCTATAAGTAATGAGCCATTTGGATGACATTTTATTAATTGTTGTGAAATCTGATAACCAAAAGCCTCTCCTATCAAATGTGAAATTATGATTTTTTTTTTTTTTGTATTCTTTCATTTCATTTTACTAATCTGTGGCTTCCATGAATCTTTGTTTATAGTAACTCATGCCAGGAGCAAGAAGATAGAGTGATTCCCCGTGTGTTTTCACAGGTGAATTATGATGCGCGTCACAAGGTGTGTTGCCTTGAGCTATAAATCCCCAATCCAAACTTTTCCAGCTCTCTGGATTGTCCTGAGGGTGAGGTACCCATAAGGACAATCAACAGAAAAAAATACTTAAAGCAAAATTGGAGTTCACCCAGTTTCCCTGCATGATGACAATATGAGCCAGAGAACCAACAAGAACTGACAAAGACAAATTACTCAGACACCCTGGAGCTGTACTTTCTGTTCCTGTTTTCAAATAGCAAAGATAACTAAATAAAATGACATGGCTCTGTCATAAAGTAGTTCCACCCTTTACTTTTTGCACAGCGCAGCACCTTGACAAGGGATTTCTGGAGTGTCTACAGCTGTCTCCCTGGCCACCCCTCCCACTCGCTCCCTAAAATGGGAGTGAGTGGATTTTAAAAGGGCTGGTCCTCCCTTCATTCAGTGTGAATGGTTTGAATTTGAGCTAACAGGGAGTCTCATGTCAGCCAGGATACAGTCAAAAGATTTTGGCAACAGGCTGCTGCTGCTGCATGGTTTCCTACTTGCCCTAAAGACTCACAACACTTAGCTCAAACCCGGGACGACACACACGCTGGATGCTGAGGACGTGGATACCTGATCAGAATTTCCTCCCTTTCCTATTGTTAACTTTTCTTTCTGCATCTCTGAGCACGTTGGAGTGCTGAGTCAGCAGTGCTGTACCGTGAGTTCTGCGTGTTTGTGTCATGCTTGTTAAAGCTTGTTCTGTGAGTGTATGCGTTTTTTTTTTTTTTTTTNTTTTTTTTTTTTTTTAGAAGTTATCAAATTGCAAAGAGATTATGTGTGTGTCTATGCTTGTCGCTGTCTCTCAGGACAGTCATGGTGGTGATGTCCCCCTCACTGCCCTGGCTGTTGCTACTGCTTGGACTTAAAGGTCTTTGGGCGCAGGACTATGATGAAGACTATGAAGATGAGGTAGTAATCCCCAAGAAGAAGAGCAAACTCCATACATCCAATTCTTTGACCCAAAATGGCAAATGTAAGTCTGTGTTTTCTGATAATGCTTCATATTTGCAATAATCAAAGAGTTTGCATCTTTGTAGTGATGTGGAATTTGTGAAGGTAGCATGTTTCATTTTGGCTTCATCCCTGGAAAAAAAAAAAAGGTGTTGCCACAGGTGGAATAACTGGAACACGATTCTTAACAAGGATATTGCTGGAGGATATAATCCACTTGGATTGATCATATCTTCCATCTTTTTTGGAGCCATCCATCTCCTGTGTGACTGCTCTGTGCACTGTTACCCAAATGTTTTATTCGCTCGGAATTCTGTTTCCCCAGGCACATTCTCTCTGTGACATATTTCCAGGAAGATTAATGTGATTTATCCTCAGCCTATATTAGATTTGTGCCCTCCTTCCATTGCTGAAGGTTGATGCCGCCAGTTGAGTTACTTTTATTCCTGTGCAAAAATTATGTGTCACATTCATGAACCTGTCCCACGCTTCATGACAGGCTTCAGGCTCAGACCTACTTCCAGATTGGTCAATAAACCACCTTTACCCTCTTTTGAAGTCTTACTTAAGGAAAAGTGTTATGGATGATTCATGACTCATGATCCACAGAATAGTGAACATCTGCATCTTTATATTTAACAGGACATGAGAATAATGACGGCATACTTTAATTTAAGGAGACCTTGACAACCAATCTGGCAATGAACAAGGACAAAAGCTACAGCAAAGGCTGATGTTTAAAGGACCATACCACCCATTTTGCATGTTTGAGCCTAATATATTCAATTTTCATACTGAAAATCATTTCCCAAAGCATACTACTGGAATGGTGAATTAAAAATGTTTTTCCTACCTTCCAGACCGCCATTGGTTTCAGTTCATTCTGCTATTAAAATCAACTTATTGATACTTGAAATGTTCTTGAGGTAGGTATTCCATTATTGTGAACAAAACGTAATTTTAGCGTTTAAGCACAATAAAAAGGGGGAATATAGTCCCAAAAGAAGATCTGCTTTTATCTAAAAATTTAAACGACCATGACTTCATAAGGCTGTGTAACTATTAGCAGACAAAACATCGATTTTTAAGGTGGGTGTATCTTGAATTTTTGATTTTGAAATTTTAAGAGATTTTGAAAAATATCAGGAACACTGAAATACAGTTTTATCCTTTGGGAAATGGTTGTGAGTAATGTTACGTATATGAAAACTGAATATATTAGGCTCAAACATGCTAAATGGGTGGTGTGGTCCTTTAATGATAAAATCAGTTCTTCTAGAAAATAATTGTGCTTCTTTGCTGTTAGTCATCTGAAACGAGGCCTTCAAACTGACTGTGACCCTTGTTAATACCTTTTTAGGTGGAGTTAACGTAAAAGTAACCTTACAAGGTTAAAAACTGTGTTTTAATGGCTATCCTGTCTTCATTCTCAGCGCTCGTGAATGAAGACTGCAGTTTGGAGTTAGCCTTCCTGATCGACAGCTCAGAGAGTGCCAAGGACAACCATGACCAGGAAAAGCGCTTCGCCACAGACGTGGTGGCGCGGCTGCAGGACTTCAGGCTGCAGACCGGCCGTGGGCTCATCTCGCGCTCGGCCCTCCTTCAGTACAGNTGCAGGACTTCAGGCTGCAGACCGGCCGTGGGCTCATCTCGCGCTCGGCCCTCCTTCAGTACAGCAGCCATGTCATCATAGAGCAGACCTTCAAGCAGTGGAGGGGTGCCGATGACTTCAAGGCCCGAATCGCTCCCATTGTCTACATCGGTCACGGCACCTACACCACCTACGCCATCACCAACCTGACCCGCATCTACCTGGAAGAGTCAGAACCCAGCAGCATCAAGGTGGCTGTTCTGCTCTACGATGGCATCTCCCATCCCAGAAACCCAGACATATTCTCAGCTGTGGCCGATGCCAAGAACCAGGGCGTCCGCTTCTTCACCATAGGCATCACACCTGAAGCTAATGAGCCCGCCAACATCGCCCAGCTGCGGTTAATTGCGAGCTCGCCGCCATCACGCTACCTTCATAACCTGCAGGATAGAGGCATTGTGGACAAAGTCATCAAGGAAATGGTGAGTTTTCAGACAGCATGCTGATTCTTAGATGATGAAATTCAGGGTCCATTACCAATTCTTTGAGTTCTGAATTATAAATGGTCTCTACCAATAAATCCAGTTCTGCTGTGAAGTATTCCTCCCTCTTCAGATCATCCTCTGCAGCTCATCTCATTTCCAGAAATCACAACTTATACATGCAAGAAAATTGTTCCGTCATGTTTTTCTGAATACACCAATGGAGAAACGTTTTTCAGAATATGTGTCTCATGCTTGGACTTGCATACAATCTCTTTGCTAGCTGTCCTGACCTTTCTTCTTTTTAATGTGTTAGATAATTTCTCATTGCCCGCGGTCAAGAATTTCTGACAGATGCAAGCTTTGAAAATACCAAAAAAAAAAAAAANAAAAAAAAAAAAAAAGCAGCCAGACTTGAGCCAAATGATCCAAATGTTAATGAGTTTGACTTCTCCCTGCAACCCAATATAAGCACTTCCTCTCTGCTGCTTCTGACACCACCCATCACTTGGGTTATTGCATCCCTGATGTACACCTGCTACCTGCTGCCATGGTAACAGGCCTGCCCTCACTGTCATCGCCAAGTGTTGCTGTAAAATCCATTCTGACATCCACTCTGAAATCACAGGATAAAGATGCAAAATTGGCTGTCGTCTCTGTGTTGCTGGTTTGGGAGGTAACAGATACACAATTTGCCTCTATTTCCGATTGTTTGTCTTGACTTGAATAATTGGGGGTAATTTCAAAGTCTCGGTGTACTTTCCACAAAGATAATCAGAACATGTGCTGCGCAGCAACACAAGTACGTTTAAATCAATCGGATGGAACATCTGGTCCACATTAAAATCTCTTTGTGGGAAAATCGGGTGCAGAAAAGAGAAGAAACCCAACAAGATTGTGCATACACGCTATCATCCAACCACTTCAAACCCGGGCTGACTGCTGACACAGGTGGTACACATCTAAATATGATAAAGGAAACCTTATAGAGCTCAACACTGAAGAGTCCTGCAGCATTAATCTGCAGGATTGCTTGCATGCCAGCAGAATGCAGGCATGCAAGCACCCAGCAGCCAGTCTACAAGGGGGCTTTNTGCTTGCATGCCAGCAGAATGCAGGCATGCAAGCACCCAGCAGCCAGTCTACAAGGGGGCTTTGATCTCTCGTTGCCTTGGTACAGCCTGGCATCTGTATGTTATATTCCTGTGCTTCTGTACCAGCTGAGAGCCTCTTTTATCTCTGCCATTCCTGTTTGACTATTGCTCAATTCCCAAAGAATGGACGGTGGCTTCCCCCCTCCCCTAACGCTACGGAAATATACCCTGGATTCTTGGAGAGTCTTTTTTACTGACCAATGCATGTGGTTTGTGTTTAGCCTTGGAATTTCCACCATACCCGCTCGTACGGAGAATGCAGTCAGCTTTCATGTGAAAAGCAACATATGGGGTGAAAAATGGGGCTCAGGCGAGATGTAAGTGCTACAAGAAGAAGATCAGGTCCATCAAAGCTACATTCAGAGAGGCAGGTGGAGGAGTTTGAAGGCCGTTTGGAAAACTGAGAGTCCTGGAGAGGAAGTGAATGAGTTTAAATGTATATGAATATGAATAGCAGGTGTTTGTGGCTCCTGGAGGGTCCCATAATATAACTCTGAGATCTTAAGGATCCAAAATTAAAAACATGCAGCATTAGGATTTTGCTCTCTTAAATCACATCATCAAGCCTTTTTTGTTAAAACTAGTAGAATTTTCTTAGATCAGACGTATTTTGTATGACTTCTTGATCTCATCTTGTGTTTCTTCCTCCACAGACCGACCTGGCTGATGAAGGGGTGAGTCTTGGCGCTCTGGTTTTTCCCACATTTCTTGATTTACACTCCTGATTGCCCTGTAAGAATGTGGTTTCTCATTGTGTTTCAAGTGTCCCCTGGCCCTGAGCAAGTGTGCATGTGACAAGGGAGAGCGAGGACCCAGCGGCCCCCCTGTAAGTCCGATCCTGTTTGCCTCCAAGATCACAACTCTCTCTGAAAACCACATGTGTTCTTCTGATTCCCCCAACAGACAATTACTCCCAAAATGGTTCCTTTGAAGCGCCATGGAGTACAACACAACTGACAAAGGCACCCTTGACGCTAACAGGCTACATAATTGCAGGGTTTTGGGGAGGTTTAGTAAATCGTGCGGTTTTGAGAGGCTGAATTTCCCTGGAGCAGTGAGAGTCAAGCGAATGCCTCGCATTCCTCTTAAAGTTTACTGTGAACAAGCCTAAACAGATATTTACATGAGAAATCAGTAGAATCATGTCTGAAAGAATTCTGTTTTTTGGGGATTGTCTGAGGACACGCATGATAGATAAGAGATTACGTGCGGGGATTTCTTTGTCTGCCAAATGCGTGTCGTGACGTGAACCCTTCTGTGATTGCGCAGAGAAGGTCAGCCACAATTTGCCACGGTGGTTATGCTTTGATGTATTTTCACAGGATGTAAGTGAGTAATTACTCCCTTAAACCTAATGCTTCCAACAAAAGCTGTTTCACATCACGGGCTGCAGATGCATGCTGCAGGAAGTGTGTGCAGACAAAGAAACATGCAGAGAGAGAGAGAGAGAGAGAGAGAGAGAGAGAGAGAGAGAGAGAGAGANAGAGAGAGAGAGAGAGCCCGTAACACATATGAGCATGCATAAAAACTGAGATAGGAGCCAGAGAGTTGAGAGGGTGAGTACACACACACACATGCACACACACACACAGTTTGAAGCTGCCTCTGACTCATCTGTTCTGAGACACGAAGGCTTTCATCCATGACGCAATTCAAACATGTTGCCTCCATGACCTTTGCTGCAGGGAAAGAAGGGTCGACCTGGAGAGGATGGAAGCCCCGGCCCAAAAGGACAAAAGGTACGAACTGCTCCTTTAACCATCAGCTGCTTGTCTTTAAAGCATTATGCAAAGCTGGAATTGTTGAAGATGTGCCATATGCAAACTTTGTTCTGGTGAATTAAACTTCCCGTTTTCTTCAGGGGGAGGGCGGACTCAGTGGACTTCCAGGTCGGGAAGGAGCAGAGGTAAGATCAGGGTCTTGAAACATTTGCGACGATATAGTTGCTAAGCATATCAAATTTTCTTTCAATTTTCAATTTCAAAGTTCTGCTGTCTGTGTGGCAATGTTTGGCTTTTCTGTTGTCTCCTCTTTGCTTAACAACACTGTTTTGTACACACAGGGAAAGGCGGGATACAAAGGAGAGAAGGTATTGTATGGATCCTCCTGCAGAGCCTATCAGTATCCCCTTTCTTTAGTCAAATTATAGAGTTCCTACGAACATGACAAATCTACAAATTCCAAGAAGTGAAGAGTTTCACAAAACCTGGTAATGCGATGCGGAACGATGTTTGCCCTAAAAAGCTTTAGAAATACCATGACATTTTCTGCTCTTTTTTTTCCATTTGTGCTTAATGTCAAGCTTGTCTGCAGCTATCAGGAGTTAATTTACCTTTAAAGGAATATTCCCCCAAATTTCTCAATCCTAAATCCTATGCTGGAGTTGTTGCAAGCCAACACAATTAAAATCCATTATTATATATAGACATATTGGGCTTAAAAATTACACTATGTTAAAAAATATTCCAAAATTACACTATTAGGACAGCAGTTTTACTTTTTTTTTTTTTTTTTTNTTTTTTTTTTTTTTTTTTACAGGGAGAGAGAGGGGAATGTGGCATACCTGGAATTAAGGGAGACAGAGTAAGTTGCTTGTTTGCTGTAATAACTTGAAACCATGTTCATGCTTAACTTTTTTACTACTATTTTTTCAGTTTTTATTTATTTACCACCGTATTACTGATTGGAACAGAATCTGTAAGATGCATGGACTTTGAGTTTTGGGAACATCTATTCTGTTCTCAGGGTCCTGAAGGTGTAGTTGGCCCCAGAGGAAATCGAGGACTACAGGTGAATTATTCTTTCCATCATCAAGTCAAGTTATGCCATTTGGCTTTCTTTTTGTCTAACAGCCTGTATTTATTCATCATTCAGGGTTTGCCGGGTCCACATGGCGATATTGGACATGAAGGTCCCATGGGTAAAAAAGTAAGCATTCCTCCGCTTTCATGCTTTCATGAAAACGACACATCTTTGAAATTTGGAGATCTCTTGAGAACAAAAGGAAGCAAAGAAAGAAGTAAATGCATCTCTCTGCTCTCTCCTTTCTGCGTGAGTAGTTGAACTTTGGCAAAGCCTGGCCTTTCCCTTTATCAGTCCAAATGCATTGATCAAAGGTGACCTTCAGGCTTAAAACCAGATGCATACCTGAAGAATCCCGGCTTTTTCGTCGGCGCATAAACACGATCTCAAGTCGGTCTGTTTTGAATTACCTCTCTTTCATAGCTGCAAGAAAGGGCATCAATGTCATTTTCTTCATCAGCGCAAAGAAAATGAATGAAATTCTGTTGAATCTGTTCCTGAAGTGACTTTTTTTTTCCTCAGACCTTCCTATCATTCCCCTCATGACGTTGACATTTATATTGCATTTAGATTAAATCAATTCATCACGGACATAAATAACATCACAAATGTCACGTAGACCCACACCTGATACCTGATACATACATCTGGACTCTTCTACCTGAAATAATAACAGTATTGGTGAATTATGATCCATCGGCACTGGAAGACGTGAAACCCCTCTGAAGTTCCTCAGCTGTTATTACCTTGACAGTCTATTTGTCTGTTCCTCCTCTTAAAACTGCCTCTCCTGCGTTATAGCCGCCATTTCTACCATAAGCCCACATTCCCCACCAAGTGTTCTCTCCTTAATTATTTTGGAAGAATGTGCAGGTTGATTGTCTGGCTGTCATCCTATATCAACTGAATGGTAGACTAATGTCTGGCTTTAAACATTGCCCCGACTTGTCTGAAAGGGCAGAGGAGAGGGGGGAAAATAAGTACCGGTATGCGCCTAGTAATATTTCCACGCCTTCTTCGCACCGTGCGTCCTCCTGCTGCACACCGTGACTGATTTACAGCTGCTGGCTGAATAATTGCATTCTTTACCAATAAAGTCTCGACTGGGGGAATTTCTCCTGAACCCCCCAAGTACAAGTCTGAACCCTCTCCAAAAGAACTGAGGTGTAAGACATCAGTGTATCTGGTCTCATCAGAAGGCCAGCGTCAGGTCCAAATGGGGCATTGGACCCTGCAATCAGGCTTAAAGGACCACATCATTGATTCTGCATCCACGTTACATTACTGACAACCATTTTCCAAAACATAAAATTGTTTATGTTTTCCTATTATTCTACCAAATTCCCTAATCTTTCAAAATCAAATGTTCAGGTGATACTTCCATTAAAATTCAATGTTTTGCCTGCTAACACTTACACATGATAATAGAAGGCACAATCTTTTTAATTTCTCAGTAAAAGCCGTCTTTTCCTGCGGCTATATTCCCTGCCTTCCATGCAGCTCAATTTTGGACCGGTTAAATAAAGTTATTCCAACAAAAACTCTAATAGACGTCATGTTTCGCCGTGACGGATGACCTATCTCAAGCACGTTTCAAGTCTCAACATCTTGATTTTAATAGCGTATTGGAATGAACTGGAAACAAGTGGTATGGTCCTTTATATGGTATTTTCATGCTAAAAACACATCTTGCAAGGCTTAAGAGGTAATTCAGGTTCTTATGGTTTTCTTTGTGCAGGACTCCCAAGGTCGATTTTTGCCTTTGGTGTTTTCTGATACCTCTGCCTGGCTGTAATTGGTCCAAAAACCAACCATGTGGTATTTGGACTAATTACAGCCAGGGGGAGATATCAGAACTCGAACTGTGCGTGGGCCTTAAAGTGTCTTTGTGTGTGTCTTTGCACATGTCTATCCCTGCCTGTCTTTTATAGGGAGAAAGGGGACTTCCTGGGCCACCTGGAATCCAAGGAGAAACAGGGCTTGGCCTTCCGGGACCTAAGGTGACGTCTGCCCACCACTATTTTGGAAAATGAAGTCATAATAACACAATCTTCCTGCTTTGTCTCACTCCTCTCTCTCTCTCTCTATAGGGTGATGTTGGCTTACAGGGACGAATGGGGCCTCCAGGTCCTCCAGGACTTGGCGAGCCTGGACCGCCAGTGAGTACAAAAGCAAAATCAGTTCACCATTATGATAATAATTAAAGATCTATTTTGCATCTTCCTCTGGTTGTCATATATATATTTTGTTTTGCTCAGGGGCCTCAAGGGCCACAGGGAATCCAAGGAGAGAGAGGATCTATAGGAGAAGGTCTTCCTGGTCCAAAGGTGAGTTAGCATTAGCAGCATGTGTCTTTTATGTCCCAGGCTCTCAGTTTTTCCTGGGAAGATCATGAACCTGAGCAGGTTAAAAGCTTTGACCCTGTTTCATGGAGTCATCTTTTCACCTACCTACCCACCGGACCCACGACGGCTCCGTCTGGGCGCCAGATTCCAGGATGTAATGACAGGAAATACACAACGCTTACCATCACAAGAGATGATAACGCAACACAGAAGTCCCATAAATTCACGTATGGCATCGCAGCACGGCTCTCATTACCTCATCCCATCATCTGGCTTATTGATCGCCCCCACTGAGGACATGAGAACAAGCTGGAGCAGAGTGAGAGAGAGAGACGGAGATAATACAGGAAAATACGCAGGACACCTTGAGACATGACCGAGTGAGTCACTCAGCGAAAGACGGCGAGGAAAGAATGAGTCCATCCCTGCATCTGTGTCTTCTCAGGCTATACCGACACACGTTTAAACATTCAGATCTCTCTCTCTCTGCTACCTACACACACTAAGACACAATCACACAAGCACAAAGTCAAAAACTAGACTTGTTCCTTGTTGCGTCTCTTTCCATTTTCTTGTCTTTGTGTGACTTATCTTCATTCATTATCTTTGCTGAAGAGTTTTTTTGTTAAAGAATAACTCAAAAAATGGCTAGCTGATTTTATCTAAAGTGATTACATTTTTAGGAAAGTTCCTTAGCTTTCCAACTTAGGGAGTTTTGCAATATTTTTGTCATTTTTTTCAAAAGTAATGCACCAATATTAATGGTTTTTAAAAAATCAGGTATATTTACTCATATTTTATCCCATTATGGACTATCAAAAATCAGATATTTTGTCGGCTTGTTTGGCCTTGGTGGAGGTATGATGGGCACCCTTTAATTTTTTTTCATAACTTACATTATGACATCATACAAAGCACTGCAATTTCCCCTGTTTTTTAACTGAAAATCACAGTGTAGGGTTTGAAGTATTTTTTAAAATAAGTGAAGAAGGCATGGTCAAGCTGAAACGGGAAATTATGTCGTTCTTTAATTTTGCTTTGAGACTGTGACATCATCATGTGCCAGAGTTTATATAAATCTACATCTATCAGGGTAAATTTAAATTTTTTTTTAAATAGTTTTGAACAGCCACATCTGTCAGAGTTAATTAAATTTTAGACATTTTTTACAAGTAGCTGCCATATCTGCTTATCAACGCTTATCACTTATCAACAGTGGGAATTTCGAAAATGGGAGCGCCTCCTTTCAGACAAACCTCAAGAAGTTAAAAGCATAATTAAGTTTTTGTGTAATGACAGTTGTAATTAGCTTTTGGCTACATTGCAACACCAACAAAGCAGTTTGACATCACATCATCATCCTCCATTTTTTTCCCACTTCTTTGGATCTTTGTCCAATTTCTTATTTGTTGACTTTCATTGGAAAGGGTGACAGCGAGTTTCCAGCCCCAAACAGTCAGAGGAGGAGGATGAGGAGGACGAGAGGGAGGAGGTGCATCTCCAGCCGTTTGATATTGCCCTTGAGGGCGCTCTTTTTTTTCCTCCACAGGAGATTGGTCGCGGACTTGCAGATGGCGTTCCTGCTCTGGAGCGGCGTTCCTCCCATGACGAGTCTCGACAAGCTCCAGATTCACAAGAGCTCAGCCACAATATTATCATCTTCACATCATTCGCACCTCGGCTTATGTGCCAAAACGACAGATCACGGAGTTATGACAACAAATACATATAGATATTTTTCTAATGTTGATATGCAGGGAGCAACGTTGCTATGGCGATCGCTGCACATCTGCGTCTAACTTTACATCATCCTTGGGTGACCTTTTTGAATGGAAAAGACAGGAAAATTTCCTCAATCTAGACATTGTTGTGCACTTCTCTCATTGTAAGAATCACACTGCATTTATCTTCTGCTTTTCCAGTGTTTTTAATGCTGAAAGACAGACTTAAAGCTCTTAAATGCTTTTGCAGTGAGTCTGAAAGGCATTCTGGTGGTTGATGAGGCTTCTGTCTCTGCTGTTACAATTTAATCATGCTGGATGCCAAACACAGACTGGGAGAAACATGTCTCTTCACCCTGTGGTGCTGCTTTGGGTCCAGATACGAGCAAACATCACGTTTTGCTTTGGATACTTCCTGTTGCCCATCAGCGGTTGCTGCCTCTGTAAACATGGCCGTCCTTCATCAACTTCATCAAGTTTGACATGTAGGCGTCAGGATAAACAGGAATTAACGTGGAATGTTTGGGAACACAACCCACAGTTTGGCTTTTACCACATTCCCTTACTTACATCGTCGCTGGGATCCTATGTTTAATGTTTCTTCAATAACTTCTCTGTCTGTCTTCCCAGGGAGAGCGGGGCTTGGAGGGGCCACGGGGGCCCAGAGGACAGCCGGGCGCTGGAATCAAAGGGGACAAGGTAGAGCAAAGAGCAGCTGTAAATAAGTGGACCGGCTGAAAGGCCTTCACACAAGAATGCAGATGAAGCCAGAGTCCTGTTGTAAAGCAGGCAAAGAGCAGCAGAGTCGCTGGTGAATGCATTCAGCATGGTGTTATATAGGAGGTCTCGCTCTACATGTGATGAATCAGGCGAGGTTAGAGCCTGGACAGAGTGGGAGGATTGAGGCTTCAGTTGGAGCTGATGAATGTGGGAAAGTTTGGAGAAGCATCACGGATCTATAGTGACAGTCAGGTCACGAACAGGGCTGATTTCTGCAGAGGTCATAAACGTGGACGTGGGCATCAGAAGGAGATAAATCCAATATGTTAGCATTTAGGAATGAATTAGATCATTCCCACCCTAAAAAAAAAAGACATGTCTCTGAAGTTTTCATACAAAGATCTTGGCACAGATTGCAGCATTTTGACTATAGCCTTGTGGCAAAATTCAGATAATTGCAGGCTGCAGCACTTTCTTTGTGTTAACAATTTAAACTTTATGATGCGAGTGTTGCATGTGACAGATAAAAAGATGGCGAATGAGAAAAGCAGAAGTCAGGGTTTTACTGCATGCAATGTATTCATTACTGAACAAAGAGGAAAAGCCCAGATTTTTGCAAAGAATCATTTATAGAATGATGTATTTTCCATGCTGACAGTCACTGACCTGCATTCTCATTTTAACCTCTAGGGGGAGTTTGGGCCTCCAGGTCTTCCAGGGTCTATTGGTCTCACTGGCATAGGCATACAAGGCGAGAAGGCAAGGGCATCATT
Organism: Lucifuga dentata; assembly: GCA_014773175.1. NCBI lineage: Eukaryota > Metazoa > Chordata > Actinopteri > Ophidiiformes > Bythitidae > Lucifuga > Lucifuga dentata. The sequence goes on along the minus strand of VXCM01000040.1, from coordinate 95,323 downwards.
AATAAATTAATCTTTCAGATGTATTTTTCTTCGATATACATGCTACTATTCCTTCTTAACTGTTCAATTTTGGCTTCCATTTTTATCCTTGCAGGGTGTGGAAGGGCCAAGGGGGCCACCTGGGAGCAGAGGCCCACCAGGAGAGGGCTTACCTGGACCCAAGGTTTCTACCCGCATTATGATTATGAGACTAAATAAAAGGAGTCACTCATGGGAGGAAAGTTGCTGATTTTATGGGTTACCATGTTTTTCTCACACAGGGAGACCAAGGGTTGCCAGGGGAGCTTGGCTCTCCAGGAGAAAGAGGAGCTGGAGAACCTGGAGCGAAGGTGAGTCAAAGCCCCACAACAAGACCATTCCAACAGAATTCGGGCTGAATTCACGGGCACGGATCCTTTCATTTATTTCCAGGGTGAGCCAGGATCTACAGGTATGTCTGGTTTGCCGGGCCTGCCAGGGGAGGATGGAGCTCCTGGACAGAAGGTAGGTGACGCCAACATAAAAACACCTGAACTTTTGAAAGAGGAATCCGGCCATTTATGATGCCTGTACGTCCACAGGGTGAGCCAGGAGCCTTAGGTTTGAGGGGGCCGGAAGGTGCACCTGGAATTGGCACTCAGGGTGAAAAGGTAACAATTCACTGGTCCCCTTTTTATAAATCACCTTGAAGACTTTGTAATTTCTTATACATTCTGAATTCTTTCCGTTATGAGATTAGTAATTGTGTTTGTGACTTGTTAGGGTGACCAAGGCCAAAGGGGAATAAGAGGTTTGACTGGTCCACCTGGGATTGCTGGACCCTCAGGACCCAAGGTCAGAAGATTTTCATGAAACATTTGCACTAGTCAAGATGTTTTAGCAGAAATAAGGAGGAATAAGGAAGAAAAATCACCGATAACTTAACCATTTGCTTTGCATTAATATTAATCAGGGAGAACCAGGGATTCCAGGCCGGTTGGGTTTGCCTGGTTTTCCAGGTCGGGGAATCATCGGACCCAAGGTACTGTTATATTACCTGTAACACCATCATCATCCTTTCAACAGGAAAATTGATCTGATATTGATTCTTAAATTGTTATTAAATCCTTCTTAAATGTGTCCTAGGGTGATGTTGGCCCGAACGGTCCTCCTGGTCCGATTGGAGAGACTGGCTATGGACTTCCTGGTCCAAAGGTAATTCTCTATCTGGAACAAAATATCTTGAATAAGCTTAATTTACGTCTGGGAAACGTGCCTCTATTAGTCATAATTCAGTCAGATTTTCACTCAGCAAGTGTATAAATATTGTTCCAGTTATCACATGCATGTAATCTGAAGCAGATCTGTGTGTCAAACTCTTTGATTTCAGGAACCTAATTTCTAAAGATAATAAACATCATTAACAATTACTCATATTTTGTGCATTACTTGACTTTTGTGGTCAAATTGGAGTTGGACCAGAACGAGAAATGCAACGAAAGTCTGGTTTCTACATCCTGTCATGATATCATTGTTCTAACATGTTGTAGTTTGAGCATTTGTTTGGATGTTCTGCACAGAAATCTCTTTGTATCCTTTGCATCAATGAGTTAGGAGACTTTCATGTATGGTTCTGTTTCATAGGGGGACCGTGGGGAACCAGGCCTTGCAGGTCCATTTGGTCCCAAAGGAGACGGCTATCCCGGCCCCATGGTGAGGAAATGATTTAGACGCTGATATGCCCATCTGTCATCCAATAAATCTGTGCTTTCATACCATCCATCTACATGTTACGCCTTCTCATAAATCCATCTGTCTTTTGTCTTCCGTGTTCTGTAAATCAGTGTCAGCTGTCTATCCATCAGCGTGACATTTATTACCACAACTTACGGTAGTCGTAGCTTTTTATTTCTCATAAGACAGTGAACAGTTTACCCCCCCCCNCCCCCCCCCCGAGTATTTTTCCTTAATCAAGGCCATGAAGACTCCAGTCATGGTGGTGTCCAAATGAGAGTTTTAATTGCTGTTTTGTGTTGTTTAGGGCCCCCCTGGTCTGCCTGGACTTCCGGGAGAACCTGGACCTGAAGGAATAGGCATTCCTGGACCAAAGGTGAGAAGACTGCCTGCATATTCAAGTGATCTTAAGTTAGTTTTATGTGCTTGGTGTAAGTATTCATAATCTTCGTTGCGTTCCATCTTTACAGGGGGATATTGGTTTCCGAGGGTTGCCTGGTTTGCCAGGACCTCCAGGCGAAGGCCTCCAGGGACCTCCGGTATTCCATAACTTTTATTTTTTCAGATTTCAGATTAGTTTCAAACTCAAAACTTAATTGTTTTTTGCATTGTGTTTCTGCAAACGCACGTCAAGGACAGAATTATAATTTGTTTAGTTACACAGGGAGCCTTCTGTAATTTTATTTGACATCCATCCAGATGGTTGTGATTGAGTTTCATCCTCCAAAGAATTGCGTCTTAGCTCTAGTCAGAGATATCTTAGATTTTAAAAAATGGAGCTTGATCTCGTGTGTGAGAACATGGGGGCTTCAGATCCAAAAGCTGCCGGTTCATTTGTTCAGGGTATTTATCATGATTTTCCCTGCAGCACAGAGTGTGACTCTCCACAGATGGATGTGTCTGATGAGAAGCCAAACCAAAACAACACCCAGCACCCATATGTCCTCACATGTTACATCCAGATTCCCTGCAGGCTTCTAACCCATGTTCTTACAGAAATCCAGCCTTTATCTGTTTTAATAAAATGGTGTCAGAAGTTTGAATTAGTATTATAGAGAGACAAATATAAGACAACATCCCTTTGGATTCTTTAGATTCATTCTAAAGTGGCACTTATGTTTCCTCTATCTGCAGGGTAACACTGGACGACCTGGTCCACTAGGGCCAACAGGGCCTCCAGGACAAGGAATTCAGGGGCCAAAGGTAGGTTATGACCTTTCTGAACTTGTAGGAAACAAGAAACGGACAGAGTCATCTCAGAGGTCGTTTATTGACCTGCACGTGCCAGAAAGCTGATTGGTGCTGTAATCAGCGTTCTGTGTTTGATTCAGGGCGAGCAGGGATCCCAGGGTGTGACCGGGCCCAGAGGGCTCCCTGGAGAGGGCTTTCCTGGAGCCAAGGTGAGTCATCACATCGTCTGGGCTTGATATGAATATTTAAGAGTGTGTATGTGTCATCGTGCATTCTCTTCTCGGCAACATGTGACAGGGCGACCGTGGATCTGCAGGGGAGAGGGGATTGAAGGGAATCAAAGGAGAGATGGGTGACCCTGGACTCTCTGGGGAGCCTGTGAGTCATACGTATAGTTCTTTTCTATTAATTGTACGATTTGTGGTTGCCTTCCTACAAACGGATTAACCGCCAGTTTTTTTTAATCATCATATATAGGGCCGACCTGGTGTTAAAGGGGAAGCAGGCCTGACTGTGAGTCCTCACTTTTCCGTTCACTTTGACATCAGTTACAGCTGTTTTATTTGCATGCTCATACTGTGTGTGTTTCATTTCAGAGAGAGGACATCATTCGGATGATCAGAGAGATCTGTGGTAAAGTATCTTGTAATATTCAGTGAAGTGATGTTCTAAGAGAGGATTTAGTTTCTGTTTCATGTGATCTGTATCTTATCTGTAAAACATTAGATCATATTCTAAAGCCCCAGTCAGACTTTTCAGGCATGTCTCGCATATTGATGTGATCTCGTTCCAGGATGCGGTATCAGATGTAAGGAGAGGCCGATGGAGCTGGTGTTTGTCATCGACAGCTCAGAGAGCGTCGGCCCGGAGAACTTTGAGATCATCAAGGACTTTGTAACGGCGCTAGTGGACCGGGTCACGGTGGGCCGCAACGCCACAAGGATCGGCCTGGTGCTATACAGCCTGGAGGTGAAGCTGGTCTTCAACTTGGCCCACTACATGACCAAACAGGACATCAAGCAGGCCATCAGGAACATCCCCTACATGGGAGAGGGCACCCACACTGGCACGGCCATCCGCAAAGCCACCCAGGAGTTCTTCTACAGCTCCCGTATAGGAGTCAGCAAAGTGGCCATCGTGATTACAGATGGGCAGACGGACAAACGGGAGCCAGTAAAGCTGGACATAGCCGTACGGGAAGCACATGCCGCCAATATTGAGATGTTTGCTCTGGGGATTGTGAATACCACAGACCCAACGCAGGCGGAGTTCCTCAGAGAGCTGAATCTGATCGCCTCTGACCCAGATAGCGAGCACATGTTTCTCATTGACGACTTCAACACCCTCCCAGGTAAGAGAAAGCAGCCAACTTATCTTTGTTGTTTGATTTTAGCACATTAACTACATATCTCAGATACTTTAATGCACATCTTCCAAAGCACACGTTTTAGATGATTTCCTTCCTTCCGGGCAGCTGCTTGTTTCACTTCATGCCAGTACAGCAGGAAAATCGACTTGCAGAGACTTGAAACCTGCTTCAGATAGGCGATCCATCACATTGAGCATGTAGCTGCATTTAATCTTTGTCAAAATCATTGCATCATAACGCAGCTGCCAGCAAGACTGTTTTGGAAACTCATCCTTGCTGGTGCATTAAAGTGATGCCCTGAGATATGGTGTCCTTGGAAAAATGGTCAGTGATAATGTAAAATATGGTTTTCAGGTAATTACATTAAAAAAAAAAAACATGCAAAAAATGCCAGTATGATCCTTTAACATCACGAATCTTAGACATAAAATGTAACTCAGGCTTAAAATCAGAGTAGTTAATCTTTTCCTTGGTGTCCTCAGGCAGCGGACATAAATCTGTGGAGACAGCAAAGTAATGACCAAATTGTCTTCACCCTGTATCTGTGCTTCGCTCTCTCAGCCCTGGAATCAAAGCTGGTGAGCCAGTTCTGCGAGGATGAGAATGGCGCCCTGATATATAACCGAATAACCAACGGCTACAACGGCTTTGGAAACAACGGCTACGGCACTAATGGCAACAGGAATGCCATCAACGGGAACTATGCCACTGGTAGCTACGGGTACCGGCCAACCACGGAGCAGGAAGTCTTCAGTGGCCGTCAGACTGGCACCAGCACTCATAGTCAGGGTGGCAGAGTCCAAACGACCCAGCACGGCAGTCAAGGATCCAACACAGGACATGTATGAAGCGTGTGCTACACTTCTAAAGTCACAAATAATAAGTAAAGTGTTTGGTGGATCAGAATTGCTGAAGCAAAGTGAAGTAAACACACTTTATTTGCAGGGAGGAGGAGAAGGAGGAGGAGGAGGAGGAGGAAGAGGAGGAGGGCAGAATGTGCACATAGAGTCTACAAACTGGGGAACTGCGCGTGGGGACACATTTAACCGCAACACCTCATCAGTCAGGCCTGTTCTTCCTCCAAGAGAGACCTCTATCTCCAGCACAGGAGAGTCTTCCTCATCTTCATCTTCGTCATCTTCCTCATCTTCATCAACAGGCATAAACATATCATCCTCGGGTGTTTCTATACAGCATGTACCTGCACCAAAGCCGGCTCTTCCTAAAGGTAGACAGCTTCTATTCTATTCTATTCTATGCTAGTTGTATGAAAGATATCACTGTTGAGAATAAGCTCCATATGTCAGAGGTAACCAACTAAAAATGATTCTGGTATCTATGGCGATCAGCGTGGAAGGGTGTGATGTGGGTTGTTCTGGCTCACAGGTTCTGCTGTCTGCTCTGTGATTGGTTGATTGTTAAATTAGGTCAGGTGGGTGAAAAGCAGGAAGCCAAATTATTTTCAACGCTGCAAATGTTATTTTGGAACCTCTTTCGTGAGAGCGCGGTGAAGAAACAGATGGCGCCGCCGAAAACAAGAACATGTCCTGTTATGAAAAAGGAGAAGGGGGGATGGTTGGTCGTTGAAAAGGCAGTATGATCATGTGATGGGTTTTCAAAAGAAGTGATGATATTGAAAGCATATTGTGGCGTTTATTTTTTTTCTAATCTTTGACGTCTTTCTCTTTCTTCCTCAGAGATGGCACCCTTAGACCCTCGTTGCTCTCTGGTTCTGGATCAGGGTCCGTGCCGGGACTATAACATCCGTTGGTACTACGATAAGCAGGCCAATGCTTGCGCTCAGTTCTGGTACGGAGGCTGCAATGGCAACAAGAACCGCTTCGACACGGAGGACGAGTGCAAGAGGACATGTGTGTTGGCCAGATCCACTGGTACGCATCCATCACTCGTATTCATGTCAATTCCGTCATTCACACCTTTTTTTCCTCTGATATTCCTCTGCTGAAAATCATCCAAAGTATCAGTATACGTTCCGAATGTTTCTGATTATTGATTTTTGTCATGTGTTTCCTTTTACAGGAGGCTAATTGAAGGCATCTGCTGCACATCTGCTGTAGATATCATTTCAAGGAGGGGCAGCTAAATCCAGCCATTTTTTTTTAAGGGTTATGTAACTTCTTTTGCATAATTAGCAGGCATTAGCATGTGCACGGATCTGTGCGAGGTTCTGTCAGGATATCATTCCTGTTCCTGTTCCTGTCTTCACACCCCACCCTGCAGTGTACACCTCTCCTTCCTCTAACACTTCATGTGCTTAGAAATCATCCTTTTACAGTGAAAGAGAAATTAGTTTTTGTACGTAGATACCTCAGATGTTTCAACGGCTGAAACATCTCGCACAGGAGATATTCCATCACTCCTCTCAGGAATACATATCTGAAAATATAGGGGGGGGGGGCNGGGGGGGGGGGCTATAACCAGCGTGGAAGTGTTTTTATCATGCTATTAATCTGGGAGTGTTGCAAAAGTTGTGATAAAGTTAATACCTCTGCTGCCTCAAAAACATACCATAGCAATCAAATCATGTCACTTTAGGCGCTATTACTACTGCAAAATAATAATACTGGTATTTAGGAGTAATCACAATAACTCAAGGCTCTCATCAAAGCTGTCACTTATATAAATAAAATATAATTAGCTCTTTTTTCATATAAAAATGACTGATGCTCTGTAACTAGTTTGTGCATTTGAATGTGTATTTTAGTTATTTTGTTTTTTAACTTTCTGAATGAAAATGTGATATTTTGTGTTTATTTTCATTTTTATACCACTAATTAGTTCTGCGTACATTTTGTTAATCTTATTCCAGTACGTTGCAGTTTATTGGTGGACACACATACACACACTGCCCTCTACTGGTTAACATATGATGATGTCACTGAGGTTTATACAGAGATTTTGATATGATGGGAGCAAAATTGTTGAAAACTTCTATGCAATCTTACAGAAATGGACGGACTGCAACTTCATATTTGTACTGAATATCAGAAAGTCAACTGATGTCAAACATTTTAAATAATAAACCTGCTCTAAACTGATACTGCAGCTTTTTGCAAATTATGGTTAAAAATCTGTGCAGAAATCAGCCACATATATGAAAAATGTTTTTGCAGTTCTGAGGTTGCAGCAGGGAATCCGCTTTCCCCTTCTGCTTAAATTAAACGTTAGACACTCTTTGACAAGTGGCGTAGTCTGATCTATCTTTAGTGCTGCTCACAGGAGAGCTGTTACCAAACTCTACACACCCCTCACACTTCATCCAGCCACGGAAAGGCCAAACAAGATCCTTCTGATCTAGGAACATTGCTAATCACCTCATCTAATTGTCTTTTTAAACCATTTTTACTAAAACCAGCACCATTTACCTTCATTTATCTGAACAAGATGTAAGTGGAATTACCTCACTAAGGGTACATACACACACACACACACTATCAAGCAGCTGATCTCATCCTGCTCAACAATAAAACGAGGGCCAACCCTGATTGGTCGACAAAACTGCTTGTCTCACCTGTTTCTGCCACAGCTGCTGCAAACTTCTCTGTTCCATTTTTAGCACTAAGTTAGTTTACATGTTTCAATCTTAAAGGATCATACCGGTGATTTTTGCACATTTAAGCCCATTATAATACCACTTGCGAACATTACATTTCTGATAACCCCTTTGCTCAAAGATTTGCCTACATCTTTCTTGATCATGGCTTTGTCTTTATATCTTCCTGTATTATTTCATTGTTATTTGTGTTTTTGTAATTTGGCTCCATTCGAGGAGAGAGAATCTTTCTCTGAATTGCTGATCCTGAGATTTCTTCCATTTTTTTCTCCCTTATAAGGCTTTTAGCAAGTTTTTCCTTGTCTTGGTACAGAGCTTGAGCTGGGTCAGGAACCGCTGAAGTGTGTTAAAGCCCTTTGAGACATTGTATGTGAGATCAGGCGATACAAATAAATGTGTCTTGACTTGATAAGCAAATGCCATCGTTTAGGCTATGGGCGAAACAATTTAAGCACTAAAATAGCAGTAAATTGTTAGAAATAAGATGATTGAGCAGTTAAACCAAAACTAGATACAAACCAGTCATTAAAAAAAGTCATGTTAATAAAACGTTTAACTCAAATGTTACTACTATGTATGGATTAAAAAGGAATTGGTGCAAGTTTTAAGGCCAAATCAGTGCATTGACTTGGTGGAATGAATGAATGAAACCGTAAAATGAAAGGATGACCTGCTTAAAGCTGAGGGAACACATATTTTGGAATATGACAGTGGTAGCTGTAAATACCCTCCCTGTTCGAGCCGAGCTATTCGAGGGCTTTGACAGCATTGTCTCCACTGTTCGGCAGCCACATGACACTTTGGGAGCTGAATCATGGTGGCATCTCCATGGCCTGAGCAGCCAGTTGCTTCTTTCACTCTGTGACAGCAGCTGCTTGAGCCCTGACTTGTTCTGTGATTTGGCCCAGTCAGATTCCACTGTTTCTGCAGCAGGCGGGGGGCAGAGGGAGCTAAATTTAGAGTGGGACAGGATTAAATTGCAGGGTCTTCTGACCAGGAACCTTTTCTTTGCTCTGCCTTTTCCAGCCAGGCCTGACTGCCAGAAGGACCTGCGGCCGCTGTCTCCTTCCTCTTTCCACAAACCCCCTTGTTAGCCGTTTCCCCTCCTGACACACCATGGACCCCAAAGCCATTAAGGAGGAGTTGCGCCTGTTTCAGAGCACCCTGCTCCAGGATGGCCTGAAAGAACTGCTGAATGAGAACAAGTTTGTGGACTGTACCCTGAAGGTGGGCGACCGCAGCTTGCCATGCCACCGGCTGATCATAGCCGCCTGCAGCCCGTACTTCAGGGAGATCTTCTTCACAGAGGATGGTAAGGAGGTGGAGAACACCAAGGAGGTGGTTTTGGAGGACGTCAATCCTTCTATCCTGGACATGATCATCCAGTACCTGTACTCGGCTGAGATCGACCTCACCGATGACAACGTACAGGATATAATTGCTGTGTCCAACCGGTTCCAGATCCCCTCCGTCTTTACTGTGTGTGTCAACTACCTTCAAAACAAGATTTCCCCAAGCAACTGCATGGCCATCTTCAGGATGGGTCTGGTGCTCGGCTGCCCCAGGCTCGCCATGGCTGCACGCAACTACATCGCAGACCACTTTGAGCTCCTCTACAAAGACGAGGAGTTCCTCAAGCTCGCTGCCCATGAACTCTTCGCCATCATCGGCGGAGACACATTGAACGTGGAGCGAGAGGAGCTGGTGTTCGAAGCCGTCATGGCCTGGGTCCGCCACGACAAGGAGGCGCGTATCAAAGTCCTGGGAGACGCCTTCGACTGCGTCCGCTTCCGCCTGCTGCCGGAGAAGTACTTCCACGAAAAAGTGGAGAGAGATGACATCATCAAGGCAGACCCGGAGCTGCAGAAGAAAATGCAGGCCATCAAAGACGCCTTCCAGGGGAAACTTCCCGAGAAACCCAAGAAGAAGGAGGGGGAGGAGGGGGAGGGAGGTGAGGAGGAGGCCAGCCAATTCCCAGGTTTCCTCAATGACACCCGCAGACTTGGCATGTACATGCGCGACTTCATCCTGATGATCAACGACTCGGCAGCAGTGGCATACGATGTCAACGAGAACGAGTGCTTCCTGGTGGCCATGTCGGACCAGGTGCCGCGAAACCACGTCAGCCTGGCATCGCAGAGGAACCAGCTCTACATTATTGGAGGACTGTTTGTAGATGAGGAAAACAAGGAAGTGCCCTTGCAGTGTTACTTCTATTCAGTGAGTGAATTATCAGATTATCTTTTTTTTTTTTTTTTTTTTTTTAATTCTTTACAAATTTTCAAATAAGGTCCCAAAATCAAAAACATCCACACACATAAAAGAAAAAATCATATTGACTGCAGGTATAAGAGGACATTAAACATGTTAACATATAGAATATTTATATAAATATGTAGGAAGTATATGTGTTAGAAATAATATTAATATTTCTAACCTTAATATTATTACCCTAACCCTAACTCTAATCATTTTCTGGTGGCAATAAGATCGAGAAAGGGGCTCCAAATTTTCAAAATAAAGGTCTTCTTTCCCTGAAGTTCAAAGTATAATCCTTTCGTAGCTGCAGATATTTGACATGAGTTCAATCCATTGTTGAAATGATGATGACTTCCATTGTCTTACAATAACTCTACATCCAGTCAGCATGGCTCATCAGACATGATTATCAACTTTTCCTCTTTCATTTGATTAGCAGATGCCTCTATTTTCTTAATTCCAAAGATACATGGGATACTGAATGTTGTTTTTCCTAATCCTTTCTGCAATCAGTCTGTGGATTATGTTCCTCACATTGCCCATCCTCGGCCTAAGAGACACTGAAAAAACTTACTTACTGTAGATTTTACAACATAATCAATATGGGAATACTACACAGCATCGTGATTGATTTCCAAGGAGACGCAGACAGAGAGCTAATGGGTGCTAAGAGGCCGCTTTCTCTCCTGTTTGATTTAATGTTCACCATTCCCTTGTCTTTTGTTTCCAGCTGGATCAACTCACATCGGAATGGGTGGCCCTGCCACCCATGCCTTCCCCGAGATGCCTCTTCAACATCGGAGAGAGTGAGAACCTTCTCTTTGCCGTGGCTGGAAAAGACCTCCAGACCAACGAGTCTCTTGACAGCGTCCTATGCTATGATATCGAGTCAGTGTCATCTTTCTTAGTTGCTCTTCTCTTCTTTTTTCTTTCGTTTCTCACCTGTCTCTCACCTTTGGTAAACATGTCAGGTGATAATTATCTTGGGGAACTTGNGTTTCGTTTCTCACCTGTCTCTCACCTTTGGTAAACATGTCAGGTGATAATTATCTTGGGGAACTTGCAAATTAACTTTAAACATGACAAACAATGACTATGTGGTGTGAAGGTCTAATAGCTCATCTCACTTTTTTTTTTAATCTACTCAGGTCTTTATGAAGAAGTTTTATTCTAAATATAGCTTTGTGTTTATCAAGGAGAAATGAATTTAGGCAGAGGGAGAGCCTTAGTAGGATTCAATGTAGATCGTGAATGTATTACACCAAAAAACAGTAAAATCATAGTAATTTTAGATATTGAGAGTCATAAACTAAAGTCACCCTCATGTCCTCAGGAAGATGAAGTGGAGCGAGACCAAAAAGCTTCCTCTGAAGATCCATGGCCACGCTGTCGTCTCCCACAAAGGGCTGGTTTACTGCATTGGAGGAAAGACGGATGACAAGTAAGTGAATGAGTCCATGTGTGTGTATGTGTGTGTGTGTGAGACCTTATGCTGTGAGCTGCAGCTGTTTATGTTCTATCATTCTGCCAGACTGCAGGGCTGCTCAGGATGTCATAGCAACAATTACACTTCCAATCCTGCACTAATATCTTTCAATAATAGGAAATATTAATTGAAAATACTCAACTGCAAACGTTTCTAGAATTGAATATTGAGCGTAATTGGTGGATATATTCATAACTGGCGATCTAACAACTGAATCAGTGTTTCCGTTTAAGCATATCTACAAACCATGTTTGTTAAAATGATCCTCATCGCAAATATAAGAACATGTTTTGTCTTTAAAGGACCATACCTGTGATTTTGCATGTGTGCATACACACTTTGTGACTGACAACCATGTTACAGATCATAAAACCATATTTTAGTTTTCATGTTGTTTTGCCAGATTCCCTTATCTTTCAAAATCGAATATTCAGGGCTATGCACCCACCTTAAAATTCAATATTTCACTTGCTAAGAAATATGTCAAATATAGAAGGGACAGTCGTTTTAATTTCTTGGTGAAAGCCGTCTTCTCCTACAACGATATTCCCTGGAGGAGACATACATTAATAGACATCATGTTTGCTGTGATGATGACTTATGTCAAGCATGTTTCAAGTCTCTACAAGTTGATTTTTTACTGAAAGCAATGGTTGTCTGGAAGGTAGGAAAAACAATACTAATATTTACCACTCCAGTAGTATGTTTTGGGAAATGATTTTCAGTAATGAAACATGTATGCAGGTTGTTTATATTGGGCAAAACCACCAGTATGGTCCTTTAAATCCCCTCTGCAATGCCAAAATGCAATTTGTTTCATACTTTCAGTGTTCCCTACAGATAAACCGACACTCAGAAATTTGAGGCTCGTAATTTGCTAATTTTGTACCTAAAGGGTGCAACTCCATCTTACAAGTCCCATAACAGCTTTTAATCTTGTATTATCATTTCACAATTAAAATTCCATCTCTGTTTCTTCCTTTTTCCTCTACAGCAAAGCCCTCAACAAGATGTTTGTGTACAATCACAAACAGGCGGAGTGGAGGGAGCAGGCAGCCATGAAGACACCCAGAGCCATGTTCGGAGCCGTCATCCACAACGGCAAGCTGGTGGTGGCTGGTGGAGTCAANACCCAGAGCCATGTTCGGAGCCGTCATCCACAACGGCAAGCTGGTGGTGGCTGGTGGAGTCAACGAGGAGGGCCTCACCGCTTCATGCGAAGCCTACAACTTCGGAACAAACAAGTACCGATCCGGTTTTATCTTTTATTTGGGGTTTGGATGAGCCGTTCTTCATCATACTTACTTATTTTAATGCTGTGGTGGATCTCCTCAGGTGGGAGCCCTTCACAGAGTTTCCCCAGGAGAGGAGCTCTGTGAACCTGGTGAGCAGCGGGGGCTCGCTTTTCGCCGTGGGAGGCTTCACGATGGTCCAGATGGAGGACAAAGAGGTGGCTCCCACAGAGGTCACCGATGTCTGGCAGTAAGTCTTCTCAAGTGATGCAAGATCTTAAGTGAGACATAAAAAATTAATAAAGAGTTTGGAGTTAAATAAATAATAAATTAGTGAGGCTTGATAAATTGCTTGTGGTTGCTAGGCATTGAAAATTCCCTTTGGCTGGTGTATATCCTCCTCTAATATGAATTATTTCTACTTATTAGCAACTTTAATTCAGTTATTAGCTTATGAACATTTATGATTGAAGACCTGATTGATTATTTTAGCAGAAGAACCCTTTATTAATTCCTCATGATATATGTTAATCAGTCTGGATCATCAGGTCTACATTTTATAAATGTTGATAAATCATTAATATAATAATCTGTAATAATCAATAATCTATCACGTCTGCAGGTGTAAATAATAATAATTATAAATTGTTAACAAATGGTTTTAGCAATATTTGATTGGTCCATTACAACCTGGCAACCCAAAAGCAACCTTTAAAGCCTTTAATAAATGTGTTAATATCCAATGATAAAGCAGTTAGTTACTTCTTATACAGCTAAATCATCTGGCAAACCAGCAGGGGGCGCTTCAGGTACCACTGCTGCTACATGTACCACAGTTTGAGAACCACTGCAGTAATATATGCCATGCATTGAGCTTGTAACGGAGATCCTCTTATGTCTGTTAGGTACGAGGATGATAAGAAGCAGTGGAGCGGCATGCTGAGAGAGATGCGTTACGCTGCCGGCTCTTCCTGTGTATCCCTGCGCCTCAACGCAGCCAGGATGCCCAAACTGTAAACACACAAGCACCACCACCAAACCCCGCCCCCTAAGCTTCCTGCACTGGATTCCTCTTTATCAAGTTTGACCTTTGACATTAAATTTCCTCTGCATCCTGGTGATTTTTATTTGCACCTTGGTTCTTCTGCCTCTTCAAAGACTGCACCAACCCCAAAGAATTTAGATGGGTCTGCAAAGCCCTCCTCGCATCATTTGTAGCTCTTCTTTTGTAAAATAAACACTTGTAAAATTGCACTACTTTTGCTTTTTTATTTTTTGTGTGAAAGCTGATATTACAGAGGTGATATGAAAATGCTGAGAGCAGCTGAGGGAGAAAAGTCTTATGTTTCTGCATTCCAGGTAGGAGAGAGAGCAAACAAGGAAGTGGAACTGGGTTAAAATCTTTCAAACAGCAACCTGAATGATTTTGACTATATTAATGTGTCTGTCAACATGACTGTGGTTTACTACATGTTTAAAAGTCAAGAAAAGATGAAAAATATACTGTGTATTCAGTGATCTGTGATGGAAAGTTCCACGGAATGAAATATCTCATTTACACTGGACTCTTGCAGGAATATTTCAAATCCAAATTGCCCTTAAAGGACAGCAGCTTGGTCTTGATAGCAACAAAAAAAAATCTTTGCAGCTCTTAGATTTGCAGAAATGTAGGTCACAGGATACTAATCTTGCTATTTTTATATTTCCCCACATTATACCTAACTTCCTTATTTCTGTAATTGCAAGCTGAGGTCCTTGTTTGTGCCAAATTTAGCTTTGCACAGTCATCAGCGTTTGAAGGCATAACAAAGACATCTATAGAAATTTGTGATTTATCCAAACAAAAGGTGCACAGGAGGGTTTAATTTATCAAAAATTCAAAATGCTGCACCTGTCTCACCTTTTACCTGCACGAATTCAGCCGAAACCTTACCTGTGTAAATTAAAATGACCTTTGAGCCTGTGTCAACTCAGGGATGATACCAGGAAGTTTTTGTTTTTTGGCTGAAAGTAAAGTACAGAGCAGTGGAACTTCCTCGCAAAAATATTCCTGAGTTTCCCTTGGGAAAAACTAGAAGAGGAGGGGAGAGAGGAGGAGGAGGAGGAGCAGGAGGAGGAGTGAGGTGAGCAGAGGAGATGAGACTCTGAGGAGTGAACACTGATGAAGAGGCTGCAAAAGTAAGTAGAAAAAAAGTCACCTATTGTAGTTGCATTTTTCCACTAAACACCAAATATGATGCTTTCAATGAGTTCAGTGTCCTGCCTTTAAAATCCGAGCCAACATGTGATGTGTAAATGACACCTTCCACTTCTCCTCACATCCATAATGAGAGCAGACTGAGCTGACAGCACTACAGGAAACCAGGATGCTGCTGGCACTGTCACATCCTGAGAGGCTTTCACAACTGTTAGGCTGCTGACAAGGAAAGAAGAGATGGATTCTGTTTGCTTCTTTCCCTCTGAGTTTGCTTGATTGTTTGTTTCTCCCTGTCTTGCCTTTGTGTTGATTTCTACACTCTCTTCTTTCCTCGTGCAGTAATTGCCACTGACAACTAAGGGAAATGTGATGATGTCTTTTCTCGCCTAAAACGAAGCAGTTTCAGCTCAAAATATTAGGGATAACCTTTCTAAACATGCAAAAATTAATGAAAAAGTGTCTTTTGTGTAGTCTTATTCACTTCTTTATTAGATCTGCTTATTTAGCTAGAAATTTTGCCAAACTGCAAAATTTCCAGGTTCTTTAGCCAACACATGCATATTTTTTTCAACTGTTTCTTTAATGGAAATCAATTGAACCGCGTGTTTTATAAATTCTTTTCCTACCCAACAGGACTCAGCAATGAACAACAGTCATAACTGCACCGATGTGGACCAGTTGATGAAGCGTTACTACCTTCCCATCGCCTACGGTATCATTTTCTTTGTGGGGCTGGTGGGAAATGTAACATCCATCGCCGTTTACCTGATGAAGCTGAGGCCCTGGAAGAGCAGCAGCATCATCATGGTCAACCTGGCGCTGACCGACCTCCTCTACATCCTCAGCATGCCCTTCTTGATCTACTACTACAGCAACGGGGATTCATGGACGCTCGGCGACTTCATGTGCCGCTTTGTGCGCTTTGGGTTTCATATTAATCTGTACGGAAGCGTCCTTTGCCTGACCTGCCTGGCGGTTTTCTGCTTTGTGGTGGTGGCCAAGCCTTTGAGGGCGGCGCAGATGCAGCAGAGGTGCTGGGGTATCACGGCGTGCGTGGCCGTGTGGGTCATCGCCGCCGCCGAAATCACACCCATGTTGGCGATGATAACCATGGAGGAGCACAACAACAAGACCTACTGTCTGGACTTTGCCAGCACCAAACCCGTCGAGGTGGTGTGGTGGTACGGCTGGCTTCTAACTGCGCTTGGGTTTCTACTCCCCCTAGTGGTGGTGTTCATGTGTTACATTGGTGTTGCTAAAAAGTTAGCAAACGGTCCCCGCTGTAGCCGTCCCAGTCGGACCCGTGCACGGCATGTCACCATGATGATCCTGGCGGTGTTTGTCATGTGTTTCCTGCCATATCACATCTTACGGGTGCTGCGTATGGCCACGAGAAGGACGCCAGAGGTGACGTGCGTGATGGAGCGCAGCGTCCATGCAGCGTATATTATCTCCAGGCCTCTGGCTGCATTCAACACTTTTTTTAACTTGGCACTGTACACCCTCTCTGGTGATAAATTCAGGCAGGCCTTCTTCAGCACTTTCTACCAGGAGCACTGGTTCTCAAAAGCCAGGTCGCTCCTCAACATGGCCATCATTAACAAGGAAGGTAGTGACATGCCTGCTGAGTGACTGGTCCAACAATTTTATATTTCCTTCCTCTCTTTTTGACAAGTCATTATTTATATTCCAAAACAGGAAGAAACTCTTTTATTCTTGTTTTGGTTTGACCAGGAGTACCATGTCCCAACCCAGGCTACCATGGTTCTCAAAAGTGCTGAGAGAGACACATAGATGAGACCCATGGAAGGTATCGGAAGTTAAACCTTTGTTTTTTCCATATCTGCCTTCGTTGCCATGATAATTCCTGTAAAGATAACTGCTAATATCTCACATCAGAATTCCAAAGTTGTTTTTCCTGTTTGCCTCTACAGCATCAAATTCTCTCCAGAGGCCTGTTTCCAAAGCATGAGATTGTAACCGCAGAGTTAATTATAATTTCTGACCCTGTTGTGTGATAAATTAAATTTCGAAAAACCGCATCACTACATCAGTCATCATGTTTGCTGGATTTTTCTGTGCCGCAGCCCCAGAATGGTTTTAAAATGATTTTTTTTTACAGCCCAATAACACCTCCCGTAGCTACCGATCTGTGAAAGACTCGCAGGTTGTATCTAAGCACTTAGCCGAGTTCTCTTTGCAGATGCATTCAGCCGACGGGGCAGGCAGCACATTCCCCTCTCTGAGCTGAAAGCAAAACAACCAAAGGCATCGAATTTGATTCCTGCTTAGAGCACATTAATGCCACGGTGTAGGAAATGGTTCATCGTTGACATTTGAAGACGGAATCATCGAGAGCAGAAGCGCCAGACACGAGTTTATCTTCATCTAAAACAAACCTCCCGGAACAAATTCCCCTGTCAACAAACAGAGAGACACATCCGCAGATAACGGAAGCTGTTAACATTATTTGTCTGTCACTGGAACCGTGGCTGGAAAACAGACGTTTCATCCTGGACGCCATCATCTCATCAATCTGCTGCTTTGGCTTTTTCTGGTTTATAGTTTAGCTCACAATTACTAAAATATGTCAAATCACAAAACTTCTGCACCAAACTGTTGCTACTGTGAGAATAAGATGCTATTTATGTAACGTTTTAAACTTTTGCAATAAAAAAATTCTCATATCTGGATTCCGTCTCCCCATCTATGGCAAAACTCCTGATTCAAAATAACTTTATTAACAAGATTGAGAAGGACAAGCATATCTGTTTGCAGTCTGGCGGGTCTGTTCTGCACATTTACACCTCAGATTAACAATTATTTTCTCTGGATATATTATATTTTTAATGCAAGGTGTATTTGAAAGCAGCAAACCAGTACCATCAGCTAATTCTAAGCTCTCTCTCTTGCATGCTGTGTAAGTATTGGGTCTGCAGCTGTGGTTGGAAGGCTATTTTTGTCTTTGAGCACAGCCATTTCCTTTTCTGCCTCAGAGGCAGAGACCAGGAAGTGCATATTACCCCCTAATTTCCTGAAAAAGGACCATATTGGTGATTTTGCATGTTTGAGCCCAGTAGAAACAACCTGCATGATAAATAACATTTCCTAAGACATATTACTGGAGCAGTAAATATTATTGTTTTTCCTACCTACCTAGTTCATTCCAGTGCTGTGGAACAGAGGAAGACAGAACCATCATGGACAGATTTAACTCGATGCTGCATATTTTTATTCAACACATTTCCTGCAAGAAATTGCCTGGATTGTTTATGTACACAGCAGCCTAATCGATCGGAAAAAAAAAACACACTGCAGACTATCACCAAGTTTGTGCTTTGATATTCTTATGAAGCCGAACGCCACAGATTTAACTACATGTCACTGATTAACACAGGCTAGATCACAAACATGACACGCAGGATCTTTCAAGTCATACTGAAAATATACTAAAATTGGTCTTGAACTTCCTCCAGCGTGAAGCACGCCATGTTTTTTCAGTTCCGTTTCGAATTTAAGGAACATTTTCATTGCTTTGAGAACATTCAAAGCTCTTAATGCATCAAAATTTCACAACCGCAGTGCCAAAAGTAACATAAGAAAAACTTAAATACAAAATGTTTATGTTGCCACGACAATACATCCATCATAAATATTAAGACACCATCCGGCGGTCCGACGTAGCACGATGAGAGCTGAGTCAAAGGCTTGGCAGATTCACAGCAGGAGCAGAGCTGAGGGGAGATGGAGGGAGGATGGAGGGAAAGAAAGGAGGGAGGAGAATCAAGCAGAATGGAATCAAACAGCAATCAGTCAGTGCATTGGTGCTTTGAGTTTCTGTTTTTGGCTCGTGTTCTCCTCACCACCGCACCACCTGGCTGCTGTAGTCCTCTGTTGTGGCTATCTCCTCCAGCCTCTTCCCTTCCTCCTCCTCCTCCTCCTCCTCCTCCTCCTTCTCACCCCCACCTCCGAATCTCCACAGCGCAGCTAGATAGGTCCTGTGCAGCCGCTGCCTCTGCTGCCTTTCCTGCCGCCTCCTCAGCCGCTCCTCCTGGTGCTGTTTCTGCCGGTTGTACTGGTAGCGCTGCAGGAACAGCTCTTTGGCGTACTCGTACAGCTCCACGTCGAGGGCGTTCAGCCCCTCGATTCGCCACCGGACCTTCTCGCTGATTCCCACGCTGGCGGCACGTGTGCTGTTGATCTGCGTGAAGGCCCGGAGGAAGCGTAGGCCGAACGTCCGCTCGAAGAGGTACTGCGTCTTACGCTGGAACTCCGTCAGGCCGTAGAAGGCCATGTTGCGCAGGTTGGCCTTGGCGCTGGCGAGCAGCACGCGGCCTCTCTCTAGCTCGCTCATGGATGACATGTTGTAGCAGCCCACCAGGCTGAGATCAGCCAGCATGCGGACCTGGCGGTTGTTGGCAAGGTTAGACGGGCAGTTCATGAAGTCTGCCAGGGACACGCCCGTCCAGTCCTCGCCGCTGTAGCAGGCGGGGAGCTCATCCTGCGTGGGCAAGCGGCCGTCACACATGTGCAGGGCAGTTTTCCACGTGGCGCCACGCTGCACGTGCTTCCACTCGCTGAGGTAGCGTGACACGGGGTCACGTAGCATGGTGATGTAGTAGAAATTCCTGCAGAGGAAGACAAAGAGCGACGTAAGTTGAGGTGTGCTGCAGCTGATATTGGTTTATTTTAAAACAAATTCCCCTCTGCGGTTGAAACCAGATGCACAAAAGCATTTTAGTTTCGACCTCTGAGCTCACCTTAGCACTCCTCCTGTGATACCCTCACCCCATGCGCCTCTGGGGCACCAAGTCAAGTTCTCCTGCAACCTGACACTCTCACAGATCCTCTCACAGATACTGAACACTCTTGACTAAGATACACAAATCCTACTGAAATCGATGTCGCCTAAAGCAAAAAAATGATGAGGGAGGCTCCTTGGCAAGATGCTATTTTAACTTGATGTTAAAATAGCCTGCTTCTTTGTAGCTATATGTGTCCATTGAAGTTTTTTTTTGCAGAAAATAGACATAAAGTCGAATTTGACTACATTTTAATTGATTTTCATGCATGTGATATTGACATGAACACCTAGATAAGACCTTGAGCTTTGATCTATTTGCATCAGATATATATGACTCCTGTAGGTGAAGAGGTATTAGCTTGAATTTGAGACCCTCCCACTGACAACCCAGCAAAGTTCTTGGATTTTTTTGGTGGAATGACTCATTGTTCCACTTTCTTGCTACCTGCAGGCCTTCTCTGAGATATTATTTGGTTTGGTATCGCTCTGAGATTTTTAAACTGTTCAGAACAATACCACGAGCCAAGCTTTCTGTGCTGCAAAGGCGATGAGAGTATACATCATATTCCTCTGCAGTTTAAAAAAGAAAATGCGAGCCTGAGAAAATATTATACGACTGGAAATAAATAGAGTACGTGGTAAAAGTTTGATTGGAGTTTAAATGGAAAACATCGCTGAGTTTGTCTCAGGCTGGTAGAGAATAATGAAAGACATTCAGAGAAATGCAAACCAGTGAAGATTGGTCCACTTATCAAAGCATGTACATCATTTAATATCCTGCAGATATACAATATTTTGTCACCCACAAACCAATTTACTCTCGCCTACCTCCCATAATGAGTTTTTTCATCTTCTGCACCTTTCATGCTTCTGTATCACTCTGACATTCCATAAACAGAAATCACTATTACCCAGCAAGCCCGTGGAAAGCTTTCTGCGAGCACACACACACACACACACACACACACACACACACACACACACACACACACACACACACGCACGCAAACCCAGCTTTTTGCACTTATCTTTTGAATTCAGCAATGACCAGCAAACGCCAAGGTGAAGGCATGAGCCTGCGCGCAGAATTTCAGCCATTTTCAAGTTTTTCAAAGGGAGCAAAAGTAGATAAAAGGGAAATTGAAAATGTTCATCTTGTGCACAGATCACAGTGACCTTAAGGTGTCAGAGGCACAAACCAAATAGAAAGAAATAAAAAGCTTCACATTGGGTTTCTTTGATGGCTTTATAAAGAATTTAGATCCAAGGACGTTTTGTAGCAACATTTTAAGGATTTTTTTTCTCCCCCCCATCTTCTAACTTGTTGATGCTTCTTTCATGAATTACCTGTTACCCTGCTGGCTTACACTATTTTACATCTTCTTTTTTTTTTGTAAGGAACTCCCGATGGACTCAGTTGTGCCAGAAAGATTGTAGCCGCTGTGGAGGAGCTGGACGGGTTCCCAAAAGCAGATCCCAGATAGTTCACAGCTTTCATTGTCTTCATACACACTATAACTGCATCTTAGTACCTGAGTGTGTGTGTGACTGCGCGGTGTGTGAACGGGTGAGACAGACTTTGGATATTTTTGGATTAAAAATAGAGACCCACAGCACCACATGTTTCCATCTCTGCCCACACCTGAGGAGTTAAATCAGGTGTGTTCAACTGATGAAGTGTCATGACATCATCCTCATCATCATAATCTGCCTGTATGAAGCTCTCAGACCCTGCCATTCCCAACCTGTCCACTAGATGTCTTCCTGTCCTTCACCTGCTCCTGTCTCCACCCCATCAGCTGCAAGTCCTAAGTCATTAATTCTTGATATATATATTTTTTTTTTTTTNAGTCATTAATTCTTGATATATATATATTTTTTTTTTTGACATATTGCAGATTTTTAAAGATTAATTTTTTCTAGAATTAAGTCAAAAATTGACAACTTTTTATCATTTATTTTCAACTTTTTCCTTAATTCTAGTTTTTTAAAAAAATTCCAAATGAAGAACTTTCTCTAAAACAAATTGAGACACCAGAGGGATAAACAACTAGTTAAAATGAATCTCTGAAGGGCTACGTTGTATTAAGGGTATGCTTTTTTTTTTTTTTTTTTTNTTTTTTTTTTTTTTTTTTTTGCAAATATTAAAGGACTTTTTTTTTTATTATGGAATCTCTTCTGGGCATAAAAATAATGCAGCAATCATTCTTACAAATAGCAGCATCTGTGCAGCCTGTAATTTATTTTCAATTAATTTGCTAAAAACTAAGAAATCTGGGGAATGAAGGGAGAAGAAGCTGTGCTGGCTGAGGTTCGAATGCAAAGACGCCACAGCAAAACAGCCTCAAAGGGTCAGCAATTTAGCAATTACTGTCAGACGGCCGATATCAGTCAGCTGTGATACACACTCAAGTGTAGGCCGTGATGATATCATGGCAGAACAGCCAGAGATAATGGCCATCCTCAGAGGAAGCTAAGTGAATTACCCTGCCATCTTTGAGGGGTTGAACTGATGGATGGACACACCAACGCTCACAAAGCTCTTTGTACTTCCTGGAAAACAGCTCAGTCTTTTCCTCCTCCTCCTTTGCCTATCATCTATCTGTACAGCTAACCACAAGACAGCTGGATCAATAGACGTCCATGCAACCCCGCCTTTCTGTGTCTGTGCTTTCATCATGACCTATTGACAAAGAGCAGCAAATGTCAAAGCTCTCCTCTTACTCACATCAGGGACGGCGGGGGTCAGATTATGAAGGTCACCGATGATTACTGAATTGAGCTTTGATCTAGCATTTTATGATGTTTATGATGCTGGGAGTTTGGCTTTACCAGTAGGTGGTGCTGTTCAGATCCAAATATCTAAAAGTAAGAGCTCGAATGCTGCATCTCTCTCAAAGCATCATCTGTCATGCTATGGTTTATTCCATGCTGATGCTCAGATTCTCCGCTAATGTGCTAAGTAGCTCATGAGTCTTTCCGGCCTGGACACACATGCGCGCACACACACACACACGCACGCACGCACGCACGCACGCACGCACGCACACACACACACACAGAACAAAGTAGGAACATTGCCATCTCATTTTTTCTCTTTTTTTCCCTTTTTTCTTTCTCTTTTTTGCTTTTTTCTTCTTTTTTTCCCTTTTTCCCTTTTTTCCCTTTTTTAATTTTTTTCTTTCTCTTTTTTCTTTGTTCTTTTTTCTCTTTTTTCTTTTTTCCTGTTTTTCCTTTCTTCCTTTTTTTCCTCCCTTTTTTTTCCTTACATTACCGTCTCAGAAACATGACTGATTGGCCAAAAATCCCATGCTGTCAGAGAAATGTGACCTAATATACAAGAAGATATTGTAGCTATTTGCTCGACAATCACCGTCAGATTGTTGTATGTGTACGTGTGTGTGTGTGTGTGTGTGTGTGTGTGTGTGTGTGTTTGTGTGTGTGTGTGAGCATGCATGGTCATGCATGCGTTCCTAAAGGTAAAGTTAAATCACCTTGTCGCATTTAGTTATGATCAATCAAACGCCTCATTCATGCCCTTCTCACTGCCTGTCACCTTTCTGCATTCAGCAAACCTGCACACACTCCTATTGATCGGCCGCTCTCTCTCTCTCTCTCTCTCTCTCTCTCTCTCTCTCTCTCTCAATCGCCATCAAAAAAGCCCACAGCAGCTACAGAGGAAACTCACAGCAAAAGATCAATGTCTGCCTTGTTAATTCACTCAGTCGCTACCATCAAGGACACCATCAGTCTCATGATAAAAGCCTTGATGGAAATAATTTGCGCTATCGAAGAGTCCACAAAATACACACAAAGATGGACAATAACGTGATTAGTTCTTAAAATTTGGAACGCAGCACTTTGTTTTGAGTCCGGGCGTTCTTGAATCGTCTCAGCGTCGCTCCGTTCCACCGACTGCCACTTTCAAAGATGCTTTTTTTTTCCATCAGAAAAGCACGTCAGGAGGAGGAACGGTGAAAACAAGTGCAAGACTGCGCATCGATTTCACGCTGGAGTCAGGGTGTTGATAACTCACACAGTTGGAGCGAATCCATTTTAAAGGTGTTTCTGGGCCCATGAGGGATCCCTTAACCACGGCCCTGAGGAGGAATTACTGTCGGAGAGGAAAAAAATCCCATCAGCAGCCTCCAGTCACATGTTTTATTTAACAGTCCAATTTCACCTCCCTAAAAAAAAAACCTTCAGTTGTGATGATGACAGGTTTGCTAAAATTTTTGGGTGTTAGTTGCACTTTATTTCCTCACATCAGACTGAACAGAACTTCCCATCCTTTAGAAAAATGAACTTTAAGTTTCAACTTCTGTGGGGAAAACATATCACGTTCTTTCTGGCGGAGGCTGAAATGTGTTTGATTTTTAGCATGAGATTGTGAATAAATGTGTCTAAAGTGGACATGTTTCTTCTTTCTGCTGTTTTCATTCATTTTATAGTGTAAGTACAATGGAAAGGGTTTAATATTAATTCGGTTTGTGTCAAAATAGACCCTAAAATGAAATCAAATACATGGAAATATATATGCCATGTTGCCTTTTGGACCACAAATATTCAAACTTATTAATTACAGAATATTGATTGAATAAGTAGTTATTTAACTGTTGTGTTCTCTTTTTTCTGATTTTTTTCCCACCTGTAGCCAGAATAATACTGAATATGAAACAAATGAATCGTGTTAAAATGGATGTTCTGCAGAGAAATAACAAAACTTTGAAGATGCTTCTTTGCACGGTTTGATTTCAGCTCAGCCAGTTTGTCTGTAGGTGAATAACGATGAGTAAGTGCTGCTAAACGGAGCAAACACAAAAAGGGAGACGCTGGGTAAATAAAAAGGAAATGTCAAAGCAGAGGGTCTTCTGTCAGAAACAGCAGGTCTACATGTTAAAGGACCATTTTGCATGTTTGAGCCTAATATATTCATTCAATTTTCATACACACAACGTTACTGACAATCATTTCCCAAAGCATACTACTGGAACGCAGAATTAAATGTTTGTTTTTTTCCCTAGAAAAGATGTGTATTCAGGTTTTTTCCAAAGTTAAGTCATTTTAGCGTTTTAGTGCAATAAAGAGTGCTGAGTGATGCGAAAATGCTTCCTAGTGGTGCATTCAAGTGCTGTAGTGAAGAACAAAAGGAAGCATTTTCAGATCACTCCGCACTTTTTATTGCGCTTAAACACTAAAATTGCATAACTTCTAAACAAAACCTGAATACACATCTTATTCACGATGATGGATTATCTATCCCAAGAACTTTTCAAGTATCAACATGTAGATTTTAATAGCAGAATGAACTAAAACCAACGGTGGTCTGGAAGGTAGGAAAAACATTTTTAATTCACCGTTCCAGTAGTATGCTTTGGGAAATGATGTCAGTAACGTTACATGTATAAAAATGGAATATATTAGGCTCAAACATGCAAAATGACCGGTATGGTCCTTTAAAGGGCGTGTTGGCTGAATGACGCTGAGGCTGCTCGGCCGCACAGGGACCGAGGAAGCCTCATCACGTCAGTCTCTAGACGGAGAGGTCAAGAGGGATCCATTTTCACTCATCTCTTTCTCCTCCTCTTAATTTAATCTTTGTGCACCAATTACAGGCAAAACGATCCCTAAACCCATCTGTGCACAGCTGGTTCACTCTCCAGCATGCACACACACACACAAACTGAAACACAATACACTCTTCTACCCTGAACTGTAACTGTCCAACAACTAAACGGTCCATTGAAAGTGCACTTTGCCCCTCTGTAGTCGCTGCATAACTTAGTTGGAGGGAATATGGGCAGGTAAGAGGGAGGCATGAGAGCAGGAGGCTGAGCGAGATGATGAGCGAGGAGACGAGTGCCGTGCTGTGATCTTCATTGGGCCCAGTTATGAGATGCTATTTTGGGCGATAAAGGAAAAGCCTCAGGGATGCTGGTGTGGAGATGAGGGAGCTGAGAATGTTCCCAGGAAGACAAGTCATCCAGGCCATCTGTCAGGAAAGTTGGTGAGGAGCTACAATAAAAAAATTATGGAATATAATCCACCAGATACTGATCTGGATCCCAATTCGAACCAAACTACACCTTTTGATAGTCTTTCATGGAATACATATGTCCCTATCCCACAAAGATTTTTTTTTTTTTTTNGATTTTTTTTTTTTTTGTTAAATTCCTGGATCCATCCCAAATTCTGATCCATACCAAAATGTAATGGCGAGAATCTAGAATATAGCATTAAAGGACCATACCATACCAAACATTCTGCATGTTTGAGACTAGTATATTAAATTTTCATACATTACTGATAATCATTTCCCAAAGGATAAAACCGTATTTCAGCTTTTCTGATATTTTGCAATATTTTATTTTTAATCTTTCAAAATCAAATATTCAAGCGATACATCCACCTTAAAAATCCATGTTTCTCCTGCTAATAGTTACGCAGCCTTATGAAGTCACGGTCATTTATATTTTTTTGATAAAAACAGGTCTTCTTTTGGGACTATCTGTCCCGGTGGAGGCATACATTCACTCCACGCTTTTTATTGCACTTAAACACTAAAATTACATAACTTCNAAAAAAAAAAAAAAAAAAAAAAAAAAATCCTGAATACACATCTTGTTTGCAATGATGGATTACCTATGAACGTTTCAAATACCAGCAAATTAATTTTAATAGCAGAATGAACTGAAACCAATGGCAGTCTGGAAGGTAGGAAAAACATTTTTAATTCACTGTTCCAGTAGTATGCTTTGGGAAATGATTGTCAGTAACGTTATATATATATGAAAATTGAATATATTAGGCTCAAACATGCAAAACGGCCAGTATGGTCCTTTAAGCACATACACACACAACATGCTGGCGTGCACACATTAGTAGCTTTAGCAACTTAGTGTTAACCTTTGCTTGACACTTTAATCTTTGCAGCTTTGTGAAGCATCAATCAGTTGTTCAGGTCCATGTCGATATGGAACAGATAAATGAAAAACTCTAGTGTTTTTTAATATGTGAATATCTGGCTGCACAAGGTTACATGAAATAATTTTTAAAAATTAGATTACATAAGCAAAAAGAGTTGTGCGACTTGAAGCGAGAAATCGAAAGAGATAAAGGAATTTACTGAGACTGATGTGCATCTTTCCGTAAAGGTTTATCCGTCATTTGAACGCTACAAAATGACTGATGCTGCATTTAGAAGCTATGGGACATTTTTTTTCAGTTGTCCAAAATTGACACGTAGAAAAGAAGTCTTCAATCCAGCGGACAGGTCTCTGTATTAATCTGGATTTCTGCTTTAATCCCCCCTTCCTCCTCTGCGGATAATAAAACCTGTCTTCAGATGTCCCTAATCCCCCTAAGGAGTGTGGAGATTACCAGGATCCTCTAATATCTCACAATTCTCACCAGAATACAAGACATTTCTCACGGTGCACTGAGGGATTTATTTAACAGAAAATAAGAGATGTTTTTTAATGTTTCATCTTGTGTTGTTTGAAGTATGCTAGGGGCATAAAATATAAACTAAGGCTGGTCTGAAAAATGTGAATATTCATTTTTTGTGTATGGTTTTTGTGTGTTCATATCAGCGCCCTAGTGGGATTTTCCTATCGCATACTGTGGAAGTGTGTGGACATAAGGAGAAAAGATGTCAACAAATTCCACAAATGCTGGCAGATGTCTTCCTCCAGGGAGGTTAAAGGTCATTCATCTCTCAGATTCATCATTTTCTGCTATAAGGCACCAGATGAAGGTCATATCTCGAATGCATGTTTCGAATTTGACACGTGTTGTCTGTATGTAACACAATATTTTAATTCAGGTCAGGCGTCATCAACAGGATGGTAAGGATGTGTGTTTCTCATCAAGTGTGAAGAGACGCACACCTCCGAATGAGCGAATCAAAGATGACGTTGTTTCCTTGGCCTCCTTTGGGGTTCAACATGCAGAATGATGATGACTACTGACAAAAACGACCTTAACTAAGAGCATTTAAAATCATGCTTTAACATCAGGCTGCAACACAGACGAGCATCTCATCTCCCAAAAGACCCTGTAGAGTCAGCCTATTTTCCAAAAATAAACTCCTGGTGTCAGGTACTGTACATACACCTCTCCGCCCACGAGACGTGACGAATCAAAATTCAAGAGCGAATGTGAGCCGTCTCTTAATGAGCGAGATCATTTGCTTTTCTCCGTTCCTTGTAGTTTCCTTTGGCAAAAGCATCACAGACCAGCTGGGTGCAGTTTTCTGATGTCAGGTTATATGCCTTCTACTTCTTCTTGCCAACTGGAGCTGTGAAAATGCAAAGCTGCCTAATTTAGTTTTAGACAGATGACTGAACATTACAGTCAAAAGCAGTAGAATATTACACCTAAAGCAATACAGGACCATACTGGTGATTTTGCATGTTTAAGCCCAATAAATACAACCTGTATGCATATTATGCTACTGACAACCATTTTCCCAAAACATAAAATCATATTTTCGATTTCCTGTTATTTTGCCAAATCCCCATATCTTTTAAAATCACCTTATAATTTGATGTTTCTCCTGCTAAAACCAGGCTTAAAACTTTTCTTTTTAGCACTGCTTTTAATTAAGCTTTGCACTGGGGCCAATTAATTATTTTCGCACCGCAATGCCCAATAGATTATTTAATTTGATCTTTTTTCATTTTTACTTTATCTTATTTTACTCTTGGTTTTTAAATGTCACTTTATTTTGTCCTTATTGTCTTCTAAATGTTGTTTTAATGCATTTTGTTTGTGTAAAGCACTGCTCCAGTAGTATTTTGGAAAACGGCTGGCAGCAATGTAACCTGTATGCAGATTGTATTTATTGGGCTCAAACATGCAAAATCACCAGTATGGTCCTTTAAAGCAATACTCTGAAATGGATTTTCCTCCATCATATATAACAAACTGTACATCCCTCTCTGCCGTGTTTTCACTGAGGAGGATTTACACTGACTTACTGTAACTGCAAGGAAAGATTAATGTCAGAAACTTGCAGCAACCATGATCCCATGATGTTTGCTAGAACCCTCAGTAAAACACAATTTAGCAGAAAAAGAAAAAGAAACAGAAAATCAAACATCTTGAAAATGAAAATAAACCTTGATCACTTCTAATTTTAACATAAAATGATTGACTAGTACACTTTATCAATTTCCTGAATTATTAATTAACATATAGCAGCATTACTGTCAACAGGGCAAAGTGTTAGCTTAAAGGTGATTATCTTAAGTGTGTGCAGGGCTAATTAGACTGATCTCTGCCTCCATTCTTGGCTCTCATCTGATATAATGAGGTCAGTATTACTGGCTGCCCAGTGTGAGGCCGTCTGCCCAGGACTAACAGGACGGCTTGGAAATTGAAGTGGATTTGATGTGTGGCCTTACAGCACTTTGTGCAGCCTGTTGTGATGTGAATGCTGTCACGCCACGCTGCGAGCAAAATCCTGCTCACCAGCGCGCTCGTCAGTAGTGACGAGAACTGGCCATGCATAACAGTCCGCATGTTGGAAGGGATAGAAAATGATGGAAATGGCAGTAAAACACGACAGAGTAAGATAATAAATTTGGTCTTAGGTTATGTATTAAAAATCAGATGAGCCTGATCATCCCTGCAGGATCTCCTCCCTATAATTAACTCAGATAGATGCACCTGCTCATTGTTCAGTTTAAATGAAAAGCTGCACATAAAAAAAGGGAAAAGTAGAAACACCAGTGCAGGAAAGACATTTATAACGTGCAGGAACTGTTATTCTGATTTAAGAAGTTTGGAAACCTTAACGCAGGTCAGACTGTAAAACTGCCAGATTTTGGTTCAATCGCAGCGTGAAAGAATTATTGATGGAATTAAAGCCAAATATGGGCTCTATGAATCAGCTCTCAACGATAGGAAGATGGACTTCATGTTCAATTCGTTTTGCTCTGATAATGTATTAAACTTTGGCTGCTTGAGCCGTTTTATTTCGTTTCGTTTGTGCGACACAACTCCCTCTGCTTGCTGCATGGCTGCTTTTAATTTCAAATTAGAAAGGGTGCAGATGATGGTTGGGAGAAGTGTGCCTGCTCTTTCACTGTGATCCCTGATCTCATTAAAGGACCATACCAGTGGTTTTGCATGTTTGAACCCAATAAATACAACCAGGATAAGAGTCTTAATTTGTCAAAGACATGTTATTCGTGCCACTAATTCCCATAAAGAACCGTGAGTTATGTTTTTCACAAAACTGGAATTGATTGCTATGCCAACTCTTCTCGTAACCATGGACCTAATTAGCGATCATCTTCACATT
The DNA here is from genome assembly GCA_014773175.1 of Lucifuga dentata. NCBI lineage: Eukaryota > Metazoa > Chordata > Actinopteri > Ophidiiformes > Bythitidae > Lucifuga > Lucifuga dentata. The sequence continues at coordinate 65,210 of VXCM01000040.1, read as the reverse complement.
CTCTTCTTTTTTTATTCTTATCCACGCACTTGACTTTAAAGAAACTTTTCAGACAGCACAGTAAACAACCCATAATCACAATGAAGAAGCTGCATAACAGGAATATTATGAAGATGATTATTGCTGAAACATTGCAGCTCAAGCCACGATTTGAAAATATTACGCTGTCACACCACTCTAACCACTGTAGATCATGTCTGACATACTGTAGCTATAGGTTTTCACACTGGTAGGTTTGTGTGGGCGACAGGTGACAGCAAGGTGACTATGAAGTAACCTAACGCTCAAGAACAGACAGATGGTGTATCCAGAATAGACCTGCAGGCCAATATACACAGAATGTGCACAATATTATGGACACTAATTCTCACCACTAAGTACATTCAGTACCACCCCCCATCATTTCACAATCCTATGAGATCCTAAAATATGTATGAATTTTATTGGAGGAAAGGGGACGGCAGCAGAAGCAGCCCTGAGGTGGGAGGTTCAGGAAATATAGGAATTCTATAAGTTATACCAGGTATCGTACATTTAGTAAAGTAAGGGCTGAGAGAAGACTTTGCAAACTACATTACACCTGGATGTAGCCTATAGATAAGTGTGGGTGTTATCTATTCTCATGATGTTTGATCCCTGACTCTCTGCAGTCCCATAGTTCCATGTGACTTATATAAGATGAGAGTCATCCTTCAATATCTGCATGCTATTACTAGTTGGACTTCCTTTTTCATACTCAGATTTGAAAGAAATCTGTTTTTAAGTACTTGAATGAGTATGTGAAAGGATGGCGGAAATTAGTTTGGTCTTGTGAAGCATCTAATGAATGACGATCTCTGAGCTTCAATTACCGATAAAAAAAAAAAAAATTATAATGCAAAAAGAGCTTTAATTCTTATTAAATTTTTTTATTTCTACTGTGCATAAAAAAGGCAGAGGACTGAAGGATCAAGGCCAAAATAGGAACAAATCTGCCAAAGCTGAATCATCTTATGTCAAAAATTAAGCTGCATTCTGCATTCAGCAACACCCATTTTTAACTCAAATGCAAACACACACACGCACACACACGTAACCTCAGTTTCTGCCATCATCATGTGCATCATGGTAGGACTAAATACCCTGACGTGACAGCAGAAAGGCCATTCAGGTCTCATAAAACTGCAATATGAAACCTCATGATGGCTGATGGAGTACAGAATAATCATCTATCGTCTCTATTTAGCGTTTAATTAAAATGACAAGATGGCTATGTTTAATGGTTTCTATTTCCAGGCCAGTCAGTGCCGTGTGGCTAAACTCATGCAGGCACTAGCATCAGGAAGTGAAAATCACATGTGACAGATTCGAATGAGTTATGAATCGTAGGACAAATTTGCAGGTATAAAATGAGTTATGAGTCATGGTGATTTAGGTTTGAACTTGATACCTTTACCTTTAATTTATATTCCCTGCATGTAGTCAAATGTAATAGGCGTATATGACAATTGTCCATATGATATGTGGTATTATATCACATGATACTTTGTCATATGTAGGATGAAAAACAAGCCACAGCAAAGTCCGAAAGGGCCTCAACCACAATAATAATTTTCCCACTAAAAATAACTCTCCCATCAACACTTTCAAGTGAAAATAATTATCACTGAAAATCAATATTTGAAACTTGAAAATTGCTGTGTGAAATGGATCTGAAAAATCACTTCTGAAGCCACATCACAGCTATAATCAGTCCAAGTTTTGTACACAGCAAATTTCCTGTTTTAATGAGGGCTGATTTTTCAGAGGCAATTATATTGTCTAGAGTGCAGTTGATTAGGTCATAATGCTGATATAGCTCTGAGGCAGCGCTTCAGGACGATTTAAAAACTCTTAAAGGACCATACTGGTGGTTTTGCATGTTTGAGCCCAATATTCCTGACAACTATTTCCCAAAAACATACTGCTGGAGAGGTAAATATTACAATTGTTTGTTTTTCCTACCTTCCAGACTGCAACTGGTTTCAGTTCATTTCAGTATGCTATTAAAGTCAATTTGTAGAGACTTGAAACATGCTTGAAGTAGGTCATCTATCACATAGAACACAACCTTTCTAAAATTTTTGGTCAAAGTTACTTAGCTGGTCTAATACAGAAGAAAATGTATGCCTCCACAAGGGAATATAGTCCCAGGAAAAGATGACTGTTCCTGAGAAATTAAAAATGTATCACCTGAACATTTGATTAAGAGATTTGGCAAAATTAACAGGAAAACTAAAATATGTCTTTTACATTTTGGAAAAAGGTTGTCGGTGTAGGTATGTTGTATTTTTTGGTTTTAACCATGGAAAATCACTGGTGTGGTCCTGTAAATGAATGCTGACAGGTGGCACACATGACAGTTAATGGATTGGAAGGATTCTTGAAGGCACTCTCCGTCCTTGCCGACCCTCTTTAACACTCTCAGTGGCATATGGAGATTTGCTCTCTGAACCAACTCCAAGGCAAATTGGCTTCAGCACACAAGTGGTGCAACTCAGCGCCCTTCTTAAGTGATTTACTCCCTTAAGCTTAGCTGCTTTGGTTCTTTAATTAAAGGAAAATGAAATTGGCCTTCAACTGCAATACAATGTCTCTATCTTGCGGAACTGGTGGAAGTGATTGCTGGTATTGATAACGAGGCTCAGTGTACTCACACTTATTTACACTACCACAGCTTTATCAGCTCATCATGTGCATTAGGCACCAACAAGAGAATATGTGTTGGGTGCCAAGAAGAAGAAGAGGTGCCACAACCTACACAACAAGACTTGTTATTCACTATTGATTCACTCATTCACTTTTTCTGCCACTTAGTTGCTCACTCATTCACTCATGGAATCACTCAATCAGATTTTGTTAATGAGTGAGTGATTTAATTCATTTAAATGTGAATGACCTGACCCTTTCTTAATAATTAATATTCAAATGAGCAGGCAAATTACAGTGTGAGCAAGCAAGTTAATGGATGAGTGAATTGAAATGTGAGTGAATGAGTCATTCAGTCAATCAGTCAGGTAGTGAATGACTGAATCAGAATGTGAGTGAATGGGTGAATTAATAAGGAAGCATATTGAAGTGAGCAGGCAAATTCATATGAGTGAGTGAGTGAGTTATAATGTGAGATAATGAATTTCAAGTGACTGGGTGAATTAGTATAGTTGATCATATTTAGGTTAGGTGAGGTTAGTATAGAATTTATAATTATTATAATTTATAGGTGTATGAGTTCATAATTGGGTGAACAAGTGACTCATTCACTCACTCAGGGGTTTGATACTGAAGTGTTCAAGCAATGAATGACATCAAACAAGTTAAGCAGTGCGTAATTGCAGTGATTGGATGATTTAATCAGTAAAATAATGACTGATTGGCTGTTTATTACACCTGTCCTGCAGGTGACACCTCACCGTTTGTTCTTTTGCGCATTCTTCTTGTCCCTCTTATTCATCACTACAGGCACGCAGTTGGTGAGCTCGGTCCAGTCGGCGTGCAACCCGCAACTCCAGCCCGTGGAGAACCGGGAGAACAGCCACGACTCGGCTCTACCGGGACGGTGACAGGTGCATTTCCTCTGACCGGGCATGCAATCGCACGGCTTCTCCAGCTGGATATTTTTGACCAAGTGTCGTCCAAAAGTGGTCCCGNGCATGCAATCGCACGGCTTCTCCAGCTGGATATTTTTGACCAAGTGTCGTCCAAAAGTGGTCCCGCCTGTCTTCTGTATGTGCAGAAACACCATCACATCGTCTCCTCGGATGTTGAAGTCGACGCGCCGGTCCAGATCCCGCTCCGTGAAGTTGAATTTGGACGTGATTTTGGAGGGCAGGTCCTCGTCCAGCTCCGCGTAAACTAAGTCATACCCCGATGAGGAGCGCTGGAAAAGCCCCTTCTCCTCACTTAAGAAGTAGCAGGCGTTGCTGTCTGCCGGGCAAACATACTGGTAGCTGATCATTAAGAAGAGCACCGCAGCAATAGGGATGAAGATGAGTCTATTGAATTTCTCCTCCATGGTGGGAAACTGTCGGTCACTCCATCCGCGCAAAAGGCAACGTGATGTCCAGGTCGTGTTCCTCTTCTTGTCTCATCTTGCAGTTTCACGTTTGGTTCCTTTGATTGAGGAGCTGAAGTCCCATCAGCAGGAAAAAGTGCTTTTTGCAGCCTTATGCGCAGAGAGCAGATCCACTTCTTAAAGTTGAGCCTTTCTGCATTATCATTCAATTATTCCCAAGCATATTTTCCTTAAATATGGCAATAATTCATGTCTTGCAATGACACCTTGGAGACGTCAATGCGAAACGACACATCCCGGCGTGAGGAGCGTCCGGGCTCGGCTGTCCTGCCAACTGCTGATCGGTATCTGAGCCAGGACCACCAGAGTCAAGCTTAACATAACCAGCAAAAAAACTTCCGGTCTTTGTTTCCAACATAAAACCCTTATTGCAACATTTGAGTACTACAAAAAGGGGCAGATTTGAATTGAAACCACTGTAAATTGATCATGGAAAAATTCAGAATTCGCAGCATCAATGTATGGATTACTTGGAAGGATGTTTATCGTCTTCTTCTTTGTTCTGTCATTGTTCTAGATTTAAATCTGGATTTTCCATTGCTATAGTTTCAATACAGACAGAAAACCAGCTATGATAATTCCCAATTCTTGACTGTTAAAAAAAAAAAAAAAAAAAAAATCAAATAAAAAAGTAGAAATTGGACTCTGGAAAAGGCATAACCACAAATGATCACAAATATCTTTGTCGCTGATAATATAGCCAGAACACAAGGTTTGGTTTGCTTTTGTCATACAATTTGGTTGAGTAGCATAAAATTTAACACAGAGAGCATTATTTAAGTTTGTAGACTCGAGTTGGTTACTGTTGTCTACAGAATGAGGTCTCCAGACTATACTTTCAAAATAGGGTTAGACAAAAATAATTTTCAGTCTTACTTTAGCTTGTGAAAGACTAGTAAAACTCATTTGGGCCAGTGCAAAATAACACACACTATAAAGGGAGTCAAGAAGTATATACAGAAAGGCTAAATTATGAAATATGTTCCAGAGGAACCAACTACAGTAGATTAACAGATTTTAGATATGTAAAATAAATTGGAATGTCTGCCGTGCTTTTATTTTGAAGACCTAACAGTCTATTTTCTGCTTTTATTTTGGCTGACTTGATGCTGAATCTGCGCCAGTAATCTGTCCCGACCGCCGAGTCGGTGACGCAACCGCATCTCTAATCACACACACCGAGAGACGCCCGCTTGAGAACCACAGCAGATGGAAAACCATCATAATTTCTATCATATTCATTTGGGAGGCGAAGTGCTCAGTAGTGATTTTAATCACATGTTTTCATCACGTTCTTATAACATTCATAGAAATTTATAATTCATTTTTGGTACTAAATTGAGACTTTAAAGGACTGTGTATGTTACATCCAAATAAATATTACCTGCATACACGTTATATTATAACTATTTTCCAAAACATAAAACTGCATTTTAGTTTTCTTGATATTTTGCCAAATTCTCTAATCTTTCAAAATCAAAAATTAAACTTAAAATTCAATGTTTCACCTGTTAACTAAATGTAGAAGGGATGGTTGTTTTAAATTTCTCGGTAAAAGCTGTTTTCTACTGGCACTATATTCTTTGAGACATACATTTATTTCTGTGCAGCTCCATGCTGGATCAGCTTAATAAAGTTTGACATAATGTGTATACTGGTGGTATATATATTGGGTTCAAACATACAAAATCTACCGGTATGGTCCTTTAAGTGATATGATTTCTGTGACTGAACAAGCAAGAGGAAAGAGTTAAATCCTCAAGCGAGCAGGCGAGTTATTTCAGTACCATGGACAGCTTCCAACACGTCAAGTCAATAATTGGCACTGTGTGTGCGTGTGTGTGTGTGTGTGTGTGTGTGTGTGTGTGTGTGTGTGTGCGTGGCGTCACCATCACATATAGGTTTTTCCTGTGGACTGAACATTCCACACACCGGAACATGTGATGCAATCCTGTTGAATTTGCAGCCATAATCTAACAAAGCATCACATGCATATGGGAATAAATGCATTTCTCCTCCATGATGGATTTTCTTTAAGCTCACACTGATCAAAAGCTTTTGTTTTTTGCCTAAGATGCCTTCCATCAAAGGATTAAACTGGATGCACTTTGTTATGTATCCTATTCAATCCTCATTCTTCATTGCATGCACTTTGCCCTTTTGCTCTGATATTGTTTTAATCTGTAGGGACTTTAGTCATGTGGCTCACCTCTGCTCTGTTCTGCAAAAATGTCAGGATGAGAAATATCTAATTGTCAAAAGGTCATTTTATTATGACCTGTTGGACATTAAGATATTTCCTTAATAATGCTAATGCCATCTGTCAGAATGCTCTTTACCTGTCGGCTTATTCTAGACCCATGATATGATCTAGAGCTCATTTTGCAAGCAAAATCTTTCAACAAATGCCTGCTGATTAAAATCCAAGCAGAATCCCTGATGGGAAACAATCTGCATTAATGTTTTGTGCAGTGAAGCAAATCTTGCGTTGTTCTGGCTGTGCAGCTGGGATATTTACGAGGTCCCTGGCGCTCTCTACACAAGTCTTATGAGAAATAACCCGAGGAAGTGCTGATTCAGCTAGCTGCAGCAATATACAAGGATCCCAATAATGGAGCTGAAGCTTCCTGGAAATTATGATTGGATTGGTTTGGGATATATATTTTTTTTTCTTTCTGTGTTTTCTTGTCCTTGTTTTCAGTGAGTCGGGCTGTGTATAACTAGAGATTTGTGTGATGTGTGTGTAGCCAGTGTTTATTGGTATTACTATTGATTTTCAAATGATGTTGAGAGGCTTTTTGAAAGTTCACTGTGGAATCTCAGGTGAGCGGAGAGTTTTGGAGCGTTCATCAAGAAATGAAAATGGAAGGCAAACTGGGTATCAAAAGGATATGTGAAAGCTGTGATGAGGAAAAATGATAAAAATGAATATTTCTGCAAATATACAGCATTAAAATAGCAAAGAGCATCACTAACTTCATATTGCCAGGTGTTCAAATAAACAGTGAGCAAACCTGCAGTTATGCTTTGTAATCAGCATCAGATCTATAGATGCAAACTGTACAGATTTGCAAAATAATAAGCCGAGCAGATGTGTTTTGTTGGCTAACACCTTGGAAAAATTTTCACATGGTGGTGCTATAATTAAATACCAAAAGACACTCATCACACTTCAAAAGCTAGTTTTTCACCTTTATGATGAAGAAAAGCTACATTTTAAAATTACATTAAAGGGCCATTCTGTAAGCATTACCCCTTAGAATACAATAATAATGTGTGTACTTGAAATAGCATATTATAATAGTTTGCTATAATAATTTGTCATTCAGTTCTCTGCAGGAAATGAATCTGTTTATTGAAGCAGTTTTGTTATATTAGACTCTGTGCATTTTTCTCTGTTTGTAAATTGATGTCTGTGGCCCTTTGCCTCGGGTTGCATGTGGTGCCAGTGACTGAGTGTGCGTGGATCTGAGCCGCGGGGATCTCCCAGCAGGCCTTCAGACACACAGCGCCGAGATGGCTTCGTTCCAATCTGTGCCAGGCTCCCACTCCAGCCTTCTCCAAATCACTTAATCAAAAGGGACGCTCTCTGCTCTCGGCCCTGCGTGGAAAGCAAGCTGCTGCATGCTGTGCACCTTGGCAGTCAGACAGAGAGAAATCTGTCTCCTCTCCGTACAATCTGCATTTCCTAGCAAGTAATTGAAGCTTTGTGGAGATGGGCTGATGGCTGATGGCTGATGGCGGCATGGCCTGATCACCCTTCCTGTCTTTAACATCAGCCCTGATGGATGTTTAGCATTGCCCGCCACTTCCAGCAAGGTGATTCAAGCAGCTGAATGAATGTCAGAATGAAATTACTCCAATTTCGTTCATCAAATGCCATGTAGCCTTATATTAAGGTCACCCCTTTCTGGCTTCTATGTTGATGCTGCGCTGCAATTTTCCTGTCACATGCACTGTTGGCTGCATTGTTTAAGTTACATCTTTGCCCTTTTCCTTGCATTGTCTCCTGCTTTCTCCTCTTACTTAATTTAATAGAAAGAGAAAATGTTGGGAAAACAAGCTAATTGGGTGCAAATCCTCAGGTTTTCACCCAAACTGCTGATGCTCCTGTGGCTTCACCTGCCGCATCCCCCCTGCTGCTACAGAAAAGCCATTTTTTTCATGTTTGTTCTCTTATAACAGGTAGACAGCATCAGTGAATGGGAAAGATGATGTCTGATTCCCACTCATATGAAAGTATATTCATTGAAGATGATGCCAAATATTAATTACAGTCCAGTAGCAGAAATAATAATCATTTATTAGGGGAAATTATGTCAGCTGCAGAGTTTCTGGTCCTGACATCATTACCTCCACCAAGGAGCCTATGTGATCACCTGTCTGTTGTCTGTTTGGATATCTCAAAAAGTTATGGACGGATTTGGATGAAGTTTAAGGGACAGATTGATAATGTCAAGAGGAAGAAGTGTTTGAATTTTGGAGGTAATCTGGATCATATTCTGAATCCAAGATCCAGAAGAAAGTTTTAGCCTATAAAATCAATACTAATGGGCCAATTTCAGTTAAATTTAGCATGGTGTCTCATTTTTTGACAAGAAGATCTGCTGATTTTGGTGGTGATCCAGAATGATCCAAAAATATCTATTAATTAACATTCACTTATTCTTGAGAAAAACAAGCTTCTCACTCAGAGTGAAGTAAAAAGTCATTATTAATCTGCAAAAATCTGAAAATTAAAAAGTAGTGATATATCTGAGGAATATCCAAAAGTCATTAAATTGCATTCCAACTTACACCTTTTCCACAACTTGCATTTGCAGGTTTGCCAGTGCAGATAGTTTAATTGAGTCGGTATGTTCTGAAGATGTCTGATTGGTGTTTTTCCCTCTTTGAACTTGTGTTGAAATACTTTCTCATATTAAAACCTCAAATTGTGATTGCAGAAAGATGCCTCCGTTTGAAAAGCTGCGTGTTTGTTGACACAGATTTATTAGATGTCCTTGGAAATTTACTGTCTAAATTGCGAGAAAAGCCGTGTGCAATATTTTTCATTTGTGTGTGTGGGAAATTGGAACAGGTTCATGGATCAGCAATGCCAGGTAAAGCTGTGAATGTTCATTGTGTTGCAACAAAAAGATGGATTATATAAAGTCACTGACTGCTCTACGGATTTCATTTTCATATCCGATCAAAACGAGCAGCGCATGCAGACTCAAGCATGTCAAGCTCAGTCCGGCGAGGTTCAGTCTAGTTATGCCAGTTCATGGTCCTTCCAGCTGCTGTGTGACAGTGCCAAGTGAACAAAGCATTTGAGCTGAGTCAGGGGTATCTGGGACACGTTCCCAATAAGTCTGGCAGTCAACAGTTCACAATTTCACAGCCAATTTACAGCAGCATTGCTTAAGCCTGCACGCCGCATGAATTCAGTCATCACACATTCCAGGCACAAACACACACACACACACACACACACACACACAGGAGACTGTCCTGCTCTTCAGCCTTATTTANACAAACACACACACACACACACACACACACACACAGGAGACTGTCCTGCTCTTCAGCCTTATTTATGCTTCCATTTTTCCAAATTGCATCAATGCCAGCTACCTGGCAATTGGGTTTCTTTGTTGCTTTTGCCACTGAAAAGAATAATTAATGCTTGGCCAAATCTGTCATGTGTGCTCATCTCTATGGGTCACAACTCAATTCAAGCCTTTAGAGAGTAAGGGGGGAAAAAATAATAATTAAGAGCGAGGAACTGAAATAAGTCATTATCTACAGAAAACACCTTCCCAAGAGGAAGCAAAGGGAGGCTTCAAAAGCATATTTTATTGTTGGAAATCAGACACATTTCATGGAAATAGCAGAAGTATGCAGGGAGAATGAGGCAAGCTGCTTAGGCAACCGCACGTCAAAGCCTTAAATATTCCAGGAGTATTGGAATGGCAGGAGATGTACAAATGGATTATTCTTCTTTGGGTAAACACATGACATATGTGAGAAAAAAGGGACTCAGAGGAACGTGTGCCAAATAGCAGTGGTTTAAGACGACAAGGAAGAAATGGTAAAATATGATGAGCGAAAAAATAAAATCGAAGAATACAAGAAGAGGCAGATCAAACAGAATCAGACATCAAGCGTCTTTCTTACCAGTAAAACCAATTCTTCTCAGTAACTACCCACAACATCCAGCTGTCAACAATGACAGCATTACTATTATGATGCTTTTGTGGCAGTCCCAGTCTGCCATTTCCAAATAATCTCTTCAGCAAGGCGTCTGGGGCTGGATAAAGCATAAACCTTAGGCCCAACAGGAGCAAGCTGCCATATTAAAGACGAATAAAAAAAAAAAAATGAGTGTGTAAACATGTCCAGGGATAGATGGCTTGTGTTGAATAGTGTTTTAGGGTAGAAATAAGCAAGGCTGAGATGCTATTAGATTTTATTCTTAGCTCAGGTATCATAGGTCAGCATAGGTAACATGGCAGGTATCAACTTCCTCCTTCTTCCCAGATACTCTCCAACAATCTGAACTTACTTGTAAATCATATGCAGGTAACCCCTAATAGTCAGTCCGTGTTTCTCAAACTGTATTCCCTGCAGCAGCTTCATCACTATGCAGCTCTATCATACATCTAACTCCCTGTCTGATTTATTGGAGTTGCCAGACCTTGAATCAAACACGATTGCATTTTGCACCAAAGTACAAATGCTTACACAGAGCGTGTGGAGAAACACATTGGTGCATCTTTTTGCAAGCTGATGAATGGCTCCCATTTGAATTGCAAAATATTCAGATTTCACCCCCAACTGTAAGCTCGTCTTTATTAAAAAAAACTGTTGATAGCGAGTGTCTCTGTGAATGCAAATCTGTTTTTGCTCTGATTGGAACACACTTCACACAGAAAGTGAAGTTTTGTGCACTGATTAGTACAGTGACCCCCTTTCTCACCTGTGAAATATTCATCCAGCTTTATGTCCCTTCAGGATAAGCCCACACATTAAATAAGAGATATTGAGCCTAGTATTAATGAATAAGAGTTTTCTACATTATTAAGAAAGCAAGATTCTGCATTTAAGATTTGTATGATCACCATCTGGTAATGATTTATATTCCCAGAAAGCTGTCGCCCACACACAGAGTCCTATCCTGTAACCGACTATTTAAAATGCACTATATGTGTGGATTTCTTCTAAGGATAACAGCAGCCTTAATGCACAATCTAATAAGACTGTTCGGTAAGCTTTAAAGATCATATCTTATAGCGCAGAGATGAAACCATTTCAGACAAAGCTTAACGTGAGCACCATAACAGGTGCAGAGGGCGTGAGACCAGAGGCCGGGTTATACTCTTATCTTCGTGGCCAAAGCTCTCTGGCAAAGCCCCCCTGCTGGCATTTAAAACACATGTCTGCGATAACATCATTGGTTCTTTTCCTCCTTCATCCCGGCCTCCAGAGAGAATCTCAGAGCATCTTTAAATGTCACGTTAAGTGCTTCTCTTGTCCCGCATTGACACAAAAGCAAGGTGCTCTTGGAATATAAAAAAGGCACGTACTGGATAGCTGCTCAATCTCGGTTATCCTCTCTCCTCTTCCTGCTCCCTCCCTCATTTGTTCAAACTGTCAGAAGTAACATTTAGGCCCTAATAGGGCTACTCAAATGATGCCAAAGACTTCCTATCTAAAACTGAGAGCTACACTACATTCATAAAACACAATTCATGGTTGCTTGGAGGGTTGCTATTAAGATTATAGTCAACACAACTCAAATTAACACACGCAACTGTGTAGTACAAGTACATCTGAAAGCACAACTGTGTCATAACTGTCCCGTAACTTAATACTAAGGGGGAAATATAATTAGGTCCTCCAGGTAAGTAATCAGGAGAGCAATGGCACAGAAATGATGAGTCCTTTAAATGCTAATGTCATAACATTGTGGTATTTTAGCTGCCTGAAGCTGTGCTTGAGCAAATGTGAGATATAAATTAGATTTCTCCTTGTTGGTTACCTGTTAATGGCAACTTCTGCAGTGCTGTTTTTCATCATCATTCATGCATAGGTCATGATGAAGACAAGGTGGGAAAATCTACCTGGAAAAGTATCGTATAAAACTTACAGCACTAAAAAACTCCCCTCTTTTGTCATATTTAGGAAAAAATAAACTGTTTTTTGGAACTGCTTTCAAGCTACAAAGAAGAAAGAGGATGGGTGAAAATATTGCTTTTGTCAAAACTCTGCAATGGTACTTCAGAAACAATGCCACCTAAGTAATTTATGTATTTTATTTTTTAAAAAAGCAAATATAGAAAAATATAAACCTACGTTTATACATGTTTTTTTTTTTTTTTTTNTTTTTTTTTTTTTTTTTTAGATCCATTTGTTTCTAATCTGTTTTTCATTAGGTTATCAATGAAATGAGACATATGCACATGTATCTTGAAACAGACTAGGTGAAGGATGAGCCTGATTATCAACAGGAACATGAATAATTCTAATCCTCATCATTTTACAAGCAGTATCATGCTATAATAGTAATTATTGATAAGGACTGATCTAGCTCCATAAGTGTAATACACTCTCCATACATTCCATGTTCATTCTGTTTCTTATAAAGGATCTGATGTTGCTGCTATAGCTGCTTTGCCCCAGAGCCTGGGCCTCCTCGCTCAGTAGGAGGATAAGAAAATCGGTGAGAAACTCATCAGTTGTCTGCTATATATAATTCTTTATTGCTGGTACCTCATCTGACCTATGTAACATCCACAGGGGACAATGAAAGGAAAGGGTGGGATGCTTCTCTGTTTCTCCTCTCTACAGCGCTCTTTCATCTCTCCTTCCCACAAGGCTGATTCACCACTTGTGACCCCTGCGGCTGGCTCGTTGAAAATAGACAACAAAGTGTCTGAGATGAAAACCAGTGGGCAGTTGTAGATTGCCGTTCGGCTTGAAGTTGATCGAGCAGTCGCGAGTTGCTCTCGCTGAGCTGACACTTCCATTTATCTGTATTCTAGTTGTGTAAAAGAAGCGGGTTGGCATCGCCATGCACCCACATCTGCGAGCATTAGCAAACACACGTCTGACAGACCTTTTTTCTCCACAGAAGTACTCAAACACTTTGAGAAAGTTGTTGTCTCTGTGATGTGAGTCGCCGTAGCAACCTTTCACTCTGTTTCTCCTCTTCTTTTAAGCTGCATCTCCTTAAAAATTGTTTTGAAAGAGGAAAATCGGTATCTTGAAATGTATCTTTTGTTCATTTAGAAATTGCATGCACACACATACGCACACTGTCGAGCCTTACAACACCTTTATCTGGAAAAGAGAGCATATTTGGCATAAGTGTACACAGTATTTTATATGCAGAATGCTCTGAATCCATCTTGTCTAAATGGAAGATAAGAACCTTCTTCATGAATAAAGATATTTAGGCATCCTCTTTTCTCTGTTTTCAGTGTGTACTTCCCATTATTTATAGTCCTGCTAAGACCCGGAGTGGTGTGAGTGGGTCTCATGGGGGATTGGGAAGTGGAGCCACTGCTACCTATAGTGGGGAAGATATACCACCTCACCCCCGCTGNGGGGATTGGGAAGTGGAGCCACTGCTACCTATAGTGGGGAAGATATACCACCTCACCCCCGCTGAGAACTTCTCCCAGGAAATGAAGTCATAAATCAAGCAGTAAATTGAGTATAGGGCTGTGCTTACTCATCTCCAGAGGTCCACTTGATGCCGTTCCTCTTCCTCCACACACTCCTGCTCCTTTTACTGCATGACTAATGCAACACTACACTTTTCTGCCCGCGTTTCTCTCACTCTGGTAAACTCTTATCAAAAAGTGTGGATTTTATTTTCAAGTAAACATCATAACTCTGGCCTTGAGGCTACAGTGTAGGAACATCCAGAATGTTTGCTGGGGGGGAAAAACATGCACAAGGCCCACAAACAACAGGGTCCAGCAGGGATTTAGTTGCGGATGTAGATGTATCAGCATTCTATCTTGTCCTACAGCTGAACTTCACTGCCTCATTGGGATGCCACTGGTGAGAGCTGCCTGTCTTTACCCGGACCCAGCCTGTGAGGAGAGTCTCCCCTGTCCGCCTCTGGCTATCCTGGCAGTCGCAGACCCTGTCCAGAGGAATTAAAATCTCTATTTATCAGACCTGGACTGCAGTTGTTGGGGAACTGGCTGGGGAAATGGTGCACAGTCAGTCCCCCCTTACAGCAGTGGGACTCCATTGGAGAGTTCAACACACTGGATGGGGTCATGTAGATTGTTTGTTGATAGTATAATGTGCAAAAGTCTCAGAGCATGGACCCACTGCCACCCTTTGTTCCACCCTTTGTTTCACTTTGTTTTTGTGCTGTGCCAGCTCCAGCACTGTGCGGAATGTGAATCATTCTTTAATCTACTTCTAAAAAAAAAAAAAAANTAAAAAAAAAAAAAAACATCCAAAGAGCATTGTAAGTCTTATTATTGAATACATGTAGTGTGTTCGTACACCCTGCTGAGCTTTGCTCCCTATTAAAACTGGAGATTCTACCATCTCCTGCAGCTGCTCTCCATCACAGCAGCAGCAGGCAGCGCTTCCTGTGACAGGAGAAAGCAGAGGGGAGGACTCACCATCACTCCTCCACAGCGGCCACAGTGACATTCAGTGAGTTCAGATCTCTGCTGACCTCTGTTGGCAAAATAATGCTATTGAAACTTTATCTCAAACCCAAATGTTAATCTCTCTTTCTACATCTGCTTTTATCAGGTTATATACACTCCATGTTCATAATGTCCTTTTTTTTGCTATGATCCTGTGGTCTTTGCCCTTTACAGAACTGCTGGGACAACTAAACTAAACCTTCTGTATTCAACCTCCTAACAAAATTGTGTAGATTTTAATTTCTAGGAACTTTTAATCCTGTATTGAGAATTTTTGACCAATTTGGAGGTAGCACTATCTCCAGAGAGGTTAAAGACAGCAACATTTCCTTACATTGCAGATCATGGCTCAGCATTCCACATTACATGTTTCATTATGTTTCACAAAACAGGTGGATATATTAATGTTTTGTTTATATAAAGCCTTGCAGATACTTTTAAGATTGCAAGAGCAATGTCAGGGGTCTGAAATACCCATCTACACCCTTTTTTTGGTAATGTATTTCAGTGTTATGTGTTTTTAATAAACAGCAGGGGACAGACACAAAAATGTGTTTAAAATACCGTTGACAAAACAGTTGGAGGCTTTAATCAGCTTGCACAATTAGCTGGTTTATGTTTTTCTTCCCCAGTTTAAATTTCACAGCAGGTCAGCAGGCCATAAGGATTGATGACAAGTTTAACCTGAAGAGGGCGCCTTAAACAAGGCTAACAAATCTACTGCGTTTAGCCTCAAAGAGAAAGAAATCTCCGCTTTCATCCCTGTGGCTCTATTGTTGTTAGAGTCCGTTATGTCTGTGTTTTAATGAATTCTCTGGAGGTTTTTTCACTTTTATTTGCGTTTTATTATGTTTAATTCAGCTAAACTTTAGACTCCCAACATCCCGTCTCCCCGATCCCTGTTTTTTAAACCCCCCCATTTCAAAATCAAGTAGACCGTGATACAAATAACACCGGAAAAGGGGTGTTTTACCTTCAAAATAAAAGTTTGGCCTAACCCTAGTTTATACTGTATGGGCCGTGTTGTAATTTGGCAAAAAAAAAAAAAAAAAAAAAAAAAAAAAAAGCAAATGGCAAAAAAAAAGAAGTGAATCTTTAAAGTGATACGAACATTTAGTATTTAAAAAATGAATCACAGAATTCGAAGAAATGTGCAATGCAACAGCAGAAAGCCCTATTGGTTTTTAAAACAGTAATTGTTTAATAATTTATCAAATGTGAAATTGAGAACAATGTGATTATGTGAACCTATGTGATTTGAACTATGAAGGCCAGATTTATACTTCCATAAATAGTTTCCATCTAATATTTTCATGTAGAAATTTTAAATAAATCCAAAAATAAACTGGGGTGTGTTTTACTTTGAAAACAATTAGCGGAAGTCACGTTTTTTCCTCGCGCACTTCACAGCAGCTGTCTTTTGGGATTTTGGAATGTGGGGTCCCATCGTCAGAAAACTTTTTAAAACTATACATTTTTATTAGTAGCACTTCGGTAAGTCGTTTTAACGGAGTCATGTAACTATAATTCAACATTTAGCAACAGTCCAAACTACAGGTTATGCATATTAATATTTTAGTGCGGCATAGTTCAAAGTTTGATCAAAAATGTCCGTTAGCTAGCAAGGAGTTTGAGAAGTCGGCACGAGCCATTACGGAGTAGCTTTTTGAAAAGATGGACCAGCTAGTTAGCGTGAAACGTTTTCGTCTTCAAATTGCATTTTTCTGCGGACTTGACAAAACATGAACCTTTTTTTCTGCCCAGGCAGGCTCAAACATGCCCGCTATTGTTGGGGATGAGGTCAAGCAACGGGATAAAAGCTTGTCCCGACTTGAAAACGATTGTTTCTGAAACCGTGACGCCAAGAGATTAGCATTCGCTAAATTTATTAGCGTAATAGTCATTAAGAGCTACAGCTATTCCAACAGAAAACGTGCTAGCTGCATCGTGGGCAAGTTACATTGGCTTTCATTCAGTTTTATAGAATTGTCTGTGAGGGTTTTTATGATCCTTAACATGTAGGTGCAAACATTGTTGTTTATCCATTAGTACACAGTTCATTTCTCATAAACTGTAGGGAGACATTAGCTGATTGCATGCAGTGTTTTGATAACATTTCTCTCCCCAGGGACGCTCCATTCTGTCTCCATGGTAATACTGTCGCGTTGAGCTGCGAGGGGCGGAACCGATGAGGAACAACGGCTCCACGATTTTTTTTTTTTTTTTTNTTTTTTTTTTTTTTTTTTAATATTTTTTTACAAAAAGACAGAATCAATCGAAGATGGTAAGGACAGCACGGCTTCATCAGGACAGCCAGCCACAGCATTAGGTAGATGATGATTAGCAGCATGGATGATGTGAATCGGCAGTGGTGGAATCTGTGCTCTGCTGTTGTGCCTTTCCAGTGCGAATGCTGTAGCTGTCGTGTTATTTCTCTGTCTCTCTCTCTCTCTCTGTCTCTCTCTTACTGTGATTGTGGGGTTTGTTTATTGTGGTTGATGATAGTTTGAATAATGCAGGCAGGCGGAATGTTCTAAATAAGGACCCTCTTTGATCTCTGTTTCAGCCATTTCAGGACGGAGTCTACTATCCCTATACCGGTGACACTCAGGGGAACCATTCATCAGCAGGAATCCCGTCTCTCCTGAATTCCCCACTCAGCCAGCCATCCTTAAATGGTCACTCTGCACCTCCACCAGGCATGACTCCATCAAACGGCACCCCCATTATCCTGCCCTTCAAGTTCCGCCCGCGGAGGGAGCACGTGGACTGGAGGCGCATCAACGCGGTAGACGTGGACCTGGTTGTCAGTCAGCTTGATGTGGACGCCCTGCAGGAACACATCAACACAGTGACCTTCTGCACCTTGGAGGGGGAGCGATGCCAGAGGTGCCAGAGTCCAGTGGACCCAGCTCTGGTTAAGCTGTTGCGGCTGGCCCAGCTCACGGTGGAATGGCTCCTCCACTCACAGGAATTTCTCACCCTCAACCTGCAAGCAGTTGAGGAGAGACTTTTGGCCGCTGGCAGAGAGCGTGAGCAGCTCCTAGCCCAGCAGAAGAAGCACGAGGAAAAGACGAAGGAGTTGATGGCTGAGCTTAGGCAGAGGAAGAAGGTCATTCGCACCCAGCAGGCTTTGCTCAAACCGTGGATCATCAGCAGCCACAAGGTACTGCTAACACACATTCACTCTCTCGGGGATATCCGTTACATTTACACTGCACATGTGTGGCAAGCAGACAGCCGGCACCATCACACCTACTCCCCCCCCCCTTGCTCCTCCTCCCAAGGGGCCCCCACTCTGTCATTGTTCACAAGGTTCTCTTTTATCATTTAATAATAATAAATAGTAATTGGGAGGAAGAAAGGAAATGGTTCAAGGCTTACTCAAGATTTTTGCTTTGAAAACATTTATTATGTATTGGAAAAGCTGAAACAGCAGAGCAGCTTTGGCGTGATTAGGATAAGCTTTGTTTTCTGACTGGAAGAATAGGATTTGGAGCTGCAGAGCAGATGGTGTTGTGGTGGCAATTAGTTTTTTTTAAATCCACTTACAAAAGGGTGACCAGAGCAGTAATCATGATGACTGACTCATTCATACCTGATTCATACCTCCTCACCATAATGCTAGTCCTTGTAGAACGTATTTGTCCATGTAATATGTCATTGAAGACCTATTTGTAAATATTTATATTTAAATTGTATTGCTGGGCTCATTTGCCTGTAAATATTCTCTGCAAAGTAGCACAGTTCACTTACCATCAGGCTATTTATAGTACCAATCAAAATCTTCTCCCTCTGTTCCTCAAGAGCGGGGCTGCCACTGACCTGGCCCAGCAGTTGCCAAGACAACAACTGTAGTGTGTCATGACAGCGCATGGTTGCTAGGTGTGCACGAGCGGCTCAGCTAACACACAGCGACAATTGATCCCAGACCAGGTCAATAATTAATAGAGAGGCTATGTGTGTTCTTAGAGCACTCTTTGCTTGTCACAGCTGATGTCAGTCTTTTTATATAGTCACTCTACATTGCTTCTACAATATAAATGTTCCTCAGAGCACAATACACACAGGGCCCTTTATTAGAGGTCATTTTCCTCCCAATCTCTAGAGTTATTCTAAGCCAATACCGTAATTGCCTGACTTAAAGGCCTATTCATTGCTGTGTCACGTGATGCGGCTGACTTTTCAATCTTTGCTACCATATGGTGCCACAAGATATCAGTAGCAGCAAGTTTAACAATGAATGAAGTCACAGGCACGATGAGCGGTTGTGTTCAGCGTAGCGTATGATGTGTGTGTGTATGTGTGTGTTCAAGTTCTTGGATGTCAGTGAGCTGGAGTGCGGTGATGCCTGCTGCAGGCAGAAAATTTACATCATTTATGTTATCTGTCTGCTTGGAAATATAAGCCTTGAAATCAGCAGGTGGAGCAGAATCAGTTGGTCATGTTGATCTGATTTGAGATGATTGCTGATTGATTTGTGGGTCACTTGCTGTCATCAAGCACATCAAGAGTATAAGTGTAAAAAAATATAATGATGTTACAGAAGATATACCACTTAGTCATACCACTCATTGATCTTTTTTTGTGTTTTCTTTAGTGTCCGTATTGTGAGAAGTGTTTTTTCAATGCCACTTTTCTCCAGAATCACATCCAGCGCCGCCACCCTGATGAGTATGACATCCGTAAGTCGTGTATTCTTCAAGCTTTGATGAGCAGTTTGGGAGGGAGAGAATAAGAATATATGAGAAAAGTAGAAGTCAGATAAATCACTAAGATGTACCATGAAACAAATTAGGAGAAAGACACATATTTCTGTAATCATCTGAAGATATATTTGCAGTAAAAAAAAAAAAAAAAAAATTATATTAAACATGTAAAATTTTCCCCCAATTCCTTTTTTTTCTTTTTTGTTTTGTTTTTGCTTCTCTAACCTTTTTCCAGATTTACAGTCAGACAGTGAGAAGAAATCTCAAATTGAAAGCCTGAAGGTGGAGATCACTAATCTGAAAGAGCAGATCATCCAGCAACAACAGGCCTTGTCAGCCAAAACAGTTCAGGTAAGAAAACCAGATCATGATTATGATTATGAACCTTGCTTTACTCTGCACAGATGTGTTTTTAATCATAACATTTTATTCTACCTATTTTTTTAGGAAAAAGAGCAGCAGTCCATGCATAAAGACCTGCAGAGAGAGTTGGACCGTTTTAAGGCTGAGGAGATGGCACGCATGGACAGAAAAATAGAGGACAGCAGAGATGGCATACGCAGGGAGATGGAATTTTTCTACAGCCGCAATATGCAGTTTCATAATGTATGAAATTCATGGTTAATGTCTTCACTAGCTTCTTAATAAATGCCAGACTACTCGTTTAAGTATTTCAACACTGTAGTGTGTTTATTGACATGGCATTTGTTTTTCTACAGGATAAGTATTATTTATTCATACCCTTATACTGTTTCTCATATTGTTTTCCATTTATCAACTCATTCATAGGAAGCAAATCAAACAGCAAAGCACGAGAGAGCAGCCAGTCCTGTTCCGACGCAGCCAGAGAGAGACCTGGACAACTACAAAGAGATGCAGGTACAAGCCATCCAAAAGCTGCAACACCAGCTGAAGAAACAGGTCAGCACAGCAGGGAAATAATAGCTTAAAACCTGGAAGTAAATAAAGCCTAACACAATTTTCATATTCTCTTCTAGGACAAAAAATGGGAATCCAGGCTTCAAGAAATTAAGGCTCAGCATGAGTCTGAAAAGAATCAGGTATTTATCAGTAGAGATCAGTATAATGATCTTGGTATTATAGCATATATATCCAAAAAAAAACCTAAAAAATAAATTCATTCACATCATAGCCCCATGCTTTGGTAAGAAATTAGCAAGTTGCACTGCTCTTCCTCTTCCAATTTCCTCCAGCTGTTGAATGAGGTGAGCAGGATGCAGACGTCTGTATCTGAGCAGCAGGAGCACAGCCAGTGTCTGCAGGAGGAGATGGCAAGGAGGCTGCAGGAGAAGGAGCAAACCATCAGGGCTCAGAGGGAGCAGGTCAGCGCAGATTCACACTCACACACTTATTGCTGTCCAGCGCAGCTTTGTCAGGAGAGGAAATAAGGCGGAGGGTCGGCCCTTGTTCAGGATATCCTGTATTTGGTCAAAGAGCTGAGATTGCGTTGTATTGTGACGTGATGATACTGTATATTTGACAGAGTCGCATTGTGCGGGAAGCCATGGCTCTCTGTGGATTACAGTGTTTCCCACAGTTAAAAATTTACTTATGGCGTTGGGTAGGCACGCCATGTATCCAAGAACTAAAAACGATCCTTTTCTTTATCCGACACAATCCTATTCTATTCTCTCAAATAGAAATATACATATACATAAAAAGAATAGGAAAACAAGATTCAGACTAAATAGAGTAATGATTTTTCTGTTGTCATCTTACAGATAAGGAATATTTCCTCAAATCCACCCACCAAAATAGTCGAAGTACCAGGTATGAATTCCTCTTTAGTGTTTGATAAAGTTTGTAAGTTTGTAAAGTGTGTAAGCAGTCATCATATTCTCTGTTTTCAGTGATTGTCTCTACACCAGCGCCTGAGACTAAAGCAAAGAGAGTTGTACTTGGTAAGTTAGTAAAACTCAGCCGTAGAAGAAGTAAATTGGAATCTTAAAACCATGTCACTCCCAAAGAATCTGAGCATGTCCTTACTCGCATGAAAAGTTTATGTAATTTTGTTGACAACCAACTCCTTTATCTGAAGTCCCATTTGATCTAACGTCCTGACTTCCAATGACCTTTCGTCCTATGTACACCCCAATTAGAGGAATCCCCCTCCACTCTTAAGCTGGATCCTATACAGGAGCTGTCAGAAGAGGAGAAAGGTAAAGCAGATGCTGGAACAGGCAGAGTCGCTCGGCTGCATGCTGTCTGCATGGATGCATCAGTCTGCTCTAAACAGCCTTTTCTTTAAGTGCATCTGGGCTAAGATCACCTGAGTCCACACCAACATGAAAGGCATTAAGATGACCTCAGCAAAAGGACACATTTTGGGAAAATGCACTCATGGTCTGTGATGCCTGCCGTGTCGGCATCAGTGGTCATTATGTGAAGTCTGTCTGCCATCTTTTTGCCTTTTTTTGTGGAACATGTAGACATTCTCCTCTTCTGCCTGCTCCATTGTACTCATCACTCAGAATCACTCCATTCTATCTGAATACACCTGTAGCATGGAGCTTGCTGTGAAATCAGGCAAATATGCATGTTCATTTCCTCTCTTCATGTTCCTCTTATTTGCCCCTTCAGGTGTGGCTGCCACCTAAATGGCAAAAAAAATGCTGATGAATTGAAATAAATGTTTCTTTTCCAGACTCAAGCAGCATCTCTGAGAGGAGGCAAGTGGAGAAGAAACCTGAGCCCATAACGGAAAAGAAACAACGGGTGACCGCCACAAAAAAGAACCCTGAACTCCACAGAAACATGCGGCCAGCAATGGAGCAGACTCTTGTTGAGAAGCTAGAGAAGCTGGGGGTCAAACCGGTATGCAACATATTGAAATCTCTTCTAAATACAAAACTGTAAGGAAATAGGAAAATTAAGAGTTTTGTATTAGATGTAAACAAAAATTCCACAAAATGTTATCTATATATCAGTACCACAAATTTAGTGAAAAACAAATGCTTAAGAGTTCTTTGCAGTTATAGTCATGTCTGGTTCCTTTCCACTCTTCACACTTCCTCTCAGGGTCAGAGTGGTCTGAAGAACAAGGAACTTAATTCCATCCTGGCTGAGGTGCATTCTGAGCGGAAGAACAGTGTGAAGAGGATGCCTGACTACTGGCACCATCGGGAGGAGTTGCTTGACATGATGGAGCAAAGGCTGAGGGGGCGGAGAGGCGGCAGTGATCGTCCTTCAGAGCGGCCCAGAACCAAGCGCTCAGTTCAAGCTGGTGTGTCATCAAAAAGCTGCTTTGCACACATGAGATCATGTTTCTAAATCCTTACTGTCCTCACATCACTAATAACTACATTGCATTAAAGTCTAATTACTGCTAATTGTTTTTGACTAGTTGCATAGCAATCATTATAACCTGTGAGAAGTTTGGTGCACAAGTCTCATTCACCTGTACATAAGCTGACTGATAGCTAGTTGTGATTCTGTCTGTTTTTGTCTGTAGTCACACAGATCCGACCTCGATCCAGTAGCCTGCCCTCCAGGGTGACCCAGGTGATGTCTGGACCTTCAGTCAAACAGCCCAAGACCCCTCAGCCAGCACCAAGGACCAAGATCAGCGCCATGCCCAAGACATCCACACCCAACACTAAGTTCACCTCAAGGGCTCTCACGCCAAAGTATAGAAATTGATCAAATCTTTTTAAAATTGAATTGTTTCTTGTAATTATAGCTACATACGATTTAAAACAAACAAGATGACTGACTGATAAACCATCATCTGTCTGTGACTCTTCAGGACCCCTCCCTTCAGCTCAGAAGAGGAGTCTGATGAAGAGGATTCAGATATGGAGGAGGAACAACCGCCAAAACTCCATCAGTATCAGAGGGGCAAATCACCCCAGTCCAAACTGACCCAGGCCACCCCAGTCCAGATGAGATCAAGCAAAAACAGTCCAGTCCAGGCAAGGCAGACTCCAGCCAAGCAATCCTCCCCCTCCAATCGCCAACAGCTGAGTGCTGTAACCAAGACAGCGGTCACAAAGATGGAGAGCGATGACGACTGGTCAGGAGTCAGCGAGCTGGAGGAGATCGACCCCAGGCAGCTTCATAGTTATAAAGACCAGAACAGTAACACGACCAAGAGAAATGTTGGAAAAGGTGAATTAATAAGCTTAGGTTTGATTAAAGTTTTTTTTTTTTTTGATCCCACAAATACATTCAAGTTGTCCAATTTCAAAACTACTAGTTCACATTACACCATATATCAAAATAATTTGGCTCAGTCTAATAATGGGCAACCATCAGAGCAACATGTACTGTGTGTTGTGTTCCACTTACACGTGTATTAAATGGAAACTTTATTAATTATGCCACATTTCTGTATATTAATTGTCTTCTCCTTTTAGACAGCAGCATCAGTGACCTGGCCAGGAAAATGGAGAAGCAGTTTGCAGAGAGAGCGACAAAGAAACCAGCAGAGGGCGTGAGCATCTTACCAGAGAGGAAGGATGCCGTTCAGGAACTTACAGTGAGATATTACAGTCAGGCCGATTATTCCAAACTTTGTAAAACACAGACATTTAAACATAGTAGAAATCAACCAAAGTAAGGACCAGTAATTTTGATTTTATTAAAGGTATGATACTTAACCCCTCTGCACTTTACCACACTAATCACTATTCCTGTATGTGGTGACAGTACACAGATATGGAGGAGAGCAGTGAGTGGGTGGTCTCCTCCTTAGAGAACAGTGCTGGACAGGAAGTGTTTAAACCAGCTCAGGCGTCTGGACCGCTGAGGAAGAGCCTGGACTCACCCAGCACCAGCGCGTGGGGGACTTCCACAGGAAAGGAACACAAATCAGGTCAGTATCAGACCCAGGTGCTTTGTGCTAGTTTAGCAAATACACCAATGCTAACAGGGCTAAATGAGCTTGAAGTGAAATAACGTTCCTCTGCTGTTTTGCGCCTGCATGTCTGACTGAAGCAGGAACAGGAAGTACGGTGAAGAGCAGCCTGGTCTCCCTCAGTGACATCAGCGACTCAGAGGACAACTAGCAATAAAAACTGAAGGATATCAGGTGATGTGCTGCGCCAAACACAAAGACCTCAGTTATTTGCCCTGACCTCTACATACTAAATAGCCATATATTTTACATTTATTATATGGAAGATATAATACACAGGTGATCACTATGTAGCAAAGAAATTTCAGAGTTGAGTAGAAGTTACGTTGTGCATAGAAATGACGACTATACCTTAAATATGTTAATCATATCAGAGATGTATCTAAAACACTTTCTGCTTCAGTTTCACCTTATGCCTTGTGCCAATCTTTGCTTACCGTAGGACTTTACAGCGTTCGTTGTTTTATAGAAAGTTCAGTTTTATTTTGTATTTTCAATGAAATATAATCTACACTCCAAGTGAGGTACTGTTTAAGGTACTGTATGTAGTTTTAATGTTTGTACGTCAAATTTTATAAAGCCGTCATGAGTGAAATGGGACTAAATGTGATTTTGTATAGAAAATATTTATACAAGCAATAAAAATTTTCTTTGTTAAATATGTAGCTTACTAAATCTTCATTTTATTACACTGAAATGTGTTTCATTGAGCATTATTCCAATCTAGGAAAATGTAAAAAAAAAAAAAAAAANTAAAAAAAAAAAAAAAAAAGTTTGCACGCAGTCCCTTAATCCCTTAATCAAAGTTTCTCCCCAAACAAATGTCTTTGTTCAACCAAGCAGGACAACCAAAGAACTAATTTATTACAAATGTGTCATGCTGTTCTTTCTGCCTTTCTGCACACTTTCAGGTAATTACAGGATTCACATTTCCAGCCATGCAGGACTTCATTAACTCTTGTCATCTTGCCTCTTTCTCTGCTTTGAATCCTTCTTTGAGTTTTCTCTGCTGAAGTCTCAGGTTTCTAAAAACACTATAAATACCACCCAGCCAGGCAAAACACAACACTGACTTCTAACTATCATATCCTTCTCTTTAGCGTTTCATGTCAGCTTACAATGGAATCTTAAACTTTCTTGCTACAGCAAAATCAGCCAGGCAGCACAGCTCAGATCTGAGGTCTTCTTTGCTTCAGATGAAAGCATCCCTGCTGTAGGTCCTGCTGGTTTCGGTTGTCGCTCTGGTTTTTCTGCTCTTCCTGCCTTCATAAAAAAGGGACGGGACCAGGGTCACTCTGGATGAGGAGCCTGGCAGCCTGTAGGTCATTCTGGTGCAAGCAGCGGCGTAGAACACTGGTCTCCTTTTAGAGGAACTGCTATGTAAAATAATAGGAACTCCCACTTCAAATCTGACCAGAAAATATAGACAGTGTATTGTTACTTTTCATCTTCATTGCAAAATTAAAAAAAAATAAAATTCCAGTCCAAGGACCTTTTAATTAGATTAAGAGTATGAGCAAAAGTACTCACTTCACTGCTATGAAATTTGGATCCATATATTCTGTTATAATTTTGTTGGATCACTATGTGAAAGTGATCATGCGGCAGAATCCTAGCAGAAAAGATACGAGCATTCTCAGTGACCAAAAAAAAAACAAAACACGTTAATATTCTTGGAAGAATATCCAAAATATTCTCACTGAAACCAGATATGTTACACCCCTAGAAAAGATCACCCTTGCAATGGTGACCTCTGATCCTCCTATTTTAGTTCATTTCATCCCGATGAATGTGAGGACGCTGGCGAAGAAGCCAGTGATGATGGAACAGACAGCCAGAGTCTGCAGACTTGAAGGAAGGCTGGAAGAAAATGATGAAACACAAATTTTATGCAAAATCCTGTTGAAATGATACACGAATTAGTCCCTCGCTTCTCATCCAAACATCCAAATCCAGAATATTATACCGGGAAGGCCTAGCATGGAGGGGGTATTCCTTGCAGTCAGACACCCCTGTGTTGTCTGCAATGGAGATCCACCACAGGTTGGAGTACAAGATAGGGGTATTAAAACAACATTGTTCATGTTGATTTTCCAGTTCTCTATGGGAAAAGTGGAACACACACCAGGGTCCAGCCGCACAGACAGGATACAAAGCGGCCATCTTTAAATACATCACAACTGTCCTGTGCTTCGTGATGATAACATCTTTGTTCCATTTTCAGGCAGCAGATGAAGCCATGTTTATATGTTTTATCAATTATCTTCTTTTAGAGAACAAAATCCGGCCAGGAAAGGGGAGAAGCAGTTTGCAGAGAGTGTGAGAAAGAAACCAGCAGGGGGTGTTAGCATCTTACCAGAGAGAGAGAGAGAGAGAGAGAGAGAGAGAGAGAGCAAGGCAGGACAAAGTTCAGGAAGTCACGGTGAGATTTATGTACACTATGATAAGGCCTTTGCTGAGTTTTGGTGGACAGTACTGCTAATTTGATGATTCACAAAGTAAAAAAAATAAAATAAAAATATTTCAAAACACAAAAAGTACACCAATGTTTCAAATTCAGGTTATTTTTGCAGTATGCATAATTTTGATGCAGTGTACGGCAAAACGTTTATTAAAAATTAAATTACATTAAATTATAGATAAAAGATTTGCTTATTTGAATTAATTTTCTTTGTTTTTCCCCTGACCTTGCACTTCCACTCATACCAAGATATCAGCATTATATTTGTGCTCAACACATACAGGTTGTTTATTAGCGGAATGAAGGACTTTATTGCACATATTATAGGTTGAAAATAATAAAAAACTGAATTTTTACAGCACCTTTAATGAAGTAAGGAGGCTGACCAAAAGGACTGAATATCTGTGATGGATCTACAGTGTATTATATTGCAATATTTTAGTAGCTGAATATTTAAATTAGTGACCTCATTAAATTTTTATCTGGCTTGTTTTAAAACTGCTTTATGATGTAGTTTATGGAAAGTTTATTAGCTAACAAAATATGTGTAGCAGACAAATACGGTGAGTTGCCAGTTTATTAGATGCAATCTAAAACAATATACTGGATTTTCCTTATGTCACTGAATAGTGAGTACTCAAAGTGTTTCTTATTCAGTGAGAGATTGTTTATTATTCCACTCCAAGTTAAGCTCTTTTTGACTTATTGTCTGTAGATTGTGTTAATTTTGGACATGAATTTTCAGATCAGATAAACAATATATTGAAAGGGTGATTCTTGTAGAGAAAATACATGTACAGTACATACAATGAAAGATTTATTCTTGAAACACATTACTGTATTATTACAACTACAATGAAAAATGTTAAAATACTCCCAAATGAGAATTTCACTTTACATATGTACAAAATATTTTATTTAAGTCTATCAAATGATCTTGTTTCCAGCATGAAATGTGTAACTTTCTCAGTCTTTCTCTGAGTTCCTCGTCGCTTCAGACAAAAGCATCCCTGCTGTAGGACTTGCTGGTTTTGGTTGTCGCTCTGGTTGTTCTGCTCTTCCTGCCTTCATAAAACAGGGGCGGGACCAGGGTCACTCTGGACGAGGAGCCTGGCAGCCTGTATGTCCTTCGGGTGCGAGCGGTGGCGTAGGACGCTGGCCTCCTTTTAGAGGAACTGATATAGAAAGTGTGTTTTTAAGGTAATTGCTGTCCCAAATATAGATAAATATACATGTTGAGTTTATTATGAATGTGAAGTAGAAGAGATAATTACTTTGTGTGGAGACCTTCTTTTCCAGAGAAGTAACTCAGCACCGTCCCTCCAGAGAGGAGAAGGACAGCGCCTCCCCAGCCTACAAAAATTGCTGTCCCCAGTTCAAATCTGAACAGAAAATTATATTCATAGTTTTCCAGATATGACCTTCTTTAAATATATTCTACTTCTATTTAAAGTACTCACTTCTTTGCCCTGAAATGCGGATTCAAATATTCTGATATGACTTTGTGGGCCCACCATGAGTAGGTGATCATACCGCAGAACCCTAGCAAGAAATATAAACGTTCTGTAAGCATGCAACATAATATACATGTTGACCTTGAAAAGCCAAAACCAACCCAAAATATTCTCACCAGAAACCAGATATGTTATACCACCAGAAAATGTCACCCGCGCATTGGCGAGCTCCGATCCTCCTATTTTAGTGCATTTCATCCCAATGAGTGTGAGGACACCGCCAAAGAAGCCAGTGATGACGGCACACACAGCCAGAGCTCTGCAGCCATGAAGGTAGGCTGAAAGAGACAAAACTATTCATTTTGTGGACGTGCTACCTGCTGATTGCTTTGTGTTTCAAAACAAAGGAAAATGTTCTATTTGAACATTTAACACAATACCTGTCATTTACCAATTTAAAGAGTGTACAGTAATCAGAGAATCTCGAGTAGTACAGCAGAACTTTTAGCTGTGGTCAAATGCATGGCCACATTTTTTGCATAGGAAAAGTAATAGAAGTTGATATTCATCAGAAAGTTTTAATTGATCTAATTGACTTACATTTGTTTTTCATTATAAAAAAGAGTGACTTGAATTTCTTAATTGTTTTCTTTAAGGGTTAAAAAAAAAAATTGACAGGGTTTTATGTTATAATTAATCTTGTGCGCACCAAGATCACAGCATGGATAAATCCTCTCCTATTAAGTCAACAAAAAGATCAATAATTCAGATCTTTAAAAAAAAAAAAAAAAAAANTAAAAAAAAAAAAAAAAAAAGAGCAAGCTGAATCTCTTCCACTTTCCTGCATCTTTGTTGTTTTTCTACAGTCTGCAGATCATTTCTTGCTTTTAAAGGCAGGAGATCTACAGAAATCATACCAGATCTAATATGTTCTGGGAAAATGCAACCCGGAGTCTCATACCAGGCAGGCCCAGCATGGAGGGATAATCCTTGCAGTCGGAGACCCCCGTGGTGTCTGAGATGCAGTCCCTCCACAGGTTGGAATAGTAGTTGGATGTGGTCAGCACAATACTGCCCACCTCAGAGAAAGTCCAGTACTCTGTGGGCAGAGTAGAGCACACCAGGATCCAGCCTGCCAAACAGGTCACAAAGCAGCCGATCTCCATGTACATCACCAATGTCCTGTACTTGGTGGCTTTCATGGTGTTCCTTACTCAAAAAACCTTCCAGAAGCTAGAGGAATGAATACAAAAACCTGCTGTATTGAGAAATTTAAGGACTTCTGAGTGTAAAAAAAACTTGAATAAACTCCTCTTCCTTCTCTCTCTGTCTGTCTCTATCACTCTTTCAAGGCATTATCGCTGATCTGCAGGCGTTGCCGATGTGGATGTCAAGCTTTTATCTCATCTTATCTTTTAAATGGTTTTGCCCAGTAAGCATCGCTCACTTTCCCACCACTGGGGTGGGAATCCTGCCTGGGGTTACGTCTTGCAGGTAAGTACATCATCTTTTTGTTAACACTTCAGTCAGTGACTTCATCCTGAGAGCTCCCCAAATAATGACACTGAAGATGGAAATGAAGAATGACATCAGTTGTTTATTTGCACATAACACTGTAATGCTATATATTTTAGCATGCAATACATCAAGAAAATTTAAGTTTTTTTTTCTGTAAATTACACAATTACAATTTTAGTAGAAGCCATGTTGAAGTCGCTGGAGTCATTTGAGCATGCTGACTTCCTGTAGATGCCGTTTTCCACTCGGATGAAGGGAACCGTGGGGCATCTGCCACAGGGAAAACACAGTATATTTATATTACTGAAAGTTACAGTAAAACCTGCTTTATTTTATATCTACAGGCTCGACAGGAGGAAGATGAGGAGGAGGAGGAGGAGGTTAAAGTAATAGCTCATTCTGTTAGAAAGTGAGTAACAAACCTTTTTGGGTGGGTTGCTCTGCATGCAGTTGCACAATAAAGTGTGCAACCAAATAAAATGAAGAAACTCCCCACCAGCCCCAGGTAGAGGGGTGTTCCGATGTCATAACTAAGGAGACAGGAGTTCAAATGGGCTTCTGCTTTGTTTTTATTCACATTAATCTCTTACCCAGGGAGACCAAATTATTACCTCAGTTTTGAAGGATCTGCTTTGGCATGTAAAAACACTGCAGCAACTCTGTTTATGTATAAACAATAACCAGCCATATCTGAAACGCCTGCATGAGGGAAAAGCAGATGGTAAGGTGAAAAACAAGAATATCCAGCTCAAGGCACCAGCTTTCACAAATGTTGAGTGGGTACAGAAAAAGAAAACACTCACTGCCAACCAGATGGAAAGCAAATGATGTTATTAATATTTTGTCCTTGGTTCTCTGGTCTCCACCGATATGGGTGCACTCCATTCCGAAAAAGGTGAGCACAGAGCCGATCAAGCCAAGGCACAGGCCATTCATCAGGAGCCCCTGGACTGCCTGAATATATACTTGATGAAACACAAACACACATCCAAGATCCATCCAGAAATGTCTTTAGGTCATAACTTTATTAATTCATTAATCCAATCATCAATGAGGAAGTAGTGATCTGTATGTCTTTTCTTATTTTTCTGAATAATAATTGACAGAATCAAGGGAAATCATTGACTACCCATTGATATACCCACATTTGACTTTCCACAGTACCCCGAAGTCTACACAGTTGACCAGAGTGGTAGAGTCTTCGTAGCAGTCCTTCCACAGATTGGACCAGTACCACGCCGTGACCACCACAGAGGAGCCGCCTTGGCCCCCCAGCTGGGCCACCCTCAAGTTACAAAATAACACTGTACATTATAGAACTCATCTGGGATGTTGCAGATAAATTCTATCAAGTCTGACAAGGTAATTTAATTATTAATTTTTGTTTTTCATATCTGCTCTATCTGCATTATTCTACAGTAATTTTGTTACTGTAATTTTGTTTTCTTTTTCCTACCACCATCAGATTAATCATGTTTATGATGTTTACATACCTCCAGTGGTCCATAGCAAGGGTGCAGGCCACCAAACCCCAGCCCAGTATGGCCAGCATGAGGCCCAGGATCTGAGCCAGTCTCCTCCACATCCCTTTAATCTGGTAGATAGAAAAGACCTCCACAACAGAGTTGCATTGGTTTTAAAATAGAAGTTACTAAGCTTCCCAGACCAAGCTAAAAGCAGAATGCTATCTTTAGATTTCTCTGGAATGTATATAAGAATGTTTCTGAACCTGAATTCAACTGGAAAAGCAAAACCAATTATGCCAAATATGAAGGTTGTTGATGCCACCCTACCTTGCAAATTAAATTATTCCGCTTGTAATATCAAGTAAGTAAAAGCTGAAATCGTTTTATGGTCCTGCTGCTGCTGCTGCTGGTGACGTGAAAAAAGCTTTGAATGAACACAGCAGAGCAGACTGTTTACTGTCAACCAGACCTCAGTAGTTTTTAAATGGCAGCATATGGATTCGGTGAAAGAGATTTTTGAGGATCGGTTTTCTTTATTAAAACAAAACACACACCACTGAATTTTATTTTTTCACAGAGATACAAAATGAACAGAGAAGCATCAGTTGTCCGTCACAGAATGAGTTACATTTTTTCAGATGTAAGAGTTTTTAATAAATGGTTCAGTCTCGCTCCTTGACACACTTGAAAGAGAGGACACTGTCCGGCTGCTGCTGCTGCTTCTTGACTCAGACCGAGTTGATACGCTAGCCCTTGACGAGTGACCAGACTCTGACCCTGACCCCGAACTTGACCCTGATCTTGACCCTGCAGACTTGATGCTTCGCCCTGACTTTGACGACTGCTTTGACTGGCGTCCAGTTTTGGAGGAGCGTTCCGACCTTGAGGAGATGCCAGACACTTCTGAGGACCCGGTCTTGGATGAGATCTCAGATACTGACAAAACTTTAGTCTTGGAGGTGATCTCTGACACTGTGGATAGAGCTGTGGTGGAAGGGTTCTTCCCTGGTTCTGGTAGTGCCCGAATGTTGATTACTCTGAGGAAAAATCAACATTTTGTCAGCATGGCAAGGCTTATTTTTGTATTTTCTTAATGGCAGAGAGGACAGCAAACTACAAATTTCATTGTAAACTGCAGCTTCTTTCTCTGTGTATGCGACTACAAAGCTTTTATTCTTTGACCTTGAGGTTGACTTGATTCCAGTCCATGTTTACAGCATCAGGAAAGATAACTGGTCAATATCAATGTAGCTATTTGCTCTCCGAGTGCCTTCTAGTGTTAAAACTGAGCCATAGCATGAGACCAAGCTGTTAAAATTTTGCTTCAGGACACTCCAGTGGTATTTATTGAGGAAGTGGCAGGATTTGTTACTCTTTCACTCCCACTGACATGCAGCAACACATGGCTATACTCACGTGTCTTCTCCACAGAGGGGCTTACACACTGACCACACGTAGAAGAAACCACCGGTCATGTGAAAGGCAGAGCCAACCCAGCCCAGGAACAGTGGGGTTCCAAGGTCATACCTGTTAGTACACAGAAGGACAAAGAGGTAAATTTTTACAGAGCAGCTGTTATGTAAAAGTCTTTTTTGCTGACAAAGATGACAGAGTTTACAGCATTTAAGGGATCAACTTACTTGAGTCCATCAAAATCTGGGTTGAAGTATTCTACTGAGACATACTCCGCATAAACAACATACCCACATGCGGACAGCAAACCTGAGAAAAATTGAAAAATTCAATTTTATAAACTTAACTATTAGGAAAATATGACATTTACAATACATTATGATATTACAGCAACAGCTCCTGTACTCATGTATGCAAGTCATTTAGGGTCATCTGGTCACATATTCTAACCTTTTGCTTTTACGGTTTATGCATCAACTCCTTCTTGTTGACTAAAGCTAAACATTTACCACTAGTTATGTGGCACCATCCTCCAGCGTAGATCTTCCTATACTTTGCCCTTTCTTTTCCCCCAATGAAGGTGCACTCCATCCCCATCAAACTCAGCACAAACCCCAGCATGCCCAAGGTCAGCCCTGCCATCAGCAAGCCTCTCACAATCTGGATGTGGCCTGGATTTAAAAAAAAAACGAAAAAAAAAAACGACGCAATCAGACATTTATGACTGCATATGACAGGACTAAAGACCTGGATGTGAGCTGAGATCCACTTTACACAGCTTGATCAACACAAAAATCCATTACCTACCCTCCACAGACCAGAGCACAGGGTAGTCATAACAGTTGCTAACAGCAGTAGAGTCTGTAAAACAGGATCTCCAAAGACTGGACCAGTACCAGGCCACCTTGATGATAGAAGAACCCCCCATGCCCCCAATGGAGGTGATCTTCCAGCCTTCCATTGCCATGGTGCAGGCCACGAAGANACCCCCCATGCCCCCAATGGAGGTGATCTTCCAGCCTTCCATTGCCATGGTGCAGGCCACGAAGATCCAGCCAAGCACTGTCATGAGGAACCCCCATATCTGGACCACACGGATCTGCATCACTGAGCAGACGCTGCTCTTTTGCTGTCAAGTTGTTGGACCGCAAGAATCTCTTGAAGTTGACTATTTTCTTGTACTTCTACACTATGAAGCACCTCAATTGCTCATCCACAATCCAATTTCAAACTTTTTTTTTTTTTTCTCCAGGAGTCCCTTGTTCATGCAGCTGTATTCATCCTTCTTGTTTTCTCTAAAAGAAGACACATGCCGTGTGCTCTCTTACTCAGAAATAGGGAAAGGAATTGGATCACGGGGCAAAGCACAGGTATATTTTTGTTTCCAGAAATTACATGTGGGTGAGAAACAACTGTTGCTCAGGTTCCCAGGATCACAGTTAAGAGTTGTCAGGTCTTAATCTTGACTGAGAGTGCTCACCTAAGCATGTGTCTCCAATTACAAGTCACTTCCTGTCCCCACTGGACTTTTCAGGCATTGTACTTCATGTGCAGTAACAGCTTAAACCCACAGGTCTCCTTCTAAGATATACATCTAAGACATCTTTTAAGTTTTCAGCAGTTTCACATCCATAAAAGCGCTGTGATTGATTTGTCCTGACAGTACTATATTTTAGCATTTTTGGTTAAACATCAAGCATTTTTAATTGTAAACACATTGGAAATACTCTAAATTAAAATTAGGAATCGGTGTAAATTAAATTGATCTGGGACACTTCGAATCAAATAAAGCTAAACATATTTCTAGTAATGAATTTACTTTTATTCACAGATGTTACAGCATCTTCAAAAACTTGTACTGACAAGTGTATATTTCTGCCTTAATGACCTTTATATGTTTCATGAAATATGTAATAACACTGCCTTAAGCTATTTGAAGCATCATGCCTGACTTCACTTAGGATATAAAGCTGGTTATTAGTCGTTTCACCATGAAGACCTTTCTGTGCCATGGGGTCTCATAATTAGAGCATGACGTCTTTGTACTGTTATAATTAGATTTAATCCATTGCCCTGAGATTATGAGAGCTCCGGGGAGTGATGAATGCTCTTGTGGCACGGATGAAAGAGCTCCTCTTTGCTGTAAAGTCCAAAGTTATTGGTAATAGCAGGGAGATATTGGAAATGGTGGACTGCAGGGTAGCTTTAATTTGTTTGGTGAGTGTGGCTTTAATTAGTTTTAATTAGCAGAAAAAATCTGAATAGAGAACAAAGGAACAGTTATGTGACCTGAACTGAGCAGGCCTCTCTTCTTAAAGACTTAAAAAAGTAACAACTAAAATGTTAAACAAAATAAATAAAAGACACACACATCTAAATAAAAGTTGCTCCAATATTTGACTTGTGACCTGAAAGGTTACAGCCACACATTTAATTTGGTTTGGTTACCTTGAATCTCGGAATTTAGGGTTAGGGTTAACTATTAGGGACTTCTCAGCTATGAATAAAAGTGCATGAATACTGCTCTCTTGTGGTGTGACTGCAGTAATGCACCAAAAATTGAGCCGTCTCATGTCCTCTGCCAGTCTGGTCACATTATATTTTGCTGTCAACAGGCTACAGGCATTGAACATATTTTGTTACTCTTTAATAAATGTCTTCCTTCTATCTGTAAATGTGATAATCTGAATCTTGCCCCATTACTAAGTTACAAATCTGTAAATTGCTGCAATAGTCAGAATTGCTAATTTCTTGCAAATGGAGTTTTCTGTAAGTATTTTTCAAGTACTTTTCTATAATAAAGACAGTGATTATTTTTCTTTTCTTTTTTCAATGCAGCAACGATATTATCGGACCTATAACGAGGATGCTCCATGTGAGTTCCATAGTTGAAGGTACTGAAAAGTTCATATCTTTTTATTTTACTGATAGTATGACTAAGAAATGCATACCTTGTGAGGTTAATCTTACAGCGCAAATACATTCAAAGTCTTTTGGAAATTAATTACATGGATTTCTAAAGCATTTAGAAGTGTATTTTGAAATTATGCATCTACATGGTTTGTAATTATTCCGATTAGCTGCGTTGAGATATTAAGTTGTAGCCACTCAGCTAAATTTTGATATCATCCCTATATGTAAGCCATTAGACAATACAATACAATACAAGCATTATATCAGAGACCATTCTCAGAGCCCTGATCACCTGACACTTGTTTACGGATGCAAGGTGCCGGAAAGCACTGGGTGACGGCTCCCTGCCAGCTGGTTCAAGTATCCAACCCCCTAGCCAAGAGGTTTTGCGTAACATAGTCTTGAGTTCCTATTGATAATAATTCTGAGGTGGAGATGGATGACTGATAGGAGGAGAAACCTCCGGTCTGGCCTCCAAATCTGCATAACCATCTCTAGGGTCAGTTGTGCCCTGGTGACCCCCAGAGGTCACATGAATGTCTAGACTACAAAAGGAGAAAGACCTCCTGTCTGTAACAGAGATCCGTCTTTAGGCCTGGAAATATAAACTGATGCAACTTTCAACTGTAGACGTGAAAATGTGCTCAAAAGACGCATCAGCCACCCAGATTAAAATGTAATCTATTTCTTAGTTACTCATTAAAATAACATGAAGTCACACTGGAAAAAGTTGTAATAGGTTTATAAAATACAGAACAAATTTCAGCTATCAAGTTGCTAAGATAAGAAATGTTTCATCATCCAGTAACATGTTTGAAATAATTTGGGACAGAAAAAAAAATGCATATATATACATTCAAAACATCATATTTACATAATGTATGAGCACATGGATGAGACATAAAAATCAGGCTTAAACAAAATATTATCAGTGCAACATCCTCTGTTTTAACGAGAAAAGTTTGTGAGAGCTCGACTTAGAATATTTCATGAGGCCAGATTTCAGGTACAATTTCTTTGGTACCTATTTGTCTAACACACATGGGAAACCGAGATGAAAACATCACCTTGCCATTTCTTTATCAGAGAATTTGAAAGAGAGATTTAGTGTCTCCTCAGTCTAAGTAAGGCAGCTTGTTGAAGGTGACCGGTAAGTCTGAATGATGTTTTGTGCCAAATTGAATTTCCTGCTGTACAGGAAAACAAGCTTATCTGAGATATTTTCATTCATAGACTATTGAGAGAAATGACCCAGTAAGTAGCAATATTTTGCCCTTTCTTGTAAAGTCTCCCGTAACAGCAATATTTGAGTACGGTGAAAACAGCACGGCCACTTGAAACTCATAAAAGATGTAAACTGCCACATGAATCGCACGTTCCTTCATACAATCCAGTACAGAAATTCATAAAATTGCATGGTCTAAAGGTTGTTTTGTACTTTTATGATTCGCTGTCTTTCTTGCCTTCAGCTGGTGAAATAGTTTGCAATGGCCGCATTGCGATGCATGTCACAATCATGTGACAAGAGGACAAGAGTCCAATTTCACACATAGGCATTTCTTCCAAACTGTCTAGACGGCTCCCGCGGCTCTCGGTGGAGGCTGCTGTTCACCTTATGGTGCTTCTGTCGCGCTGTCACAAACGACGCAGCTCCACTGTAGGAATACTCAGTTCTGTAAAGACCATGGGGAAAAAAAAAAAGAACAAGTGTGGTTTTTCAGTCCACAGTCGTCTTGGTATCTTTTGATTAGTCAGAGAGCCTTTTAGTTATTCCAGTTAATTTTATCTCTCACAGCAATTTGAGATTTTAGATATTAGATCCTTTGTTTGCTGCTTTGTATTAAAGAAATTAGTCCGATATACACTGTCTGCACTCAGATCTCTAGAAATGACATGGTTCTTTACTAACTCAGGCTTTCCTCCTGTTTTCTTCTAGTTTTTGTAGCTTTCTTGTTATATATAAGAGGATATACTCAGCAAGATTAAATAAATGCAAAATGATCTGTATCAACAAAAGCTTTTTCACTGAGAGGTTATATGGTTGGATATTTGTTCTTGCCTGATGCAACACTTTCCTAAGGCCTCTCAGTCAAGGTGACTTTCACATAGAAATGATTCCCGTTGCCTGACTGTAACAAAGGAAACATTCAGCCGTCATCGCTTATAACTAATCAGAATCATTATCGCACAATTTGCCTTATAGGTTCAACGATTATTAGACAAGATGTTGAGAGAGATTACTGAATGTTTTCGGACTTTAAATATCTCCATTGCAGTTAAAGTAATTACATAAATTGCCTGATTAACTTTAACTCAGTGCAGTTTAGAGTTTATCCAAATCAGATTTCCTCAAATCAGCCTTGCAGTTGACGACAGATGTGGGGTCATGTTACGAGCATCGGGCATGTCTGCAAAACGGCATGAGCAAACTTGCCTGATACTGAAGCCTTCAGAGAGGGAGAGACAGAAGATGAGCCCTCCTAAAATACACAGCACGGATCCAGCCCAGCCTATGAAGAGAGCCGCTCCTAGTTCAAACCTGCAGGATGGAAGGGAATGAAAAAATTCTCAGCATTTACCAGGCTACCTTTAATATGAATTTGTTATCCCACTGTAGATACTTACTTCTGAGCAACAAAAAAGGGGTCAAAGAAATTGGTTGTGATCCTGTGAGCATATATGGAACATGCGGTCATGCAGCACAGCCCTGTAAAGACAGATATTCTCAGGATATTCACAAGGACTTAACTTCAAATTGACTGAAATCAAGGCTGACAGAGCAAATGGGAAAACTTCCGAAAATGTGATAGTGGCAGGAGTTTTACCACTGAGGATGAAGTGGAAGCCCGAGAGGACCGTCAGACGAGCTTTGGTGGTCTCAGAGCCTCCTATTTTTGTACACTTCATCCCGACTAGGGCGAGGATGGCACCAAAGAAACCAAGACACACGGCGGCTATCATGAGACCCCGACACACCTGGATATAGGCTTCATAAAGGGGACAAAGAAAATTCTCTATTATCACCAGCAAGAGACAACAAAATAACATTTTCTTAGTCAGGTGATTTCTGTGAGGGGTTTTTGTGACCAGCAAGTGGTGGGTTTTTTTTCTTCAACAAGTGACCTCTAAGACTGTGTGGCTTTCTCGGATTGCCTCATTAGGACACATTAGGAAGTGTATCCGTCCCAGCTTAGCTCCCTCACTGAAAAATGTCTCTGGTGGCCTTTAGCTTTAAATGTGGTGGTTTGTGGCCTGCAGCCAGAGTCGGAAAAGGAAATATCAAGTTCATTTGTTTACAATGGGAGTCATTCATCCAAAGAACAGGTGTTCGAAATTTGGGGAATCAGTTCTTAGGTCAGACAGACACCAGCAGATGGACAGAGACACACACATACAGGCATACATTTGAGAAGACTTTTTTATTTGTTTCTCCGCTCTTTGGCCCCACAAACACATCACACGCTGCAACAACAACAGTCACAGTCATGATATGACATTGAACTCACCATCCAGAGCCAGCATTGAGGGGAAGTCCTTGCAATTGGATACGCCGGTGGAGTCGGTCACACAGGTTTTCCACAAGTTGGACCAGAAGGTCGCCGTGGTGATGACTGTCCCGTCCACAGAGGACACCTTCCAGTAGTCTGTAGGCAGGGTGGATGACACCAGAATCCACCCGGAGATGGACAGGATGAAGGCCACGATCTCGGTTACCATGTTGCCCATTTTCCTCTCTGCGTCTTCTGGGCTGGAAATCTGGACTGGAATAGGACAGAGACGCTGGAGGTGAGGCGAGTTCTTGCTGTCACTCCTGTCTGTGGTCAGAGATGTTAAGGATCAAGAGAGCAGAGAAGCGACGGAGAGAAGGTGGGAGGGCTGCTCCGGGACAAATACGTCAGTGATGGCAGTCCTGGCAGAATGTGCTTTTCGTTCACCTGCTCAGTTTGCATCCGAGCATCTACACCTGTCAGCCATTCTTCTGATGCACGTGGTCATATTGTGTTTGTGTGTGAGGAGGAGGAGGGGGGCCGCCAAACCTTAGTCCCCATCACTCCACAGTCTGCATTTGGGGTCTGCAAGGAGATCTGCAGGAGAAGGAAGTAATTTAAAAGATGAGGAAGAGAGATAAGAAATGTGTGGATTTAAGAATGAATGAATGATTTGTGATGTTAAATCTTAAACTGCATCATAACTGGCTTTGATTTCTTGTACCTCATCGAATTGCTCCACACGTATCCCATCATTAGCGAGCAATCCGGTGACACACCTTACACCTAACAAAATTAATGCAATAAATAATAGATCTTGTATGAATAACTTTTCCGAACATTTTCTATTTACTTGTATGGATTTTATAGCATTGTAGCCCCATCAAGTGGCTGGAAATAGTAAATGATTGTAAACAGCAGAGCTCAATTTGGTTTTCCTCGATTCTTTGATTCACTCGTAAAAATAACCAAATATAGTTCCAGTTCTTGTAATTATGCTTGTCAAAACGTAATTAATGATACAGTGCTATCATACAATGCGTCACAAAAGTGAGTACACCCTTGGTGATTTGGTAGTATTTTCACTACAGTTTCCTCCCTGTTACTCCAAGAAACCCAAGGAAATTTTTTTAGAACAAACATATATATATATATATATTTTTTTTTTTNTTTTTTTTTTTTTTTTAGAACACCATGTTTATTCAGAAATATCATACAAAGTTTTTTTTTTCAAACAAACAGAGTTTTACACAAGGTCTTTAAATTTAACTAGCAACAAAAGTCAGTACACCATGTGAGGCACTGTATACACACACCTTTCTGGTTGAGTCACTCTTGCCTTTCTGATTTTTAATATCTTGTTTGTGCTGGAGTGTTTAATTCTGCTCATTGTTCTATGTACAGAGCACTTTGTTTCTTTGTTCAAATGTTACAAGATTAAGTTGGCATGTTTGATTAGTGCTACAGGCTATCACGTGAAGCTGTAAACAAACTAGCCCAGAGGATATGATTACTCTCAGTTATCACACTATTTAGAGGGAAAAGAACCTCAGCTACAGGTCTTGTGGTTTCCTGTGTATCTTCTCACAGCTAAGAACAGCCAAGAACCTGTAAAACAACAGGATTAAACTTTGTGCAATGAATTCCAACAAAGAGACAAGCAGAAAGAGGAAGTGTGATGGGGTGAAAACAGCAAAAGGAGAAGGAGTGATAGAAGTCAAACAAGAAGCAGTATCGTGTCACTTTACGAAAAGAAGGAACAGATTAAGCTCCAGGAAAAACAATCTCACCTATTAGCAAATGTCAAAGCATAAACAATCCTTTGTGAAAATTGAGGCAATGAAGCAGTTACTAATTAATTACACTCCTAATCATACTACAATTGTAGGCCAATTGTAGGCCACCCTCTTTTTATTGCAGAGCTTTTTAAACAAGGATTAAATCTAATCTCTGCATGTGGTTTTTCCGTGGCAAATAATTACCCAAAACCTTTCCAGACACCTGGACCCTGTTGAGTATGATGAAGCTGCTCCTATTGGCCATAATCCAGGGTCATTTTCACACCTCTTGGTTAAGAACTGGAGTCACAATGTGCTTCCTCTTTGCCCATAGGAAGCATTCCAGGAAAACTAGACCCATGAATTTTCCTGATAACAGATGGGGATAGTTGATAGTTGAAGGCCCAGTGGGTGTGTTTCCATGGCTGCGGTTGCTGAGCAATTCTTACTTCTACTGCTTCACGTAGATTGGATCGTATAATGCAATCTCAGAAAGAAGCTTGATCCTGCAGGCGTGCTGATGAAAGTGAAGCAGGTAGAACAGGTTGCTGTGTACCTGCGAATGACACATCACAGTCCTATGGCTATGATGACCTGACAATATTTTATTAACCTTTGCACTAATTGAGGATATCACTAATTGTTTAGTATGATTTTGCATAAAAGTGCGAGAATGCAAGAATGAATCTAGTAAATTCATTTGTCACTTTAAAGATGCTGTGTGCATCTTAGTAATAATTGGAGTGTTGCCAGAATCTGTGGACATGGAAGTGGGCGAGTGCAGGGGTGACTAATTCAAAAAGATTAGAC
This sequence comes from Lucifuga dentata, assembly GCA_014773175.1. Classification (NCBI taxonomy): domain Eukaryota; kingdom Metazoa; phylum Chordata; class Actinopteri; order Ophidiiformes; family Bythitidae; genus Lucifuga; species Lucifuga dentata. The sequence goes on along the minus strand of VXCM01000040.1, from coordinate 23,570 downwards.
CTATCACAAGGCTGTGATAGCATGGGAAAGGAGTGCTGATCCCCTGCAGATGAATGTTATTTGAGTTGAACTGCTGGTAATAATCACCTGCTGGCTTCGCTCTTTCAGAGCTGTTCTCAGTTGGTGCTAGCTAAACATCAACAGGAGGATAATATAACTAGTATGAGGAAAACCACTGAATATGGTCATTTATCATTGGCTTTTTAATGTCAGGACAATAGGTTGTGTGCTGTACATGTGACTTTATTCTTGAAAGTTCCCTTTATCACTGAAACAAGGGAGAGAGGTCACAAGCAGGGAACTGAAGGGAGGTGTGTCTTTGTTTCTTTTTTTTTTTGTCTGTCTATTATGTCAACCCAGCTGCAGTGTGTCAGAGGGCGTCTGTCATCTACAACCTGTGTGTTATCAATAGGATATCCTGTGTGTGCGCACGCACGTGTCCATGTGTGTCTGTGAGGAACAAGAATGTGACAGTGATGAATAGAGAGAGACAGGGTTGTAGTCATTATTAAAGGGTTTTTTTTTAGCGTGTGTGTGTGTGTGTGAGAGAGAGAGAGAGACAGAGAGAGAGAGAGATTTCCAAGAAGTTTAATTCTGATAAGAGTAAATTAGCACAGCTACCATGTAAATTCTTGTTTTGTAAATGTTAAAGGTCAGTAGTGAATTTATCCTTGCTTTTGTGTAAAAGGAAAATCTGAGATGTCATAGCTGTATTAAACATCGACCATTTGGAAAATATATTTACTCTTACAAAAAGATACAGAATAAATTAAACAAATTATGGAAATTTGTATATTATATAAGCTCATTTTATAATTTATTTCTAATATATTTTTAAACCTCGAAAAATCCACATTTTGTCTCTTCAGTTATTGAACAACATTTTCAGGATTTGCTGCTGTGTTACCTTGATAGGACTATTTCACGTTGCGTAGCTAATAGTATGTCCCTTTACTACTCTCAGCCAATCGTTTGAATGCAAAACTGGACGACATAGCCAATGGCGTATCGCGATGGTTACTTTAACCAATTAGGTGGCTCGGGGGCGGAGACAGTCAAGGTGCTTTTGTATCCTTTTTTCGGCGTCATAAATTCGTGTGTGGCCGTGTGTCTTAAAAACAGCATGTTTAACAGTTTAGAGGTGATACACGCTCCACGAAACATGTGCCTGCTAGGAAGTTACATAACATAACCGACAAGAGAGGTTTTCTGACGGGAAAAGTTCAAATTCAGCCACTTCGGGAGTGTAAAGCGCCATGGAAAAAGTCAGTAAAGATGTTAAGACCAACCCGGTGGCAACAGCGAGTTGCTTATCCAAGCTATTTTTCTGGTAAGTCAACAAATGACCCGGTTGTTAAGGTTGTTGGTTTAGCTAGATAACGGGGAGTTTTTAAAACGTAGCGAAATTTAAATTTTTTTGTTTTTGTCCATCATGAAATGAGATAAGCTAAACCGACAAATAAACCGAAAGTGCTTGTTTTGTGACTCCACTTAACATTTTTGAAGCAACAAAGAAAAAAGAATGAGTTTAAAGTAACACATGATTAACTATTTTTTTAAACAACTTTATTGCTGTTTGCTTTTGACAGCGGTGGTATACAAAGTGATGGCAAATTATAAACATTTCTCATACATTTTGTTTTACATCAGTAAATAAAGTCATGAACGAGAGCCATCGAAAAAGGCATGTGGAATGTTCAGTTCTGATTAAGATTTTTTCATGTAAAGAAAAAAAAGTATGTTAAAACTGATATAAAGAGGGTCTTATATTCATTTAAAATAGTTTGTAGTGGTTAGTTGTAGAAGTGTTACTGTTTAATTGTCATCTATTTATAGAAAAACAAATCATATTTAAAAGATGAGAAGCTGGGGCTATTACACCAACCTTACACTTATTTATATATATTTACAAGTGGAATGACATCTAGGTATCTAAATGTTTGACTAAATTTGGTTCAAAGTTGAACAGTGATGATTTTTATTTTGTAATTATTCAGCCATAATTCAGTAGCTACATGTCATCATATCAGCTCTGCTATTAAACCTGTTACGCAGTGAAATATGGGCAGTGAATTGCCATTAAAATGCCTCTGAAATCTACCAGAAACATCTAAAAACTTGCATTTAAAACAAGTTAAAACTTGTATTTTAACTTGCACTTAGTTGTCTTCACACCTGACAGTTACAGTACATAATCATTGCTAGTTGGACTGATAAACATTAACAAACTGTAACAGAGTGAGCTATGCAACCTTAAACATAGATTTTTTTTAAATTTTTATTACTAACACCCAGCCAGATCTCACTACCAGTTTAGTGTAATTTTCACCTGTTTGTTGTTTCCTGTTTATGCAACAGAGCTCCTCAGCAGGACAGTTTGCTATCCAGCTGTTAGAAAACCAAACATCTGGAGGCTCATTTGCACCCACACACATCGGCCAGGTATGAGATCCATATGTGTAGATTGCTGCAAGACAAGAGGCTAAACATCCCGATACACACTGCACATCTATCCCACACAGGAAATGCCATATCGCGTATGCGTTTATCTGACAGAGAAACCCAGCGTGCAAACTGAGAACGTGTGTTCATAAATGCTGATGTGATGTTTCCCTTTGAGTTGTGCAGTTTACTGCACAAAATGCTTTGTCATGTTGCTGTCAGCAGAAGCTCTCATGTTTTTTTTTTTGGTTTTTTTTTCCCCCTGCTTGCTCATGCGTGAAGAATGATTTTGCTCATAAATCCATATATATACTGGGTAGGATTTAGTTTTTCTTGTCATATTTTGCGAGACTGTACTCGTAAGGTAGCACTCGGGTTCTCCAGACAAGATTTAAAGGTCTTTGCTTTTGGCAAAATGTTTCTTTTATGATGCAACACACTACTTATCATTTTATTACATTTTGGTTATTACTCCACTTGGCATCATTTCCCTTTATAGCTGTAATAGTTTCTTGCTGAATCATGGTTGAGCAATACCAATTTGATGGGTCATTTTTCATCTGTGCCAAGTCAGTCTCTCAAACATACACAGGATCATATGAACTAGCAGAAAGATAGTTTGTCTTCTGTGTCATCAGTGGATGTCCTAAAACCCCCAGCACATCTGCTCACCAAGAATAATTAGTTCACAGCATTTCTCAGACTGATTGCTCTTATCAGCACATTTGAAAAAATAACAACAGTTTATCTTTCTCTTGTGATTATTTCTCCTTCAGGTGGTTGAATCCCTTGTTTAACACTGGATGCAAACGCAGGCTGGAGGAAGATGATATGTTTGAAGTGCTGCCAGAGGACAAGTCGGAGAGACTGGGACAGGAGCTGCAGAGGTAGAGAACCTTTAAAAGTAGCTGTAATTGCAGACAGCAGGCAAGCATATGGACCTTAAAGAGTTTTGTCACAACACGTCTTATTTTGGAGATACATTGAGGATGTATTCAGAGATGTTTTGCATTACCAGTCTGACTCATCAGAATTTCAGGATCATAACAGCCAGTCCCTCCACAGCACTGCAGCTCTGAGATTGTACAGACTGTTTTGTTTTCTTGGGTGTATCAGGAGATAACGTACATTTCTCAGCGGACTTCTTGTGCAGCTGAAGTGCTTAGTTACCACAAAGTACTTGGTAATGAGCTCTTACCAGTTCACAGAAATTCTTTCACTAGACCAGAAAACATTTCAGAGCCTTGCATCAGTGTCGTGTCATGTAGGATAGATTGTCTTGTCAGAATTCTCAAGTGTGTCTGAAAATATATAATATAATATAATATAATATATCATATCATAGCAATCATATTCTATTCTATTCTATTCTCTTCTCTTCTCTTATATTATATTATATTATGTTATGTTATGTTATGTTATATCATATCATATCATATCATATTATAGCAATCTCCATAGCGTCGAATCTGAAACAAGACCTTTATACAGCTGGGTGTAAAAGTGGCTGCACAAAATCTGAGACATTGATTGTAGAGCAGCTATACATAAAAAAAAATCTCTGTGTGTGTGTGTGTCTGTTATTGGACAAGTGTAGCAGCAGGTGAAGCAGAGTTCACAAGAACGTGTGTCAGACGTGTGTCAGATCACATCAAACTCACCATTTAAAAACTGACTGATCAGCTGAGAGAGTTTATCAAAGTTATTGATCACTAACACATGTAAGGCAAATACAGTTTTAAATGTCACCCAGATTTCATACCACTGAAATTTACCATCAGAATGAAGCAGGTCTTTATTTTTGCGTGTGGGTTAGTTTAATAGCTACTGCGACATGTAAATAAGGAGATATCACAGTAACGCCTCTTTTAAGGCAAACGCTAAAATATGTTGATAACAGGCGTTTATGAATGAGGGAACGGGGTTGCACCATGATATTTACACACACATAGCAATGCAGTAATGAATCTGCCTTGTCTCTTATCCAAAGACAGGCCTGTTCATGGACTGAAATCTTAAAAGATCCAAAATTGTAAGTAATAACTGAAATCTGTTAGTACTTGTGTGATATTTCTGATATCGGAAATATTATTTAGTTATGGTTTTGAATTTTAGCATTGATGCTCTACAGAATGGTCGGCACAGATAGATTTGCCGGTTTCACGAAATTACTTGTATTGTGCTGGACATAATAAAGCTGCTTCCTGGGGTCTGTTTAGTGAAAAATTAACTGAATTCTAAATAGTGAATAACTGCAAACACACCACGGATTTGGGGAAACATTCCTCACACAATGTGTGACAGGAGGTAAAGTGAGTCAGGCGAATGGAAAGTATGAGTAAGGAGATGCACAGTTTTGGCTTTAACTCCTCACTGTGGGCTTTTATCTCAACACTGAATACAGTGTTGTGTCTCTACTATGTGTAAATGACAATAAAGAATACCTTTCCTCCCTGAAGTGGTCAGACAACACGACGCCATCATAGGCAAAGCCCACCAATGACTGTTCTTCCTTAGACAGCTGAAAAAGTTTAAAGTTTCAAGACAAGGATGGCTTTTGTTTTACAGATCTGTGATAGAATCCATTCTCACCTTCTCAGTAACAGTGTAGTTCAACAACATCACAAGCCAGGAAGGAAAAGAGTTAGAATTGTGTGTACAGCCTCAAGAATCTTTGGCATTAAACTCCCTGCTCTTAAAGAAATTCACGAGTCTCGTCTGAAGAAACTTAAGAGACCTGCCGCATCCTGCTAACTCTGTTCAAATTTCTCCCTTTGGGAAAAAAAGCTCAAATGTCTCCTCTCAAAGATGACCAGATTCAGGAACAGCACATATACATCTACATCGTGTTTTAAATTATTCTCAGGACCTCGTTTTTAATTGTTCTTTGTAACTATTATGATTCAACTTTATGTTAAATGTTTAGCTCTGATTCAATGTTGCACTTTTTAGGTGTTATTTATTGCCAATTTGATGAGTCTTAGGACTCATTTTTTAGATTTATATATATGCAATGAATGACTGTTGTGTGTTTATTTATTATGAGCACACAGATAACTTCCTATCAGCTGTAAGTCAACATGGCCATAAAGTATTGTATATAAACTAGACTGATTTATTTCTGTTTTGCTTTCTTCTTCTTTTTTTTCAACTTAAAAACCAAACATGAAGGAAAAATTGTAGCTCAAGATGTTATCAAAAGTCTTTACATTTACATGTGGTTACAACAGGAGTTTGCAGTAAAGGCTTGGCATCAGTCTGTGTAGTAATTATCACAGGTTAGAACGTGTCTTTTACCAGTCAGATTGCTCGATTGCTGCAATTAAAGTTAAGGAGACATTTCTTTAATAACCTGATATAGGACACGAGACAAATTCCTTAATGTTTTTTTTTTTTTTTTTTTNTTTTTTTTTTTTTTTTTTTTCGTGGATGTGGACAAGTCCTGACTCGTCTGGCTTCATCTGAATTCAGCCATTTTCAATACAGAGATAGCCTAAAATCACACTGCCTCTCTCTCTTGGACAGATACTGGGATTGTGAAGTTCAGAAGTGCGCCACTGAGTTGCGGACACCGAGTCTCTCCAAAGCCATCATTAAGTGCTACTGGAAACCATACACGGTCCTCGGCATCTTTACTCTGGTTGAGGTCAGTGCAAAGGCTGTATTACACGCAGTTATTTCTTAGATTAAAAAAGTAATTAGTAATTCAGACAGATTTAATTGTAGCAGCTTCGCCCTTCCTCATCCGCCATCTTTTCCCTCTGCATATCAGGAAGTCATTAAACTCATCCAGCCGGTCATCTTGGGGAAGCTGATTCAGTACTTTGAGAATTACAACCCAGAGGACAAAAACGCCCTGAACGAGACCTTTGTCTACGCCGCGGTGCTGTCTGTCTGCACCATCGGTCTGGCAGTGCTCCACCACCTCTACTTCTACCATGTCCAGAGATCAGGCATGAAAATCAGAGTGGCGATGTGTCACATGATCTACAGGAAGGTTAGTAAGAGGGCACCGTTTTCTCCCAGTGGATGTCTTGGGAAGTTTGTAGGCAGAGATCATGCAGTGATCTGTGTTCATCTTTGCACTGATCTGTTTGTTAAAGGAGAATATTATCAATAATTGATACTGGTACGTCACAGGATCAACACTGCAGGGCTTTCTTGCACTCTAGTTCTCTATCCAGTCCCTCCAGTTGCAACGTAATTCTTTAAGAGTTTTATTTGATTACATTTGAATTGAGAAGTTGATAATGTTCACATTTACTAACAGTAAAATTAGCCAAACTTTGCATAGATTTGATTAAAGAAACAAAAGTCCTTGTTTTGCATATTTGTCTGGTATATTGTAGTGGTGATATACTATCCATCCATTATCGAGCGTGTCAAGTCTGTGCACAATTGTTTGACCTTTTTGAAATCTGATGACTGATATGTTTCCTGTCTTTCTTTAGGCTCTGTGCCTCAGCAGTGCAGCCATGGGAAAAACCACAACAGGCCAGATTGTTAACCTCCTATCCAACGACGTTAACAGGTTTGATGATGTACGTGAAACGGGAGGCAACAAAAAAAGAGAATGCATGAAGGATCTCTCCCTGTAACCCACTCCACAACATCCACTGCAACAGCCTGATGATACCTTTTTAAAATTACTCAGTATTGGAATCACTTCAGTCTTGGCCTTTTGAGGCATTATTGGTATGGTGACAGATGCCAGACATTGTGCTGGTGGAGTTTGGGAACCATCCAGATTGTGTGACATGAAAACTGGTGCTCATTTGATCCAGTCAGTGAGTCTTTTCCAGTTTTAGATTAAATTAATGTGACTAAGGGGCAATTATCTGGTTCAATATGTGCACCACATTAATAGTTATCATGTCCTTTTTTCCCTGGTGTTGAATATTAATTATGCACTGAGCGTGGAAGCAAGCCCAGTTATCTCACTCAAGTCAGGGTTTCATTTTAATCAGTGGGCCAGAACCTGCTGTGAAACCTCCACAGTTCCTGAGAGGAATTTGTTTCTTGGCAATGGGACATTAAATATGCCCTTTTAATTAAATGTCATGAATTGCAGTGACGCTGCCTTGCTGGTTTGTTTTATCCAGTGACTCTAGCCATCTTGTACTTAATGTTTGACATGAGACTTTTAAAGAATGCTGTTCTAAAAATGGTTCTCCAAAATCAAAACTTGGATGTTTATAGTCTAATTTTACTGAAATTACTGTCCAGAGTTTTGCTTTGATACTTTTTTTGTGCTATGGATCATTCATGGCATGATGTCTTAAACAGGTGACTATCTTCCTTCACTTCCTGTGGGTGGGGCCACTCCAGGCAGCAGCCGTTGTGGGGCTGCTGTGGGCGGAGATTGGGCCCTCTTGCTTGGCAGGCATGGTGGTCCTAATGTTCCTGATGCCGACACAAACCATGTTCGGAAGTCTCTTTTCAAAGTTCAGGTAACAGAATATGAACGAAATGATAACATGAGGTTTTATAATCAAGCTGGAACACCTGCGCGGATGAAGCAGTCATACGTCATCTCTCCAGTTCCTGAGGAAACCCTAATTTCCCCTGATCATTTATAGGAGTAAGACGGCCGTTCTCACTGACAAGAGAATCCGCACGATGAATGAAGTGGTGTCTGGGATGAGGATCATTAAGATGTATGCCTGGGAGAAACCCTTCGCAGCTTTGGTCTCTGAGGTCCGAAGGTAAACATGAAAGGATTTAAATGCTGAATCAGTGACTAACAAAATAACGACCGATTATTTTCTGAGGAGTTGGGAAACCAAATCAGAGCAAAAGGCAAGTGAATGTTAGACTTAGATCATCATGTTGTAAAAATATGACTCTAGGTGTGCTGATGTTGCTCTGTCTGCTTGATGTGGGAGCAGGCAAATTATTGACTAGCTTTATCTCATTGTTTCATTCATCAAATTTCTTTCTGTTATAAATGCTTCAGTTGCCAGCTGTCTGTCATAGATAGTAACAACTCATAAATACTCATAAAATCATTACCAAACAATTGTTTGCTCAAGCCATAATTGTCACGCACGGAGGCCTTGTAACCGCTGCTACTCTTTGTATAAACAGCAAGGAGATCTCCATGATCATGAAGAGCTCCTACCTGAGAGGCCTCAACATGGCCTCCTTCTTCTGCGCCAGCAAGATAATCGTCTTCGTCACCTTCACCCTCTACGTTCTCCTGGGAAACACCATCTCAGCCAGCCGTGTGTTTGTGACCGTGTCTCTCTACACCGCCGTGCGACTCACCGTCACCCTCTTCTTCCCCACCGCCATCGAGAAGCTGTACGAGGCCCGTGTCAGCATCCGCCGGATTCAGGTGTGGTGCTTGTGTTTTTTTTATTTTTATTTTTTTTAGAATTTCAACATAGAAGCTTGCAGTGCTACTGTAAAACTTCTGCATTTTTCAAATATGGATGTTTAGATAACCATTTGAACACAATATCGTCTCAATACGATTCTCATATTTATTATCAAGGAGTTCCTGATGCTGGATGAGATTACAAAAAGCAGCTCCATAATGCCGCAGGAGGAGAAGAAGGATGTCTCTGTGGAGATCCAGGACCTGATCTGCTACTGGGACAAGGTTAACTAATTGTTGCTTACTGGAATACACCAGGGCTATAAAGAGAATCACGCAGATTTACCTATCTCATGCTTTCAACATTTTGATGCCCCCTGCAGAGTCTAGATGCACCATCTCTGCAGAACATCTCTCTCTCTTTGAGGTCAAATCAACTCTTGGCTGTAATTGGACCAGTAGGGGCAGGAAAGGTCAGAGATCTCTCCTTCTCTTACTTGAAGATACACAATTAAAAAGCAGCAAGAATTGAAGCTCATTTCATGTCTTTTTTCATGTCCCTCCAGTCATCCCTGCTGAGCTCCATCCTGGGAGAGCTGCCTTACGAAAAGGGGGTTCTGAAAGTCAGAGGTCAGCTGACTTATGCCTCCCAGCAGCCCTGGGTATTCCCCGGAACCATCCGCAGCAACATCCTGTTTGGTAAAGAGATGAAGCCGCAGAAGTATGAGAACGTGCTGCGGGCCTGTGCCTTAAAGAGGGTAAGAGATGATCACACTCTTTACTTTGATTTGCAGTATACAAAGACACATGACCATCTGACAATGAAGGGCTGCCACACTAGGTGTAGGAACAAAAAAAATAGCAACACTCCCACATAGTGCAAACAAAATATACAGAATGTGAGGGAGGCGAGAACGCTGCAACTTCAAGATCAAAAGGCTTTCCCAAATCTGTCATTTTCATATGAAACAACCTCATTAATTTAAAACAACTCCATCATTGTCGTACATTAATAGTTTTGAAACAGGCTTTTTATTTTTTATGTTTTATTTTGTGCTTTTTAACTCTGTATTAAGATTGAACTTTAATCAGTGGGACCTTTTCCACTATGTGTGTTGCAATTGTGGAGTGTAAGAAGGTGAAAGGTGCAGCTCCAGCAGCAGTTTGTCTACGGTCCAATAAAATTGAAGATGTCAAAATCATGTGACAGTTTCAGACAGTTATTGTAATGTTACGCAGGTAATAAAGGTCATATCTACAAAATTTGTTGATTTAATGCATCACTTGGCAGGCACACTCAATTGTGGGTCTGCCAGCCACATAAATGTGATAGTCTTCCCACGATTCTCACAAATGGCACAGCTTTATAAGTATAAAGGTGGTGGTTAAGAGGAAAAATATTTCCATGTAGGAATATAAAAGTATGTGAAAAAAAACAGGCAGAATTTAGAACAAAAGACACAGGCTGAGGCAGAGTGAAGAGCAAAACATGCAAAATAAAAAAACACGCAGAATCTGGTTCTGGTTTACAAAAAGGCCAAAAGAAGAATAAAAAAAAAATTACAATAGAGGCAAAAAAATCCAAACTGAAAAACTGTAACACAAGTCAGCAAGGACAGGCTGCAAACAGGAAGCTTAGAATGGAGCTAATTGGCAAATGAGGGACAGCTGTGCAGCACGGAAACACTGGAAGAGAGCTGATTGGCTGAAGAGATCAGGTGATTCAAGGAGTCATCTGTGGTGACAGGACCGATCTGTGGTGGAGCACACACACTTGGAAGAGAGAGAGAGAGAAAGAGAGCTAGCTGTGTCTAGTAAATGAGATAGTCCACGTAACTTTATCTTTCATAAGCTGTAATTCACATTTAATTTGTCACCATGAGCCAAAATAAACCAAATAAAACTGCAACAACACAAGAGATCCACACATACTCTCTCGTTCCCCTGAACATTTTTCTGTGGACATGTTCAGACATGTCAGAATCACATCAATGGCTTTGAAATTCTTTCCTCCTCTGCCTGTTATCTGTCCTCGTCCTCCTTATCTGACCTAATTTTCTGTTTTCTATTACTGTTTAAAAAAATAATTTAAATATTATAAATGCTGAAGTTGGTGGCATTTATGTACATTTTAGTAAAACTTCTTGATAGGGCAGTGTAGCAGTTGCTGTCTGTACATATCCAGTATTACTGTATAATCCAAATCGTGTATGAACCTGAGGAGGATGCTGTTTGTGATGTGTGTGATGTCTATCCTGTATCAGTGCTCATCAGTTACACAGTATTGTTACTCCCTTGTTGGTTTTGTACAGGACCTGGAGCTGCTCCCAGATGGAGACCTGACGCTGATCGGGGACAGAGGAGCCACACTCAGCGGGGGGCAGAAAGCTCGCGTTAACCTGGCGAGGTACGAGGACTGAAAAGCTACGCTGTGTGGAACACGTGGATTTCATTCGCAGTTTAAGTTGTCAGTCTGAGAAAAGAGAACGCAAAAGAAATATTTGACGTGAAATGAACCATCATACTTCATTGCCGTTTGATTTTGCGACAAAAGTAAATTGCTAATAAAACATTAGAGCTGAAAATACAAGAGGAAGAATTAAGAAACAGTCAAAAATACATACATACATCAAATATAGAAAATGCAGTCAAAGCTGCAACAATCGCATGTAAGCTAAATGGTGTTTTTATTTGCATATGTTCAGAGCCGTGTATCAGGACGCAGACATCTACCTCCTGGATGACCCTTTAAGTGCCGTGGACGCTGAAGTTGGGAGACATCTGTTTGAAAAGTAAGTGACTTATGGAAATAGCACCATCATGAAGAAATTCAGCACAAAAACTCAACTCATTTTGTCTCTTCACTGGCTAATTCTTCAGAATTGATCAGCAAAAGCTCTGATTCTCACAATATGTGGCCAATCCACTTTGTCAGGTTGAATTATTTTAAGCTCTCTTGCTATTGTCCTTGATTTCTGTCTTCACTTCCTCCTGCTCCACCACAGCTTGTACTAGGCTAATAATTGTCCCAGTAAAACTTAAGATACTAGAGCTCAAATGTTCTTTTATTTATGTTTGTGTATATAGGACACAGTAAATCCTGCTCTGTTAGTCTCCTGCGTCACGCAGTTCTAACCACAACATGGATTGATTTATTTTGTCCACCGAGCAGGAAAATGCCATGTGTTTTGGCTAACTCAGCCTGGAAATGTGCTTCAGTGGTGGAACGGAAAGTGTTTGGCATCAGAACACAGTTAACTCCTTCTTTGGTGCTTTATATTTTAGTGAGCTCGGCAGATATCTGCAGCACCCCGTTAGTGATCCACGTTATTCTACAGCATTCACACAGTTGTTTCCAGGTGGCAAACAGCTCTGGTCCGTGTTACTTTTTTAACAAAATTCATCTTGAGCAAGAACAGACGCACCAGAGATGAAGAAAATAGTGAAGGGAAGTGTTATTCTTTATGAAATATAAACATGTTTGGGAGACAGGAAGGGGAGCGGTGCTGCTGCTGTCAGGCAGACAATGGAGCCTGACCCCAGCTTTCCTCAGAGCAGAATTTCTCTTGGATAATGTACTTCCACAAACTTCTATGCAACAACATTGATAAGGAAGAAGAAGCACAGGCAAAATTAATTTTAAAAAAACCCTGCTTGAAATGTTTTGCTTTTAAATATTAGGTTTATCTTTGTACCTTGTATATTTTAACACAAATGGTTTATTGGCTGCTCTGATGCAGAGTTTAATTTCTGTTAATCTCCTGCAGTTTATTTTGTGTCTTTGCGGAATCCTGACTGGACGTTTATTTCATGTATCAGGTGTATCTGTGGTCTTCTGAGGAACAAACCTCGTATCCTGGTCACCCACCAGCTGCAGTACCTGAAGGCAGCCAACCAGATTGTGGTCCTGAAGGAGGTCAGTACTGTATAGCCTTTATTATTTAATGTACGAACAACATTTACAGTCTTACATATGTCTAAGTTTTCAGCAAATCTGTGATAAACTGTAGCATCAGTTACACAAGTTTGTGTTGCTCAAAATTAGTAGTATTTTTAAATGGGGTGAAAAAAGAAAAAGGCTGTTGAGAGTTTATTAAAAACTTCAATTAATCCCAAACACCATGTAGACGATCATATAGTGTTTCAGGTGTTCATAGTGTTATGTAGATGCAGATGTGCAGAGTATTCTAAATGTATGCATAAATGTTCAATGTCAGGGTCACATGGTGGCACAGGGGACCTACACAGAGCTGCAGCGCTCTGGAGTGGACTTCACCTCCCTGCTGAAGAAGGATGAGGATGAGGAGCAGCAGCCTCCTCAAGAGGTCACCAATCGGGTCCGAACGCTGTCACAGAACTCGGTGCTTTCCGTGACTTCTTCTCTGCACTCGATGAAAGACGGAGGCGAACAGCTACCGGTTTGTACATCGTTTGCTGTGGTCTGGTTGTAGTTGCGACAGCGGCAGTGTAATCATAGCGGACTGAGACGTCGATGCAACAAATGATTTGTAAGATAACACAAAAGTGCACGAAGCTCACTGAGGTCACGCTGCTTGTACCATCACAGGCAGAGCCGGTCCTGACCGTAACGGAGGAGAGTCGGAGCGAGGGATCCATTGGAGTGGGTCTGTACGTCAAATACCTCAGAGCTGGAACCAGCATTGTGATTCTGATGGTTGTGATGCTAATCAATATTCTGGCTCAGGTATGCAAACAAAACAAACCTTTTATTTATTTATTTTTTTTTATTAAGTGAGGAGGAAGGTTGGATTACATTACATTCTGCTGCTTCAAAATTTAAGAGTTTGTCTTTTTACATGTACTGTGAAAGTAGCACTTAGATACTTGGTAATGTGGAAATTTGATATTAATAACTTTTTCCAGCAACCCCAGAGCTTTTAGAGATGCTGACAAAATAGCAGCAATACCCTTCTTAGGTTTAAAGAAGTACACTAACACACTTTCTGCCTTTTTTTTTTTTTTTTTTTTTTTTTGTAGGTGGCATACATGTTACAGGACTGGTGGATGGCTTACTGGTAAGGCTTTAAAATGACCCGGTCTTTATATTTTGCTTATAGGTAATTATCTTAATGTTTTTGTGTTCTTGTTTTAACTACATGACTTTGAATTGTCAGGTCTGACGAGCAAGAAAAGCTGAATATGAACAACACCATCATCCAAAACAGACAAAATATCACCAGAGAACTGGACACGGATTTCTATCTGGGCATTTATGGAGGTAATCCGCTGTTAAAGTATTTGTGCTGCAGCCATGTGTACGTTGGTCGCAGATAGGAGAATATTCTGCTGGTTGTTTTTGCAGGTTTGACTGCAGCCACCCTCATTTTTGGCTTTCTCAGGAATTTTCTCCTGTTCAACGTGATGGTGAAGTGTGCACAGAATCTGCATAACCGCATGTTCGACGCTATGCTCCGCACACCCGTTCGCTTTTTTGACATTAATCCAATAGGTAAGACGGCATTTAAACACCACAACTTCATGTTGGCAGTAATTTATGTGCGATTGCAAGAGAAAATGTAACTTTACAATACAAAAATTAGACATTTAATAAAACTTGGGTTAGGTAAATTTGGGGAATCATCACAACTTTGCATTACCACACTATGTCTGTAGAAAAATTTTTGCCAAGAAAGCTGTGTTTTTATTATTAGCCAAAATATTAGCTTCACAGGATTATACAGTATAATGTCTGAAATAATCATACAATAGAATCTAAGATACAGTTGACAACTTTTCATGCTTTTTCTGTCTTTCTTTTTTTTTTTACCTCAGGAAGAATTTTAAATCGGTTCTCAAAGGATATTGGCCAGCTGGACTCCAACATGCCATGGACATTTGTGGACTTTGTTCAGGTGTGGGACAGCTCTGACATGTATTAAAGCAGCATAACTTGTACAGCCTGAAGGATAATACTCGATGTTCCTGTAATGCCAACTTGCAACAATTAGAGGGAGGCAAAATGGAGAAAGTTCTGGACTTGACCTTTAGTTTTTGTTTTGTTGCTCAGATCTTCCTGCAGATTCTTGGAGTAATCACTTTGGCAGCATCAGTGATTCCTTGGATCCTCATTCCTGTGGTCCCCCTCCTCATAGTCTTCCTCTACGTCCGTCGCTACTACCTGCAGACCTCCAGGGACATCAAACGCTTGGAGTCCACTAGTGAGTCCTACACTGCAAAAATGACACTATATACTATGTGAGTTTTGGATTTTAGAATTAAATACATGTTATTCTACTTTGTCTATATGAATGAATCTTCAATTTGTGCTTTTTCCTGCAGCTCGAAGTCCAGTCTTCTCCCACCTGTCTTCATCTCTTCAGGGTCTGTGGACAATCCGAGCCTTTGGGGCAGAAGAAAGGTTCCAGAATGCTTTTGACACCCATCAGAATCTGCATTCAGGTTCTCTTTAGTCTCACTACTTTTCAATTCAGTAATCAGGTTAACACCATGAGTCGTGATTAGTATTACACACATGCAAAAGTTAGAGGTTTACCGTAGCTTTTAGCACTGTATTATAGTGTCTTAGATTTATGGCATCCACACAGAAGGCATAGAGAACACTTTAAAAAAAAACAAAGCTGCAAAGCGTTTATTAATGTTGTATTATGATACTTCTTTGCCCTAACAGAGGCCTGGTTCCTGTTCCTGACCACCTCCCGCTGGTTTGCTCTCCGCCTTGACGCCATGTGCTCTGTCTTCGTTACCATCACTGCTTTTGGCTGCCTCCTGCTCAGAGACCGTAAGTAATATACTGTGTGCGTACATTTGTATATGTTTATATCTATTATATACAGTATGTGTGTGTTTGACTTGACATGGTGGTAAATATTTGTGTGTATTTTGTTCTGGGTGCTGGTAGAACTGGCTGCTGGCTCCGTGGGTCTGGCTCTGAGCTATTCTGTCACTCTGATGGGGATGTTCCAGTGGGGTGTGAGGCAGAGTGCAGAGCTGGAGAACATGGTAAGATGTGAATTTATCAAAAACCTTCATTTAGATTATTTTCATGGGATTTATTCCATTGATTTAGGTAATTAGACCATTATTCTTCTTCTTCTTTTCCTTTCGGCTTTCCCTTCAGGGGTCACCACAGCGAATCATCTGCCTCCATCTAACCCTATCCTCTGCCTCCTCTTCTCTCACACCAACTAACTTCATGTCCTCTTTCACTACATCCATAAATCTCCTCTTTGGTCTTCCTCTAGGCCTCCTGCCTGGCAGTTCCAACCTCAGCATCCTTCTACCGATATGTTCACTATCCCTCCTCTGTACATGTCCAAACCATCTCAGTCTGGCCTCTCTGACTTTATCTCCAAAACATCTAACATGCGCTGTCCCTCTGATGTACTCGTTCCTGATCCTATCCATCCTCGTCACTCCCAAAGAGAACCTCAGCATTTTAGTCTCTGCTACCTCTAGCTCTGCCTCCTGTCTTTTCCTCAGTGCCACTGTCTCTAAGCCATACAACATCGCTGGTCTCACCACCGTTTTGTACACCTTTCCTTTCATTCTTGCCGAGACTCTTTTGTCACACATCACACCTGACACTTTTCTCCACCCATTCCAACCTGCTTGCACACGTTTCTTCACCTCTTTTCCACACTCTCCATTGCTCTGGACTGTGGACCCTAAGTACTTAAAATCCTCCACCTTCTTTATCTCTATTCCCTGTAACCTCACCATTCCACTTGAGTCCCTCTCATTCACAGCCATGTATTCTGTCTTGCTGCGGCTAACCTTCATTCCTCTCCTTTCCAGGGCATATCTCCACCTCTCTAGGTTTTCCTCCACCTGCTCCCTGCTCTCACTACAGATCACAATGTCATCTGCAAACATCATAGTCCAAGGGGATTCTTGTCTAACCTCATCTGTCAGCCTGTCCATCACTACAGCAAACAAGAAGGGGCTCAGAGCTGATCCTTGGTGTAGTCCCACTTCCACCTTGAACTCCTCTGTCACACCTACGGCACACCTCACCACTGTCTTACAGCTCTCATACATGTCCTGCACCACTCTAACATACTTCTCTGCCACTCCAGACTTCCTCATACAACACCACAGTTCCTCTCTCGGCACCCTGTCATATGCTTTCTCTAGATCTACAAAGGCACAATGCAGCTCCCTCTGACCTTCTCTGTACTTCTCTATCAACATCCTCAAAGCAAATACTGCATCTGTAGTACTCTTCCTTGGCATGAAACCATACTGCTGCTCAGAAATGCTGACTTCTGCCCTTAGTCTAGCTTCCACTACTCTTTCCCATAACTTCATTGTGTGGCTCATCAACTTTATTCCTCTGTAGTTGCCACAGCTCTGCACGTCTCCCTTGTTCTTAAAAATCGGCACCAGCACACTTCTCCTCCATTCCTCAGGCATCCTCTCACTCTCTAAGATCTCGTTGAACAACCTAGTCAAAAACTCTACTGCCACCTCTCCTAGACACTTCCATACCTCTACAGGTATATCATCAGGACCAACTGCCTTTCCACTCTTCATCCTCTTCAGTGACCTCCTCACTTCATCCTTACTAATCTTTGCAACTTCCTGGTTCACAACGGTCACCTCTTCTACTCTTCGTTCCCTCTCATTTTCCTCATTCATCAGCTCTTCAAAGTACTCTTTCCATCTTCCCATCACACTTCTGGCACCTGTCAATACATTTCCATCTCTATCCTTAATCACCCTAACCTGCTGCACGTCCTTCCCATCTCTATTTCTCTGCCTCGCCAACCTGTATAAATCAGTCTCTCCCTCCTTACTGTCCAGCCTAGCATACAAGTCATTGTACGCCCTTTGTTTGGCCTTTGCCACCTCTACCTTCACCTTACGCTTCATCTCCCTGTACTCCTGACTACTCTCTTCAGTCCTCTCAGTGTCCCACTTCTTCTTAGCTAACCTCTTTCTCTGTATACACTCCTGCACTTCCTCATTCCACCACCACGTCTCCTTATCTACTTTCCTTCCAGATGACACCCCAAGTACTCTCCTACCTGTCTCCCTGATCACATTAGCTGTAGTTGTCCAGTTATCTGGAAGCACCTCTTGGCCACCCAGAGCTTGTCTCAACTCCTCCCTGAAAACCACACAACACTCCTCCTTTTTCAGCTTCCACCACTTTGTCCTCTGCTCTGCCTTTGTCCTCTTCATCTTCCTCACCACCAGAGTCATCCTACACACCACCATCCTATGCTGTCTGGCTACACTCTCACCTACCACTACTTTGCAGTCACTGATCTCCTTCAGATTACATCGTCTATACAAGATGTAGTCCACCTGTGTGCTCCTACCTCCGCTCTTATAAGTCACCCTATGTTCCTGCTTCTTCTGGAAGAAAGTATTCGTTACAGCCATTTCCATCCTTTTTGCAAAATCTACCACCATCTGTCCTTCTGCGTTCCTATCCTGGATGCCAAACTTGCCCATCACTTCCTCATCACCTCTGTTGCCTGCACCAACATGTCCATTGAAATCTGCACCAATCACCACTCTCTCGCCTCTCGGGATGCTCTGCATCACTTCATCTAACTCACTCCAGAATTTCTCCTTCTCTTCTAACTCACATCCTACCTGTGGGGCATAACCACTAACAACATTGAACATCACACCTTCAATTTCTAACTTCAGGCTCATCACTCTGTCTGACACTCTCTTCACCTCCAGTACATTCCTAACAAACTCCTCCTTCAAGATAACTCCTACTCCATTTCTCTTTCCATCTACACCATGATAAAACAGCTTGAACCCTGCTCCTAAGCTTCTAGCCTTGCTACCTTTCCACCTGGTCTCTTGAACACAAAGTATATCCACCTTTCTTCTTTGCATCATGTCAGCCAGCTCTCTAGCTTTTCCTGTCATAGTCCCAACATTCAAAGTCCCTACTCTCATCCCTAGACTCTTGCCTTTCCTCTTTTCTCTCTGCCTACGGACACGCCTTCCTCCTCTCCTTCTTCGACCAACAGTAGCCCAATTTCCACCAGCACCCTGTAGGTCAACAGTACCGATGGCGGTCGTTGTTAACCCGGGCCTCGACCGATCCGGTATGGAAGTCATAGGAATGATTCGCATCTTTGCTTTGGCATAGGTTTTACGTCGGATGCCCTTCCTGACACAACCCTCTGCATTTATTCGGGCTTGGGACCGGCACAAGGAGGACACTGGCTTGTGCCCCCTTGAGGCTGCATTAATTAGACCATTATTATTGTCAAGTTTTTCATTTATTTTCCTCAAAATGCTAGTTGATTAAAAAATTACTGAACCTTAGAACTTCCTGCCCTGGCATAAGGCTTTATCAATAGGTACACACAGAATTGTAAAATAAGGAGCATTTAAAAGAGACACTCAACTCAAGACAAAGGCAGCTTTATTGAACTCATTCAGATAAAAATGTTACATAACAATATGTAGATTTAGCCATCAGCTAAACATCTTGTCAAAGAAACATGGTTGATGGTTTTATGTTGGTGATTTGTTTTTGAAGTTAAACTGCGTTTCTTTTGCCTTCAGATGACATCGGTGGAGAGGGTGGTGGAGTACACAGAACTGGAGACTGAGGCACCCTGGGAAACCAGCAAGCGTCCTCCTCCTGACTGGCCCAGCAAAGGCCTGGTGACCTTTGACCAGGTCAGCTTCTCCTACAGTGCTGATGGACCGCTGGTGCTGCAGAAGCTGACGGCGATGTTCCGACCCAAAGAAAAGGTGAGACCATACAGTGAACTTAAAACCTTTTATTACACATTATATGACTTCTAAAGAAAGCCACAAAACGTGACCGTTTGTGTTGTTCAGGTGGGGATTGTGGGCAGAACGGGTGCTGGGAAAAGCTCGCTGGTTTCAGCTCTGTTCCGCCTGGCAGAACCACAGGGAAAGATCTACATCGATGGCACTTTGACCTCTGAGATCGGCCTCCATGACCTGCGCCAGAAGATGTCCATCATCCCTCAGGTGAGTACGCTTTGAGAGAACAGCAGAGAAAGCAAGGAAAGGGTGGAAGTGTGGAGGGGTAAGCAAAGCAAGAAAAGGTGAAGACGGAGAGCAGGAGAGGAGGGAGAAGAAAGGAAGGTGAGAGGAGAGGAGAATGAAGAGGAGGAGGTGGGAAAAAGGAGAACAGCTAGGAAAGAGGACGAGAAGGGAAAGGAAAACAAGAAAAGTGGTAAGAAAAGGGAAAGAAAGGCACTATGAGGAAAAAGGAAAGAAGTGAAGGAGAAGAGCAAGGAAAGAGGAGGAGAGAAAGCAAGGTGAAATGAGGAGAAAAGGGAAGAGAGAAATGGAGAAGAGCAAGGAAAGGAGAGGGGAGAAGAGAAAGGAGCAGAGAAAGAAAAGAAGTTAAGGAGAAGAGAAAGGAGCAGAGAAAGAAAAGAAGTTAAGGAGAAGAGCAGGAGGAAAGAAGAGATAAAAGAAGGGAAAGGAGGAGAAGGGACAGGACAGCAAAGCAATATGAAATCAGGACAAGAAGAGGAGGGGAAAAGAAGTAGCAGCAAGGCAAGATGAGCAGAAAAAGGAAAGGAGAGAGGAGAAGTGAAAGAAAAGCAGGATAAGAAGACTAGGAGAAGAGAAACCAGGTCAAAGGAGTGAGCAGTAGCAGAGAAAAGAATAGAAGGAAAAGATGAGAAGACTAAGCCAAGTGAGAGGAGGAGAATAAAAGAAGCAAGTCAAAGCAAAGGCCAAGAGGAGAATAAAAAAACAAGCCTACCCTGAGGCAGAGCTTCTTTCTTTCTCTCGTCTGTCTGCAGAAAAGAACAAATGTCACATAAAAAAAGAGAAACTTTCTAAAGAAGGTTATGAAAATATGCAAACATGAGTAAAATTGTACCTTCTGCTCTCAGGACCCTGTGCTGTTTACTGGCACCATGAGGAAGAACCTGGATCCTTTCAACCAGCACAGTGATGAAGACCTGTGGAAAGCCCTGGAGGAGGTCAGTCACACTCTGACACACACACTTTTACAGAGCCACGACGTCACACAGCTTAGGTGTGGTTACTCACATGGAGACGCCCCATTTGCAGGTGCAGCTGAAGTCTGTGATGGAGGAGCTGCCCGGGAAGCTGCAGACCGTCCTCGCAGAGTCAGGCTCCAACTTCAGCGTGGGACAGAGGCAGCTGGTGTGTCTGGCCAGAGCCATCCTGAGGAAGAACCGCATCCTCATCATCGATGAGGCCACAGCCAACGTAGACCCCAGGTACTACTTTATTCAGGGGTTGATTTGTGCATTTTAATTGTGTTTAAAATAAAAAACTTGTATCCTAAATGCTCTTTCTGGTGCTGCAGGACGGATGAGCTGATTCAGCGAACCATAAGAGAAAAGTTTCGAGAATGCACGGTGCTCACTATCGCTCATCGCCTCAACACCATCATAGACAGTGACCGGATACTGGTAAATCCTCTTAGAACTTTACAGTCTTCCACCATACATATTATATTAAAGAGATTTTGCTTAATGTTGTATTACGGCAATATTGATTCTGATCAAATATTAAAAGAAGTGCAAAATTTTGCCACTGATTATTTCCGCGATTACGTTTTTGTCTGTAGGTTTTAGATGCAGGGAAAATCCACGCCTACGACGAGCCGTTCACGCTGCTGCAAGATCCAGATGGGATATTTTACAAAATGGTGCAACAGACGGGCAAACAGGAGGCAGCAGATCTGCTCACAGCAGCTAAACAGGTGAGCTATTCAAAATGAATAAAATTTTCAAAAAGGTGAGCTTGACGGTCACACGAAGCCTGATTCCAAACGTCTAGATTCACATTTTTACGCTTTGAAGGCTAATTTGAGTAAATGTGTCTGTTTTCAGGTTTACAGGAGCAGAGGCCGTCCCAGCGTACCCAACGGAGACGCAGACATGGGCGAGGTCAGCTTGGTGATCTTTGAGACGGCTCTGTAACCTCTAGGAGGCTCCGACACAGCTGCAGGAAGTGCCTGGAGTCCCGTCATGCCACATAGCCTCAAGGCAGATGGGCTGAATGACAGGAAGATGCTTTCCTCTCTGCCTGCTCAGGAGGCTGAAAGTAAAGGATCTGCTGAGAGCCTGCATGTCAGTGAACGCCTCAGCCAAAGGTGCACATTTCACTGTTCATCCACAGCTGAGATTATACAATTTCATGATGTAAGAACTCTATAATATAGACTATTTTTTTTTTTTTTTTTTTTCTATAATTCATATTTATCATACATTGGCCTGTTGATTGTTAAATGTCTTGACCAAAGTGACATTTTGCGGCCAGAACAATCTAAACGCACTACAGTTATCAGTCGGTACTGTAATACGAGTGCCTTATTTCAGATTTTTGCAGCATTTGTATTTCTAGTAATTTAATGATAGTATTTCTTTACCAAATATCCAAGCTTGTTTTGGCTTTAAACACACCACGTTTGGCGTTATTGCACAGGAGTCATGATTACCAAATCTAACGCAAATTACACGGCAACAAAAGGTTTTGAAAAGACAAACCTGTTTTGTACATGTATAGCTTTAATGTTCTTTACTGTGCAAATCTTGTTAATGATGTTTTGTCTGTTCCTAAAGAATTACATAAAAGGGAAACGTTTACTGCAACTGAATCTCATTGACTTTTTTTTTTTTTTTTTTTTTTTTTTTTGCGCATTGAGAATGAGTTAGCAAATGTAAAAGGAGATATTACCAGTACTTGCATTGTAATGGCTCTCAACGTAAATTTAACATAAATGACATCTTCACAGGATAAATTCCAGCAGTGAAAAATAAATTATTTGACAGAGGATTAAAGTTAGCACAGCATTCATGGAGTTAACTGGAATATAGACCTTTATGCAAGTCTGTCTCAGGTTTGATGGCATATTTGTCATATGAAAGCCATCTGAAGATGCTTTGAGATGCGTGAGATTGATGGACTGTTACTGTACAATTTAGTCAAAAGAGACAACTTTTAATGTCATGTCTATGACCTGAGATGCAGTTCCAGCCAGTTGCCAGTAGAGGGCAGCAAGAGCCAATTTATAAAGTAATCTCTATGGAAATGAATTAATACCTCAAAACTACATGACCTGTTACTGTTATAACTGCAGCTCCATATTTACATATTAGTAGTTACTCTAAATCATTACATTAACGTTCATATATTTGCTACATTCTGTTGTTCCAGCCCATAAACACCCTAAAATACAGAGCAGAATGGTAAGAGAGGGAAACTGGGATTTTTAATCTTGAATGTCAAGAGAAATCCAGTCGGAAAAACAGAAATCAACACTAATGAGCTCAATAAATGGATGAAAAGTTGCACCAATCAGACTCCTCAAACTCTTAAGTTCAATTATTTAGCATCGTATCACCATCAGCAGATAAAAATCTTATTATTTATGGATATAATCCTTGTAAGTTTGCAAGCATAACACAGATCTAATCAACAGCAGATACGTTTATAGAATCTTACTGAATAACCATGACTAGCTTCATACTACACAAATCAGAGGCTTCCAAGTCAAAAGCCAAATGCTCCACATCTCCTATAATTCGACACTAACACCTGGAGTGACTCCATATATCAGATGTGTAAAAAAAAAAAAGAAATGTATAAATCAATATATAAGATTGATGTCAGTTCAATCCATGTCGCAAAGCAGCCTACATGATAAATAAGCTGCGAGCACGTCAGAGCTAACAGGTAGCTGAGCAGAGCTTTGATTGTGTGGCACCGTGGCGCAGACGGTATGTCTTGGTGGAGCAGGTCCCCGGGTTCGAGCCCAACCTTCGCATTTTATGCTTGTCGGTTGATTTCACCATTTGCAGCGATTACGTCACAGATAAAAGGCAGT
>VXCM01000039.1:236462-253983 GCA_014773175.1 Lucifuga dentata | reverse complement strand
GGAGACTCAGTTGATCAGTCATTGTATTTAAATGGCAAGTTTTGATCTAATCTTAAATACATTCTCCTGGCACTGCACTTCTTCCTCAAGACTCATCTCATCTCTAATATTAGCATCAATCCATTATGTGCAGCTCTAAAGAATTTAGGTTTGCTTTGCCGATTTAACGTGTCAATTTTGCTTTGACAGCTGATGAAACAGAATAAAGGCTGGCTCTTAAATAATAAGCAGCTCATCAACACTCTGATCTTCATTGGCTTTTACCTGTGACACACCTTCCAACAATATGTCGTAATGGGACAACAGAAGACAAACTTTATGAATGAGCCTCAATTATCACAGAGCTTCAATTATCACAGCTTATTTAGCTAAATAAAAGGTTGGGGTGGAGTATGGAAGAAAAATAGTGTCATAAAGGTCTGAATTTAAATCAAGTGTATTTTTTTTTTATCTTTTTTTTTTTTAATGAATTTCTCCATTCTGTCTGAGGTATTGGTGACTGTCACCTCAGATAATGCTGCAGGTGAAGGGTGACATACAGGGATGCTGTCACTTTCCTGCAGGGAAAGGTGTTTGTCTGAGGAGATTGCCCACAACTCCCCCATGTGGCTTCCTCCTGGCTATCCCCTCTGACAGGTGGATTACATTTGCTGTAAAAATCATTGTAGGTACATGCATACAGTATGTACTTTGGATTAATAGGGATTGATAAAGAGTAGTCTACTTCATAAACCCTGACTAGTCCTGTGGCGCGTGTATGTTGCTCTGGGTAAGGATTAAGGATTATGTGTTTATGTGACAATAATGTATTACAAATAACTCTAAGAGTAATAATGAAATAATATTTAAAATGCTTTTGTAATAAAATGCCATTTAAATTTATTGTGCATGTATATGCATTTTTTTATGCATTCGTGGCTCTGTGTGCCAGACTGTCAGAAATTGTTTCAGTTTTCCACAATGTCACATGCTTAAAGTTGTCAAATTTATAGTCCACTGAGGTACACAGTAAAAGAAAACCCACAGGCATTCCAGTAAGCTTAGACACTCCACAGATATCCACCCTGAGATATGACACAGCCCTACAGTCAGTAAATAAAATGTCTACTGAGACTGATGCAATATTCTTTCTTTCTTTGTGTTTTTTCTTTCTTTCCACACCTCCCTCTTTCAGTGTTCCAGCAGATTCCCCTGCTGTCGCCTCTCGTCACATTCTCCAATCTGTTAGCCTTCCAATACCGGGGCTAGACTTGAAAGGTAGTCTTAAGGACAAGAGCTTATACACTGTGCCAGATTTTCTTAAATAACTATGAGATGTTGGTGCCAATTCATTGGTAATTGTCCCTTCTGGCACAGTCTGTTGAAAGTCCTGAAGAAGCCTAAGCTCAAGATCACTGCAAGTGTTAATCTTCTTATACTTAAGGTATCAGGTTTTCTTTTGATGTTGCTAAACATGTTGACTCCTATCTCAGCACAGACACAGCTATGAGCGAGATGGGGGTTTGTCTGCTTCTTTTCCAAGAATTATGGTTTATATGTTTCTCTCCCAGTATTCATTGTGGTGCTAAAATAAAGCAACAAGAGAATGAAGGGAAAAAAAACAGGAAGAAAGAGATTTATTCTGCGCTAATTGTCCTTTCGTTGGTGCAATTTTTCTGCTCTTGTACAGTGTAAAATGGCCTGATTTATTTTTAATGAGGCAAAATCCTATTTCTTAGACTAGTCACTAAGATAGCCCAAGGTTATTTCTTCGTCAGTAGGCCCCTTTCAAGATGAACAGAAAAGATACTTGTCTCAAAGGGTAAATTAAGTGTCTACATAATTTTCCTGACCCCAGGGTGTACGTACATGTTTTAGGTTTTTGACACAGTTTAAAGTAAATTTTGTGTACACATGTAGCAGTGGTGATGACCACACAGTCCCACTCAGGGAATCTGCCCCAGGAAATCAGGGGGACAAGACCGGGAAACGTGCACTCTCTTGGGGCCTGCAGTACCTGGCATGCTGGGCCCCCCTCAGGTGCTCAGGTGAGCCTCGGTGATCAATCATTGCTTTTTGTCAGGTTAGATTCTCCCATCAGTCAGTCAGTCAGTCAGTCAGGCAGGCAGGCAGGGCCTCAGGTGGTGGGTGATGGGTGCAGAGGCTGTGGGATCAGGGCGAGCTCCCACATGTACAACAACACTGATCCCACACACAGGTGGAGATTTGTCATGGGCTGGTAGGAGCTCATCTGTGATTGAATATGGTGTTTGAATGTGACATGCACATACACACACGGCAGATGCAATGTGTACGTGTGTATGTGTATGTAAAAGTCTAGACCTATACATTGACACAGGAGTAAAAATCTACATTTAGTGTGTATATGTGTGCCTAGTGCATATCATACAGTAAATTAATAAATGTGACATGTTAAATGTAAACTCCAAAATACCCAGACACAAAGTTCTTACAGATCTTCACACTGCAATCAAAAGCAAATGTCTGCCTGCCTGGAGGGATTCTTTAAACGTGAATCCCAGGAGATTTATGACAGAGTTTAGAACTTAACTGTATGGGTTTGTTATTGGAAAAAGATAGGTGGGGACTTAGCTGAGACATGTTTTATCAATTTGGCTGTGTTTCTTTCAAGTAGCTTAAGGTATTGGAGTGATATAACCTGTGTTCTCACTGTAATTCCACTTTTGATTTAGGGGTGTCTGTACAGTAAAGGCTGACTGGTGAAAGTAGCTGGAGGTGATTGGGCGTTACTGTGTACGAGTGTGAATCCCATCACACGTCACCAAGCAAGGTTACCAAGTTCATTAGTACAGAAAAGGGTGGAGTGTAGAGGAATTAAAATTCCTTGTTGCATTGTTTGTAGTTGGTTATGTCAGTAGACTATTGATGATCTGTAAAAAGCCTCAGTCAGTGTGTTTACATGTATACTACACTTGTTTGTTTTTTTTTTTGTTTTGTTTTGTTTTGTTTTGTTTTTTTGTCTGTGCTGATTAAGGCCACCATTCAATAAATACTCATGATTAATTGGTTTAACACATTGGGAAAATAATACATCAGGTTCTGTATGCATTATGATGTTTGGAAAAGTGGATTTAATACCCTAACTGGAGTAGAATCAAAGTTTTAACATGCATGCTATATGTGCTAAGTGTTAGCCTGACCATATAATTTAACTGAATCATCGCTTATTTTTGATAATTTCAATACAGTTTATTGAACATTGAATAACTTTTAAGATTACGTGAAAAGAATTGGTCATTCCAGATTCCAAACACGTAGAAGTTTCTGGCTGATAGTGACGGAGAGGAGCATTTAGCCCATGTACACACATGAAGGTCCTGATACATTAAGCCAATCTAGGCCAAACTGAACTCTACAAAACCTATTACAGAGCTCAGATGACGCTTGGTGGGTAGACTGGCATCACTGAAACCCACAAGCTGCCCCAGGGTCACACCAAAGCTGGCACTTAGAGCTTTAACACACAGACAGCACACACATTATCCAGCTAATGATGGAATTACAGCACTGACTCACCATGTAGCTACTTGTAAGCGATGGGAGGATGGTAATAGATTATCGTCTGAGAAAAGAGGCATTTTCCCAAGGAAATGCAGCTGTCATTGAGAAAGGGAGAAAGGCAGAGAAAGAAAGAGAGGTGGAGATGGACATAAACTCCCCAGAATGGAGGTTTAGATGATTGTAATTATGACTCTCTATAAAACGTTCAGTACTGTCATTATCATTGAGTCATATGTCCATGCAGGAGAAAGGGGTGTTTAAAAGGATGTGTCATCAGTGTCTGAGGTTGAGGTGGGTAGGAGAGGTTTACTCTAGAGAGGAATAAGATATATGGAGTGTCCTTTAAAACTGGCACAGTCAGTAAACAAGTTTAACATATCCAAGAAGACGTAATGGATTATTGTAACTGTGTCTGTGTTTTTTATTTTAATGTGGATGCATGTGGATATGTTTATATGCTTGTATGCATGCGTACTCCAATGTGTGTGTGTGTGTGTGTGTGTGTGTGTGTGTGTGTGTGTGGACAGCACAATGTGTCTGAGCCTTAATACTAAGAGGCTGTAAGTGGGAGTGCAGTGACTGTGGGCCTCTGTGTTGCGGTGACTGTGTATAAACGCCGTGGTTGCTCTGTTTTCTTACTTTGGTTTCAGAGCGAATGTCTGAAAAGTTTATATTTTCAATGGCAACTCTGAAGGAAGCATGAATTCACAGGCTGTTGTATTTTTATCCTCTTTACATAATGCAAGTTCCAGAGGACAAAACAGTCCCAGTGAGGGTGGGGTGGGATGTGTGAGAGAGAGAGAGAGGTGTAGAGGTGGAGGGTGGGTTGTGGTTTTGGGGACATAAGAGAAGAGAAGAGTGCAACTCTACTGGACATGTATCCATTTGGGAAAAGTTCCTGAAAAGTGTCCCCCAGCCTCCCTGCTCAAAAACAACGCTCAAAGCAAACTGTGCATGATATCTGTCGGCTTTTCCAAGTGAAATCCAATCGAGCCGGGCCTGAATATTCTCAAGCAAAATGGCTCCAAGTTCAATTATATGTTACAAGCCACATGACAGTTTCCATTGTGCAATACTCAGTCTAACAAGACTGCGCTAAATCGGCCAGGCACCCCTGTTCACACTGGAGTCAGTGTGCCGAGACAGGAGGGAAGGGCCCTCGACAAGAGGCCCTCTTAACTACTCTATTATGGTAACACATACCTGCAGAGAAGCAGACACCTGAGACCTAAAGCTAAGGAGCAAGAGGCAACTAACCACCACAGCTTTTCCCCCGTTTGCACCCTCTTGTACTTTACTGTTGTCAAACTGTTATGGTTCTAATGCTTTTGTGTTGATTGTGGGAGTCTGAGTCACTGGGAGATTGTCTGCTGTCCCTATAGCCTTGGGCATAGTTCTTGTAATGAATGCAAAAAATTCTTTCCTTTAATCTCTGCTCAAAAGACAAAATGTCATGAGAATATATGTAGATGATACAATGCATATAATTTAATTATCGTAAACAGATCACAGATTCTAGGCATTCAAGCTGGCCTGCTTAGGCTTTTTCCAGGGTGCAATTCACAGCTCATCCATGTAACCTTCCTTCCCTTTGGTGGCGAGGAGAGGAAAAGACAAGCCCCTCTCCATAGTTAGATCACTGTGGTGGTGGGAATGCTGGAACCAACCCTGTTAAAACTTGAAAACATTCCCTCTTCAAACCACCATGACTGAGTACATTAGGCCCCATCCACAGGAAAACAGTCTTATTTCCTGAAGATATTTGGGGCGTTTAATTCTGAAACAATGCTGGCTGGCGCACGGAGCCCCTTTATTGCATGCTTTTTTTTTTTTTTTTTTTTTTACCATTCAGGTTATTCAAACAAAGTAAATGAGAGGTTCAGTCAAACATGTTAAGATGCACACCAAATGCATTTATATCAAGCTTAATTATTCCCCCAGATGAGTCTTTCCTTGTGTCTACACCCATTAAAGTCGAAGGAATAGAATCAGAGAAACACGAGTTACTGTGTACACAGTATAGCCTTTGTAGGAGCTGTGTCGTTGATGATACACGGCTATATACATATTTTATTGGGACATGCATATTTTACAGTGTAATCCTTGGCGTACCATTGCTTTGTTCATGGTATGTGGAGAGACCTGAAGAGTAGGAGGTTTTCTTTGTGTGGGTTGTATGAGTAAATGAGGAAATGTGAATGTGTTCTGTTATTGTAGAGGCCTACTCTGATAATCACACAAAAAATTATATTGTGCTCGTTCTTACACTGTTGTCATAATGTTCCTTGTTATTAGATCTTTTAAACAAGAGATCAATTTAATGGTCTCCAATGGATGACTTCTTTTCCTGCTGTTTCATAGTATTTTGGGGAGGAAAACCAATACAATACAACTTTACCATCGCTATAACTGTGGATTGGAGTTGAAATTAAATAGCATCTAGAAAGAGCACTCACTCAAAATCCAACACAGATTTAGAGGTTGTGGCAGACTGTGCAGCAAAGCCAAATGTGCTTGTGCAGCAAGCATGATTGTATGTGGTAATTTCCTGTGTTCTGTCTGCATGGTGTTGTGGTTGAACGAGTGATTATACTGTGCCAGAGAGATGCTAATGTATGTGTTCACAAGAGACATAACATCCAGACACAATTAAAAGCACAAACAACTGTCAGCCAGTGTTTGTGTTAATAACTGGTTTCGGTGAAGAGGGAATGAGAGAGAGAAGAAGAGAGCGGCCACATACACGTGTTGCTTGCACTCAGAAAAGGAAAGAATGGCAGCATTTAAAATGGAATCCAACTGGAAACAAGGAGGGGAGTTGTGTGGCTACTGGGATAAATACCCCCACCCACCAAACTCAAGTGGTTCTCTCTAAGCATTCCTCCCCCAAAACAGTACCAAGCGTTGAGTCACGGCAAAGTTCACAAGAGTAACTTCAACCGTATCACTCACATCTAATAGCCCTGTGTATTCAGGCTACTCATGCTACCAGCACTTGATCATTGTGTTGTGTTTGGTGCCTCTGGTCCTGCTTTCTTTAGATTCACTCTCATTCACCCTTACAGACATGGAGATGGAATTCACTCAAACTTTGACCTAGCCCCTGGTCAAGAAATGCCAGAGGACAAAGTCGGCTTGAGTGGAAATGTGAGCTCCTGGACAGGTTGAACCAGGGATAATGACGTACTGGACAATGTGTACACTAACACACCTGTACAATGTAATACAGATGAATTACATTTAAGCCAAGAGTATGCTTTATATTATATTTTATCTAAGTATACAAAAAACAAAGATAAGTAATTCCAAACAAGAAAGATTATTATTCATATTCCCTGACCAACTAGGACTATTAGAGCCACTTACTAGTGTGTAACATGTAGCAGCAAATGATAACTAAAAACTGTAAATAAATAAATGGTATACCAGGTGGAGTGATCTTGAAATTATTTTTTGTTTTTTTAATGTTTTAATTCATTTACTTTTAAGTCTGAGATGCACTTTGTACTGCTCTTTTATGTTTCATATTTTTCATGCTGTATCATTCTATATATGTCCATTAGGTCATGGCCTTGTATCACTGTACTGTCACAATTATCAAAGCCTATCACTGTAAGCTGAAAGGCCTGGACACTGGGATGAGAGGGAGGGGGGGTAGGAGGACGCTTGGGGTAAAANAAAAAAAAAAAAAAAAAAAAAAATGTTGTCAAAGAATGTTGATGTTAATTTTGCTGTTCATCTTTCAAAAATAAAAAATTAAAAAACAAAAAAAGAATGAATATCATTACCTCTGCTAAGGCCGTTATGTTTTCACTTGCATCTGTGGATTTGTTTGTTTGTGAACAGGATTACTCAAAAAGTTATTAACCAATTTTTAGGAAACCTGGTCACCAATCACAATGGGGAAGAAAAAAAACATAGTATATTTCTCAATCAATGGCTGCAACTTTTTAAATACTATTGTTTCTTATGACAAATAAACCAAGTCAGATTACTATAGTTCTTCCTTCTGTTCTTCTCTGGCAGCATGGTGGCGCTGTAATTAGCATTAACAACAAGGTCCTGGTTTCGGCCATGGCCCTTTCTGTTTGAAGTTTCCATGATCTTCCCACCACAGAACAAGACAAATTTTTTTTCAGGGCATAGGTACCATATGCCCTCTAATGCCCTTCTTGCTAGGAATTGAACTGGTAACTGTATTGTTACAACACACTCGCAAATTTACACTTGTTCTCGTTTGAGAGTAGGTCTTTGTCAACAACAGACTGACCAGGGTCAGGGTTTGCTAACACTAATGAGGCTTGGAGTTCTTCTTCTGTGATGTTTTCTCTATTGATTACAGGTCTGTACATCTTAATCGCTCTCCTTGAACCTGAACACAGCTGAGATAACTGACGACCTAGAGTATTCACACATACCTATGCATGCACCAACGTAATTTATTAGTGTGGAAAGATATACAGTAGCAATCAGTTAAAAGAAAACTGAGAAAGATGATATTCAGACCTTGAAATGTATGCAAGCGCTGAAGTTATTATCTATGCTGTTCCTGAATTTAGGCTTCATGTATTATCTTACATTAACATTTTTGTTGGATTTAGAGGTGATTATGCCAGATGTTGGTGTGTGATCGCTTACGGTAAAAACGTGACACAACACGAATCAAAAACAGATCCCTCTCTCTTAAAACACTATTGCTCATTCATTCAGGGCGAGATCACATATCGTGTTCGTCTGTTGCCAAAACACAAAGTGTCTCAAACTATTCCAAGATTACAGCGTGAGATAGCTCTGCTTACCCATCTGTCACCATACACAGAGTTATCTTTTCTTGTTTAAGTCACTCAGGCTCAACGTCTAATCTGAAGCGTGTGTATTTTTGCGTGTGTGTTTATCACTTTCATATACAGTCTAGCACCCTAAACAGACCTTATGGAAAGAAAGAATATGTGAGCCAGAAGCCCAGCCAAAGCTCATTTTTCCTCCCTGCATCACTAAACCTTGACTCCTGGCATGTACATTCAGTTTAATTCCAGTGAATATTAATTATTCTGACAGCTAGACATACTATTTATGTCTCTTGCAGAATACTATATTGTGTGATGTTTGGAAAATATGTAGACATAGTTAGAAAAAGAGAGATAAAGATGTGTACTCGTGTTTGCATCATCTTTCTCCTTTGTCCTCTAGCATCAATGTGCCCGTTGATAGTCACAAGCACAAGGAAAGAGATCTTCCTCACAAGGTCAAACACTTAACTATCACACTAAACTATCAATGGCTGGTGACTTACAAATCATAAGTATCGATCATGGCAAGGATCATGCTGAATACAGGGCAGACAGAAAAATCATATCCACTTAGGCTTAATAGCCCACATTAAAGTAATTATGCACACAAACTGGACTGTCTAACTGTACGCATATTATGCTGGTCCATATATCTTTTTCTGTTGCATTTTTATACACGGAACTCTCATCATGAATCAAGGTTTTACTTGCTATTGACTGCTTCAGGTGGAACAGTTGTAATTGCTTGGGTGACCCCTCATCAACTCCATGCCCTGTAGCCTTGTAGGTAAAACTGCTCAGTCGATGACATAATGTGCATAAGGTTTTTATATGTGTGTGTCAATACTTGTGTTTTTACTAATGACAGTGCGAGCGCCGACTGGTGACCTGCTAATGAAGTCAGTGCATTTCTGAGTCAGTCAACAGGTCAAGGACTAGAGGAGATCTTCCTGTCATCCTCTGTCAGAGAGCTGGCACAGGGAGAAGGTGTTTAGCTGTTTTGAGTTTATTTCCGCTGAAATGCTTGATAATGTCAAACTATGTCTATCCTATATGTTTTCAGACTCAAGTTATCTAGTTCTAGTTCATCTACATCTAGTTCATTTTGAGCGTTTGTTTTGGACTCTGGAGTGTTTCCCTCTTAAGCTCGATTCGTTTGGACATATGTGAGCACAGCACGAACTCGGGTCTGCACCAAAACTATCTGATCGAAACCACATAGAGGAGGTTGTCTTGGTCTGATTTCAGACAAACTGTGGAGTGTTGTTTTTTTTTTGTTTTTTGTTTTTTGTTTTTTTTTTGTGGTGTGAACATGGTCCGCACTAGTCCCAAACCAAGTACAAGGCAATTTATTGATCTCTATATTCTCTCTTTATTGATTGATCTCCAGAGAAGGTTGTGTGCGGTTAACACTTAACTATAACTGCGGTGAAGTTCGGTTTATGTTTGACACTTATCAGATATTCTCTGCTTAAAACCATTAAATACATTGAGCATTAAACAAACTGCTGTTAAACTACACCTTTGATTTGCCATACTGATTGAAACAGATGCTGTGCAAAGACACAGGACATATCAAGCTTGCCTAAGACTTCCTTAGATGAACATGTTAAGGCTGAGCACATGCTTGTATGTGCTCAGTATACGCTTCATTCTCTTGTTCAGCTGTCTGAAGGCAGCACATCTTCCTCTTCACGTGATGTGAAACAAAAAGTGATTTTTCACAAGTTGTTTTGAAGTTAGATCCAGCTTCTGCTGCTATTGTTTTCCTATGCTTTCCTGCTTTCCTATGACTAGAAAAGTATCACAGGTCCATCTTTGTTTGATATTATTTAGTTATCCTTACATAGAAAACTTTTTTTCTGTTTTGATTTTCTTTCTCCCGCCCCAGACATTTCTGACCAATGAGCAGAGTGACTGTTCTCACAGAACTTTTGCTGCTGTATTTTGGTTCAATTGGATTTTTTTCACGCACAAAGCCAAAGCAAACAAAGCAGTAAATGCAACATTTTAACAATTTAGTCCCCGATTCGAATCAGAGCAAATGGACTACAAGTCTGAAAACCCCCTCACTGGAGAAATGGGGGGTTTATATGCCTTGCTCAAAGCCATTAATGAGGAAAGGATGGAACTGACTGCCTTCAAAACCCATCTTAATTTACTGTGAACCAAATTTTATTGTGGACATGCTGCACACAGTTGAATTAGATCTAATTGCACTCGTAAATTATTTTAATGCTAGCAAATGTTTTTACATTTACAAATGTTCTTACAGTATTGCATCAGTTCATACATACCGTACTTGTCACAGCAAATCACATTAGATTGACCTTGAGGTGATTTAATAAACTTCCTGGCACACTTTTATAATTGTCCTTTGTGGCATACCCAACCCATATAGCACCTTTTAGGCTAAAAATAGCTTGAAAGATTTTGCAAATACTGTTTGACCCAAAGTCTGCTCCATACATCTCTCTATCCATAGAGACCAAAGCTCATGTGTATGAAAGATGAAGCATCATTCATTAAAATTCCAAGATTCCCCACAGGTAACAGACAGTGAGATTATAACTTATTGGAGATATATGGAAGCAAACCTGCTGACCTTTGCTTCAGTGCTTTTCCAGTATGAGAGAAAAAATGTATCTGTTTTTAACTTCTGGCACAAAATTAGAAAAGTTGATGAAAAGATGACATGGTTAGATTTTTCTTAGAAAACTACCAAACGGAATAATATGAGCTTTTAACTGTCCCCATGTTGTATACTATATGCAATATAATAATTTTTGCTATATGCGTACTTGTCAGAGAATTGAAAAGGCTTGTGAAGCAAAACACCCCAGTTAGAAACTTCATTTTAACGCCATTTTTCACTCTGTCGAGCCCATTGTTTGTTTAATAACCGCTTTCCCTTTTTCCTTTTCATCTGCTTTACAATGAAAAATACTCATGAAAAATTTATCGGCATGATCTGCATATGTCGATTCCCCTGAATGGCTTTCCGTCTGTGTTTTGAGGAAAAGAAATGAAAACAATATCAAGCAGCACTGAATCAATCTCAGTTTGCATTTCATCTCCACCATTCTAGAAAAAGAGGCTATTGCATCCAGAAAGCCCTACCTAAAGCCTCAAACAGAAGGAGGGAGGCAAAATAATATTTAAAGAACTTTAACTGGTATCTTAATGTTAAACATATGAGAGTCCAGGCACCACTATGCACAAGCCTCTCACTGAACTTGCAAAGATTTTATAAAGCTTCTAATTTAAACTACAAATTCTGGGGTTGTGATATATGGGGAAATTACACGCATGTTATTTAAGAGGGAGACTGTGGCATGAGCTATTTTACTCAGTGCACAGAAGAACCAACATCAATGCACGAGTAGGCATACTAGAAAGAGACAGAAAGCAAGCTTTCTCAGAAAACTTATGTCATCAAACTCTTTCATTATCTAATGTTAACTCCCAACAGATCAACATTGCCTAGAAAATATGGGGCTATAATTGCTTTTATTGGTTTATTGTGCAAGCGAAGGAGCCCTTTGATGTATTTAAGGGACCAACCTAATGAATCAGTGAATACAGAAGCAGCCTATCCGAGGAGATGATCTCCAAGGGGTTGATGGTGGGGGTGGTGATGTGTGTGTGTATGTGTGTATTGGTGGTGGGGGTGAAACAATGCATTCTTTAGTTGCCAGCAATGGTGAACAAGCAAAGACTTGATCACAGTTGACCAAAGAGCAGAGGATATAGGCACGGGGTGTAATCAGGTGTAAACATCCTATACAATGATGAACCTGGGAGATGCGTGACCCCGGAGTTATGGGAGCAGGATGGATGGAGGGGCGAGCTTATTTAGCAAATATGCAGAAGTGCTTTTGACCTCACAGTGACCGCTTCACATACACACTACCACAATGCACACATGCATCCATGTGCACACACAGATACATACTCCCTCTCTGCTCCAATCAGTCGTTAATCATAATTTGCAATGAGAGCAGACATCTCACTTTTGATTCCTAACACAGCAGTTCTTTCCTCTATAGACTGTGTATTTGGTGATTTTAATGACTCATTATTGGATTTTGTAGTTTTTTTTTGTTTTGGTTTGTTTTGTTTTTTTAGCTCTGTGCTTTTTTTTTTGGTTTGNGTAGTTTTTTTTTGTTTTGGTTTGTTTTGTTTTTTTAGCTCTGTGCTTTTTTTTTTGGTTTGTTTTTGGGGGTTGGTGCACAATGGGGATACAACAGGTTGTTGTGATGGTTGAGGGCAGAAGAAGCAGCGTGTATCTAGTTACCACTGGCTTTTCCCACAAAAGTGATCAGAGACTGAAAGCTGAGAGTGTGTGTGTCCCTTGCAGCAGGTTTACTCACATTTCCAGTTTAACGTTTTATTAAACTGTCCATTGTGCTCCCACTCTGTCCATATAACCCCACATGCACTCACATGTCCATCAGGTCAGTCAGGTTAACAGCCAAAGGGAGATAGTAGAGAGCAGGGCAACACTATCTCATCCCTGCCCCTCTGTCAGTCTGGAGCCTGTGCAACACATTGGCAGAAAGGGAGAGAAGTATATACTACAACCGTTTGATGAGCAGCAGGGCAATAAATTCATTAATCATCATTATATGCCTCATCAAACTCTTTGCCAGCCTCTCCATGGGAGTTACACAAATTAGCCAGTGAAAAAAGCAGTAATTTTAGAGGAGCTAGGTAAGTGCTTTTTGATTGCTTTCTTGAACAATGCTTCCCCTGACAAGCTAATAAATCAGATCTTTCTATACTTAAAGTGCAGCTACTGTGAACCCAATCTGTGCTCCCCAAACAAAAAAAAAAAAAAAAAAAAAAAGAGGCTGTCTGGGACAAGGGGTTTTACTACAGCCAGAGCTCTTTCACAGATTTGTTTTGGATTCCTTGTCTTTATTCTGCAACAAAGAGGCCGGGGTACAAAGCTTTTGATAACTGAATGAACTGCTGTTATGTCTCCAGATGCAACTCAGGATTTTCTCATATTGGATCAAAATAACCTCGTGTTTGACTTGGGATGAAAAAACTGAGCCAATAGTGACCATATGGTGGAAAATTCTATTAGATCCCTTTTCTTTCTTTAAGCTTGTGCTGTTTAAACATATTAGCCCAAGTGAGATGTATAGATAGAGATATAGCTGCAGCTTGCAAGCTTTGGTCTATGTAGAGAATTTTAGTTGGCAGGTGATGCATACCTACTACAGTGATCATATCCTTCCATCCAGATGGCCATTCCATGCAAGACCAACAAATCATCCATCAGACTGGAAACAGCTCCTTTATTGAAAATGAGGTCAATAGATGATTTGAGCATGGTTTGTGGCTTGCCACGTTACCGTGCTTCAGGTATTAGCAGCTCTCAGTTAGTGTGTTAGATGGGAGGTCTCAGGCGGGAAGGGACACAGTTGGAGGGGTAATCGAGGGGGGCTAGTTAGGGGTGGTCTTTATCTGTTTAAAGCCCCTCTCTGATGAGATTACCTACTGGAGTTGGCTGTAAACCACCCTGTTAATCAGGGTGCAGCAGCCAACACACTCCCACTGGCATGCAGCCATTACTTGATTTTTTTTTTTTTTTTNAGAAAAAAAAAAAAGGCTGAAGCTACCGATCATCTGCCAATTCAGATGTCAAGTGTAACATGAGCAGGCACGGGTACGATTGAAACTGATTTGTTTTGTCCATGTTGGTGTTTAGATTTGGCTTCCATCTAATTTGTCTGTTGAATGACAAAACTCAACAGCTACCTGCATGTACCGAAACCAGAGCAGGCAGCATGAGGGTTCTTGATTGGATGGCTCCCAAGTTGCATCACTAGCAGGCACTTTACTAAATTGGCATGGAGACAGTGTCACACATGGGGCCCAATTTCCTTCCCTCATTGTATTGGAGTGAGGGGAAGTCTGGAGCAGAAAGTTTTGAATGAGTCCAGCAGTGGTGGCGTCTCTTCACCCCTTCTCATTAACGTTCTCTCCACACACCGCTGAACTGAGCAAGGCTCAAAATAACTTGGCAAAAAAAAAACAAAAAAAAGGAAAGAAAAGGCAGGGCCCCGNTGAGCAAGGCTCAAAATAACTTGGCAAAAAAAAAACAAAAAAAAGGAAAGAAAAGGCAGGGCCCCGTTTATCTCCATCTTGGGAACTGATCCAATTAAGTAAGTGCCCATTTGCATCCATCAGACTACACCAAACAGGGAGGAAAAGAGGAAGGTTTGGAGCAAACAAAAAAGGGGCAGCAGTGAAAGGAGGTCCATTTGTTGTGCAAGGTGGTTGGGAGAGGGTAAAGTGTCCCAGGTGAACAGCAGATAATGGTAATGTTCCAGGCTGACTGCATATGTGTGTGTTTACGTATGAGAGAGTGTGTGAGTGTGAGTGCAGACATTATAGCGGTCATTAGGACAGATATCTGTGTGGTAATGTGGAGCAGATGTTGAGAAGAAAGGGATCATTTAAAAAGGGCAAATGTAAATAAACAGTCAGACAGCTTGGTGCCCCTCCTCCCTCTTGGACCCTCTGAAGTCACTGAAAGAAAACAGTTCATCAATCTTCATCAGAGCCATTAATTTTGTAATATTAGAGGGCCTTATTGTATGTGTGTGGATGCCCTTTTTTTAATGTTTCCTCACAAACCACTTGTAATACATTAATTCTATTAAACAAATAACATCTACATCTATTGGTCCTGGTCTTGCCTAATGGGAAGAGAACATTATGCTAAGCTATGCTATGCTATGCTATGCTATGTTATGCTATGCTATGTCGCTAAACACAAGCATGAGTTAGTATTTCAGGAGTTGGTGTGTTGAACTTGCTCACCTTGTTGCCTTGTGAGGGAGGATCCAGGCGGGTATATAGACAGGACCTGTACAGTGACACAGGAAGAAGAACCCACTTGTGTCTCTACCTCTGGACACATTTACTGCCCTGTGGCTGTGCTTACCTGAACGGGTTGGCTTGGAGAGTAAATTCCTCCTGCCTGTATGTCCGTGTGTGTGTGTTGCATGTGTGTGTGTGTGTGTGTACACCTCCTCCTCCAGGGCAGGGCAGGAACCCCCAATGTGAGTGCCAGTGAGCCCTTACATGGCCACTGAACACAAACCCTTTGCAGTCACAGGGTCAGGAGCTCACACCACACTGCTGTCAGAGCAGATTGGTCAATGAGCAGCCCTTTTCAAGGAGCCAGAGCAAGGCTGTGGTGTGTGTGTGTGTGTGTGTGTGTGTGTGCGCACACGCGCACGTGTGTATTATGCCATTTATAATATTACAATTAGACAACTTGTTTGCTGTTTTTTTNTTTTTTTTTTTTTTTTTTTTTTTTTTTTTTAGCTAAATAGAGGTTTATTATTAGTTGCCACTTTAGCTGAATCACTCAATCCCCATTTTTTCCCAACCCCTATCCCTGGCCTCCTAGGACTTCATCGTTCATCCCTCTTCTTTAATGTTTTTTTTTTTTTTTTTTTTNTTTTTTTTTTTTTTTTTTTTCATAGAAATGTTTTATTTATGTTAGGGGGGAGGTCACTTAAAACATCTCACAGCTGAAAATTACACGTGTAATCTCTCCCTGAGGAGTTCTCCGGAGAAATAGAAAAACAGTCCATGAAGTGCAAAGGTAGTGGTAAATCACTCTCTGCCACCTTATCTGAGTCGCTTTAAAATGTGTTCGAGACCATTTTATAACTCCACTTAACATGAATGTTGGAGGTGCCAAAGGGCTGGAGAGTCACATTATCTTGACTTCCTTTTTTTATGCTTCCGAACTAGTTGAGAGGAAATATAGACATTTAAAAAGTCAGTGGGTGCTGGTTTGTTTCCAAGTCTAAAATTGAATTTTTTTTTTTTTTTTTTTTTTTTTNAAAAAAAAAAAAAAAAAAAAAAAAAAAGATACGATTAAACAGCCTGAAGCTCTAAAGAAGATTGGCACACTTCTTTTCATCTGAACAAACTGAATATATGTATTCTTACAAAGACTGTAAATACACATCAAAATTTAAAAATATAAGCAAAACATATAAGATTAAAACAAATCTGTAGCCTATGCATGCACTATAACCGACCACACAGTTGGTCCTTGTAAAGCCATAAAACAGCTTCCTGGTTTTCCCTTTGGGTTTGAAGGTGAAGGTGAAAGGTCCTTCAGAATGGAAAAACAGAAAATTCAGGGGAAACAAATACCCCGGCAGCTCACTACTTCTCAGTCAGATATATGAGCGACCTGCTTTTCTGCAAAAAGCCACTCCTTTTATTTCATCCCCCTTTTATACCGCACTTTTGTTTGGCAACACTTGACTTGCTGATCATACCCTTGCGAATAATCTCAGGAGGCCGCACAGCCGGTGTCTATTTACACGTTTGAGCTGAATTTGACCTCAAGTCGTGTCACATGTATGGCATCGTGTACAGACGCTTTATTGGTAGCTTGTTTAGACGGTCCTCGTTTGGTCTTGTGAATATCCTTCAGTGATATTAGGAGTGTAGTGTGTGTGTGTGTGTGTGTGTGTGTGTGTGTGTGTGTGTGTGTGTGTGTCTATCAACAGGTTTTGGTTTCACTTTGTGGTTTGACAGAGCAATCCAGGATCATGTTTCTGCTCTGTTTGGATCATAACTCCGTGTTTCCTAAGCAGATCTCAGGTCAGACTATTGCTCTCATATAGGCTTTTATCCATTTTATAGTCGGTAATTTTCACAAACAACCTGCCACGAATATAAATAATCAAATTATGCCTTGAAAATCTTATAAAGTAACACGCGTAACACGTTTTTGTTTAAGAGTACATGCTATTTTGGGTGAAAATGTGTATAACCCTTGAAATATGTAAACTCTATTTT
This sequence comes from Lucifuga dentata, assembly GCA_014773175.1. Taxonomy (NCBI): domain Eukaryota; kingdom Metazoa; phylum Chordata; class Actinopteri; order Ophidiiformes; family Bythitidae; genus Lucifuga; species Lucifuga dentata. The sequence continues at coordinate 236,824 of VXCM01000039.1, read as the reverse complement.
ATAAAAATTAAATAGATGAAAACAGTAAAAAGTTTAAAAAAAAAATCCTCCACATCACACCGAATTCTCTGTAATCTGAGATCAGTAAATAGTTATTTATGTAAATTATTCGTGCTGTCATTGATTTCTTCCTTGACATTTCTGCACAAACTATAGAGACACAGTTTAGTTATTATATTCATTTTGTGATAAAGTTGCTTTTCTGTTGAAAAACATGCATACTACGCAGATAATAACAAGAAAGAGATTATGTTTGGCTATAAATGCCACGCATAACTTTCAATTCATGAGATCCCACTATTCCAAAATGTGCCGAAAACAAACAAGAAAGCAGATTTACTCTTGTTCATCATTAGTCTTAT
>VXCM01000039.1:81462-233962 GCA_014773175.1 Lucifuga dentata | reverse complement strand
GTGTGTGTGTAAGACAGCTTTCCTCTTTTTTCTCCAAACATCAGTGTTTCACATCTAACGCGCCATTAAAGAGACTCTCCATTAATGATATATAATAGGGCAGTATGTTATAAATGCATGGCCGCGTCCCTTTTAACAGCTTTGCCACGCCTTAGAAAATAGTAATGAGGTCTAAATTTGGCATAAAATCGAGCTCATTACCGGAGTTCGCCACCTGATTGCACTGCATAAAACACGATCGGTAATTGGGTTAAATGGCTGCGCCTCCGTGCTGTTATTATATCAATATCTACCTTTAAAGACATGTTAAAAAAGGCCTGTGTATATTTAAAGAGAAAGAAAAATAATCGTTTGTCATGCACTAAAATATAACTCCATGGTATTCACAGAGGGCCTGTACTAAATCAACCAAAACGAAACTGAATCCTTTTCTAAAAAATATTATTCCACCATTCATTTCCTGAATGTAGGCCTAGTCTTTCACATTTGCTCTCATTTTGAAAGGATAATTACTACTGAGACATTTTTCACCATGAAAAATTCAATTAATATTCCTTAAAGATTATTTGGCTTTAAAATCATTTTTAAGACATACCAGGCAATAGCAATACCAAATGCCACACAAAATGATCGCTGCACAAGTATGTATATTTTTTCATAATTTACTTCAAAGATAGTGTATTGTCCATTTTAAATACAAAAATGCTACATTAAATATACATGTTAGTCTTTAATACAAATACTCAGGCGGCTGCAGCGATTAAGACCATTCTTGTTACATTTTAGGATTAACCATTCAGAAACTAAAAATTTCAGGATAAGCATTTACTCAGAAAATAACTGTTCTCAGAATTTGCTTCATCATTGTTCTTTTTTCCTTTTTTTTCAATGCAACCACAAAAAAAAAAAAAAAAAAAATAATAATAATAATAATAATAATAAAATAAATAAAAGTCCGCGGTGACTGGAAAGTAATCAGGTATTAAATGTTTGACATACCTTTCTTTAGTTCATAAGGGGAGTCTTTACAAAGATCTACCTGCGTTTGGCTTCTGACTTTCTGGCTTTCTCTTACCAAAGCCTCTGCTCTATTTAACACAGTCTGGTTTAATCCATTGAAATGTGCCGTGGAACCCGTGGTTACTGAGCCGTGGTTACTGTGAAGGTGTCCAAAACTGCCACCATAGTTCGTGTAGCCGGGGTAGAAAGGGGAGGTGTAGTACAGAGGCCTGGATAGGACGGTGCTGTTAGGGAGAGGACATTGAGGGGAGGACCGTGATGGAGACGCGTTGGTGCCCATTACTGCACTCTGACCCAAACCGGGGCAAACTTGTGGCCCCTCTCCGCTGCCCTTACACTTGTCTGAGGACGTGGCAATCTCTGCAAGGGACCACAGTTTGGGTTTAGGGGCGGACGGGGGCGAGTGGATAACAGAGGTCACGTTGCTGGTCACCGTGCCCGGTGCATGGCTCAAATCTGACGGCTTGTCTTGTTGCGCAACGGTGTGGTTTCCCCGGGGCACCGCCGAGGGAGATGAAGTGGTTGGTTTTGCAGAATCCGCCAACAAGTCTGTATTCTGTTCCTCTTGGTCTTTTAACTCCGAGTCGCTCAGAAGGGGATCCGAGTCTTTCTCGTGGCTCTCCTCTTTAAATCTGTCACAGCCTATGTCCCCTGGGTTTAACAATTTATGATCTAAAACACAAACAGACCAGAATTAGTGCCAAATAAATATAAGACTGAAAAGTTCATAAAAATGGAGGCGAATTATATAACAGCTGATCATAAGACAAGCACCTGAATAAAAACTGATAATATAAACTAATTATTAATGCATGTTTATTATGATGTGATATAAATGAATTATGAAAAATTATAAACAATATTTTACTTAGAATAAAAATGAGGCATAAAGGCCTGGGTATGTGTTGATTATTTGAATTTCTAAATTCATTCTCGGTATTAAATATTATCATATCATATAAATAATTATGATAATAAGCGTTTAACAATAGAACCAAATCTCACACAACCGTTGGAAACTGGAATATTAATGATCATACACAGGCAATAATTATCGTTAGCCGAATACTCAGCGCAATACACCAGCTGTATCCTTATTATGCAGTTAAAGATAAATTGACTGCTAAACACTTGGCGTCACCAGCAATTTCAGCCCCTGAAAAGTCAAACGAGGGGAGTTCAAGGTGATTATTATTTAAAGCAATTGTCCCATTATAAATAATATACCACCATTAACCAGCAATCAATTTTGCACCCTGAGTGGAAACGACTGCGATGAAAAATTGATGATTTTTATGCCTTTTCTTTTTTCTTCCCTGCACCACCGACCTGCTTCTGTGTCTGTGGAGTCTCCCTTGTCTGTGGGCTTGTTTGGCTCGTCGTCGTCATTTTTCTCCAAATCAATATTCTCGTCCTCCTCCTCGTCCTCGCTCCGGTTCCGGGGAGTCCAGGTCATCTTGTTCTCCTTCTTTAGTCTCCTCCTGGCGTTGGCGAACCAGGTGGAGACTTGCGTGAGGGTCATTTTGGTGATGATGGCCAGCATGATCTTCTCGCCCTTGGTGGGGTAAGGGTTCTTGCGGTGTTCGCTCAGCCAGGCCTTTAGGGTGGCAGTGGCGTCCCGGGTTGCGTTTTTACGGTATGCTGGGTCACCGTAAGGATAAGTGCCCAACGGTGCTGCGTAAGGATGATATCCTATTGAGCCGGCCATACCCGTGGTGTGGTCATACGGAGAACTCTGAAATGAAAAATATAAAAGTCTTATTATATAGGGAAAACACTTTTAACGATTTATAGTTCACACGCGCACACGCACACACGCACATACACTGGCTTTTCCCCAGTAGTTCAAGTCTGAAGTTAATGTTTATGGAGTTTGTTAGAACTTGATTAGGTATTTCAAATGCGCTTTCACGATGCTTCTACTGACTTTTTAGTTTATCTGACGTCAGCAAGCAGTTGCTATTATTCTGGCAATAAAATATAGTTTAATGTGCACGTTTGATAACTGACATCATGCGTGACAGGCTTAACATTATGTTTTTGAATCTAATACTGCAGGATCATCCCTTGCAGTAATAAGGCCTACCTAACCGGCCTGTATGAATAATTTGTGCTGCCATCAGATCACGCAGACGGAAATCATAATTTCCTCTGCTTTCCTATAGGGCCAGTATTTAAACTTTCACAACTAATAAGGGCGGAAAACAAATACAGTGATGTAAATTGCCATCACTGGGTGAGCCGCAATCAACTGTCAAAGCCTCGGGAAGGTATTGTTCATTCTTTACCACAAAAACTACAATTTACTTAAGATCAGAGAAATGCTAACCAGACAAATTACTTGCGTTTACTCAACTCCACGGCTCATCTAGAGTATTTTATCCACACGCTCCCCAGTGGCGCACATTTCTCTCTTATCTACGCGCCCCTCGATGCGCAGCGGACACCTAAATCTTCTTTAAGAGGAGACATGTTCGCATTTACTTTACATTAAATCGAGTAATCACCTTTATGTTACTCACCACGTACGAGGTGAATGTGGCAGCTGCCGCCGCGTCTGCACTGTATGGTAAATGGGAGTTGTAGCCTGGCGAGGCGCTGGTGAACGCAGTAGATCCGGCATAGGGCGCAAAAGCAGATCCCGAAGAGGATCTCCCAAGTTCCTCGGTTCTGGGTCCCGATATAACGCTGGTGCTGTACGCAGGGCATGAATACAGGGCTAAAGAAGCGGACGGCTGGTACAAGTAGCCCTGAGGATACGCCATGCTGGAGCCCGGAGAGTACAAGCCACTTAAACTTGCGCACTTTCCTCCCTTTATTTTCTCATGCGCTGCTGCCGGAGAGCATAGAGCCTTGAGTCTGCAGACCCGCTGTCTGTCCCCCTTCTAGATGACAATTGTACAGGAAAAAAAAAAAAAAAAAAAAAAAAAAATCAAAAGTGATTAAATGAAAAGAGGTTTTGATGTTGGATGGATTATTTTGGTCGCTGTCAGCCAACCACTGCCCGGCGGATGTTTTGTCTCGTTTTGTTTTTCTGTTTCTCCCTTATCTGAGTTGCACCGTCGCTCTCCTCTCATACCCGTGCAGAAGTTTTTTGTTTTTTTTAAATTTTTTTTTTACCCGTCGGACGGGGGCTTTGCTTGGGAAAATGTCCTGCCAAGATGCTAAGTTGGAAATTGAGGATCTTGACGCCTACTACGCTGCACAATACGCTCCTCCTCTCGGGGTGTAGTCACAGAAGGAAAAGGCGATCTTATGCTGGGTAACCACAGCCCTGCCCCAAATCCATGCTCTCTCTCTCTCTCTCTCTCTCTCTCTCTCTCTCTCTCTCTCACACACACACACACACACACACACACACACACACCCTCCCTCCCTCACGTTAACTAACAACCCCCTTCTTCTCTATTTCTCTATTTTTTCCTCTTTAACAAGCCTCGTTGCAGTAAGTCTCAAGTGCGCCTGGCAGCCCCCTTTGGATGGCGACACCATGCGAGTCTGTCACTTCCCAACTTTCTTCTTTTTTTTTTTTTTNAAAAAAAAAAAAAAAAAAAAAAGAAAGAAAGAAAGAAAGAGAAAAAAAGAAAAAGTAAAAGCGATCCACTGCCTGTTTGCTCTCCTTTTCCCCCAATGGTTATTCTTTCTTTGTGCGTAATACTTGTCATTTTAAATATGTGCGCTAAATCAACAGACCGATTCTCCGCGATCATCGTGCGCTTTAAGTTAAAATCCGCAACGGGAGTTTTAGATGGATTACGACTATTGTGCACGTCGACTTTGTAACGCCAGACAGTTTGCATTGGTAAGATATTTGAAAAACTAAAAAGTAAAAGTAAGATGGCGAAAACACGACATGTCCGTATGATTCCATCAGGATAGCTGCATGCTGTAACTGTTCCTTACCGACATATATGTTGTAATTGTAGAAGTGTGTTTTTCTGCGTCGTCTAATGTGACAAAACAATGTATTGTGGCAACGGATATTTATTGTTTTTAATTTTTAAAAATGTTTTTTGCAATATATCCTGGAATAAACCAGTCAGATGCACACGCAGAAAGTCATAAACCACCACACCGGGGAAGACTAGATGAACGACACCAAATCCAGCAGGGCCAGTGGATGTAATCTCATTTTGATCAATGCAGTGCATATCTGTGGTGAATTATTGGATAGCTTATTTGGTTAACATGCTTCTAATTGGCCAATACTTTCGCTATTTAAGGCACTAAACTTCCAAATCTCTGTATTATTATTATTATTATTATTATTATTATTATTATACATGTCAAATTATAATATTTATGTAATTCAAAATAAATTAACCAGTCACTCATATTTCGGATAATGACTTCTTTTAATAAGTATTATTATTATTATTATTATTATTATTATTATTATTATTATTATTATTATTATTATTAATATTATGATCATTATTCACCATGATTCAGACATCTAAAGGCCATTTTCATTTTGGTAATTGACTTTCCAGTTCAAATCTCAGATAAGCCGAAAGGGATCGCTGTAGGCGCTGCTAAAGAGTGTGTGCACACACTGTCACGTGTTTTTTAAGCTCTGAAAACCTCCAGAGAGAAAAGAATGATGACGATGGTACAGTGGGAGCCAGTACAGACTTAAAGAGAGAGAGAGAGGAGGGGAAAAAAAGGATGGATGGATGGATACACAAAGAGACCCTACAGTAGCCTAATCACGGTGACAATGATACGATGAGACCCACTTTCACAACCTCCTGCAGTGTTTCGACAATCAACTAATTACTGGAACTCGTCACATTTCCCTGTAACAGCAGCTACAAAAAGAATGCATCTGATCTGCGGGTACTAACAATTATGGAGGCTTATGTGCGCCACATGAAGGCTGGAAAAAATAATTGTAATGTTACTATAAGATATATAATAAGATGCTTCATTTTATAATCTACAGATAAAGTGATTAAATTTTCCCCTAAATATATTTATCAAAAAACAATTTCCACTTTAAGATTAGTTTGAGTGAACAGGTGTTGTAAAATGTTATGTTGAATTATTGATTTTTTTTTCTCTCTTTTTTCACGAAAGCATTCAACATAGGAGAGTCATAGCTTGGGATGACGGCCGGATTGAAGTGTCCATGTCATCGATCCTCGTTAATGCCATTCTTTAGGAGTTGCTCCCTGAAGTAGGAGGAGGACCCATAATTTGAGATGACGGAGCCTATAATAGGAGTAACAAAGGAGGAGGTATGGGTGAGTATGGCTTTACTCATCTGCGCTTTTTTATCTGACTTCTTCGCTTGTTACTATGCCAACTGAGGATGCGTAAAAGTGGGTTTTTCTCAAGCTCCGAATTAATATTCTGTAAGGTTTATTCCAGCTTCTAACATTGTCGCTGCTTATAGTTTGCTCTCCTGGTTTTTTGACGCATGAAAAGGGCTTTACGTGGCTAAGAAGAAGTATATGAAAGATGATGCATGCCACTTAAAATGCCTGAGGGAGCAACGTAATCTAAATTGGATATAGAGGCTGTTATTACACAGCATTACGCATTGTGGCGAGCTAATTGCGTGGCTGGGTGAGTTAAGCAGTAAGTTAATGTGGAGAGCTGGACAGGTTTGTGGAGCGCGCAAGGTCAGGTTGTACTGCTCCCAAGCCTTTCTAGTCTCACAGAAAAATGCTTCAAGTATTCATGGGATTTTTAGCCATTCTAAATCTGTGTCCTAAACCGATTAGTTGACACCAATTTTTCTTTGATGTATTAGCTGAGGGCTTTTGCCACTTGGAAGCCAATTGAAATTCAAAACAGTTTTCGCTCTGAATGCTTTGGGGAGATCTGCTGCAAATAATGGATGTAATTTATTTTTGACCTTGCATTTTTTTTTTTTTAAGAATGGGGGGAATTAAATGATTAAGCGTACAGTATGTGCACTATATGCTACTGGACTAAACAATAATTTATGTATTTTAAATTATGTGATTTAGGCAAATTTGTGTGTTTCACTGATGTTACTGTTAACAAGTTTTTCACATGTATTAAAAGTAATAATTGACTGCTTGTTTGTCTTGGTTTTAAATTTGTTCATGTCTCAACACACACACAAATATGTTCAAATAGAAAGCTCAAATCTTCATATTGCAAATATTAAATTTGCATTCTTAATTTTTCCAAAAATGTAACTGTTTCAACAGTTTTGTGAATGTTTTCCCATCTAAACAATAAGAAAATTATTGTCCATATGGCCTAATACACAAGTCAAATTTGAGTATTTTATTTGACTTAAAACAAATTCACAGAATTTATATGGAATGCAATGATATAGCTTCCAGAAAATAGTCTAGTTTCTCTTTTGATTTGATTTCTTTTTCTTTTATAGACCAAAATGAAGATGTATATGGTGCTGTGTGTCAATTCAGTTTACACTTTCTCATAAGGGCTGTCTTCCGACCCTGTCTCCCCCTGTGATCCTCACCAGGCTGAATGGCAATGCTCAGGATTGGCTAAGTGATCAAATGATGACCCTATTATAAGAAGAGATTCCAAAATGAGAGGTATCACAAAGATTGGACTCTTCCCTTGTAACATTCTTCCGCACCACATTGCCAGCTGTGCAGATGATGATTGATTCACTTTAGATGGATCCCAGGAAGCACCCATTGATTTTTCTATATTTTATCAAAATATGTATTTACAATTGTATCCACAGGGTGTATAGATGTACCCCAAATAGTGGATGGTATAAAATGGACAATTCTTCTTTCTTCATGACAAGACAAATGACCTGTAATATTATTTCAGAAATGAGTCAATAGGCTCAGTGACTAAATGAATATTGATTGGCTATAATGAAGCCTGAGTGTGAATCTGAGCTCTTTTAGAGGTCCCACTGCAGACTCCGCTGTCAGCATCTATATAAGGATGGCAGACTTCTCCAACTGAGTGTGTTACACACAGTACAGACCTGCTGCTATAGCTGGGACAAAATAAACCTTGTGTTAGTGAATATCACAGATAGTGAATCCACACACTCTATCAACATCCCCTTATTCCTCTCAGTGGTGTGTAGCTGTATATTCTGATTCATGATCTCAGGGCTTTCGTGCCCGACTGTTGTCTTACCAGACCTGCAGCTAAACAACACAGTTGTTTTCGAAGGTGCTATAGGTGCCATATGGTAATCATCTAAATCCCATACCTGATAACTACTTTAAAGCTCTTGAGGCATGTAGGAGGCACTCCTGCAATGCCTTCATGAAGGTAAAGTGATACAACATACAAATCAAATGACTACCCGAATGCTAAAACCACAGTGTGGGAGCTATGCCCTAGATATTTGCACTGACTTAATCCAATTGAAATAGTATGAGTGAGTTGCAGGGGCTCCTAGGTCTGTTGCTTGCTTATGTATGTGATGTATAATAGAAGATGACGAGGTTGGTGATAGATCACAGCCCAGGTAATGTAAACACATTAATCCCTCAGGGTTTCTGTGCATGTTCTTGTTCTTTCTCTTTCTCTTTCTCTTTCTCTTTCTCTTTCTCAGCCTCTCTCTTAGCCCCCTCCTTCCATGTTCATCATCTTTCCTAAATGCATTAGTGGAGCACAAACCAGAAGCAGCCTTAATCTGTCAACATGCCCTTTAATTGGAGGGAGAAAACAACACACGCTTCTAGTTGTGCCATTCCTAAGTGCACATGCCAAAGAAACACAGAGTTCATGGAGGAAATGATCCCAGGAGAGTGGGGCATAATTAAAAGTATCTTTTAATAGGCTTGTAATGCTGAGCCTGACTCTTGTTGCTTTAAGTAGAGGGCGAGCTCTGTGGCTGGAGACGGACATGTGAGGGGCTTCTGCTGAGGAGGCCTGTAAACGATACGCTGCCTCGCCGTCATCAGACATGCAGTCGCTCCCTCAGTCACCGCACTCAGGACGCCAGCCACTTTCCCTCCATGCCACGGACACCTCCGCTCACCCCGTTCTCGTGTTCTTTTGTTCCTTAAATGAGGGATTCTCCTCCACAACATCACCTCTCCTCCCCTCCTCCCTGGCCACTTTGGCAAGTTGTGTTCTACCTCCTACTCATAGCACCAGTGGGGAGTGAGAAATGGGACTAAGGGGTTGATTTGGGGCCTGCTACACTGTAATCAAATGAGACTGCTTTGGGGAGAGGAGAAGGAGGAGGTGGAGTATTATGTTCTGTGGTGCATTCCACTGCAGCAATGTTGCTTTTTGTTTTTGTCAGGGAGGACTTTGATGCTGTATCGCCTTACCTTTGTAGTCCCAGCAGCCATGTTTCATAAACACAGAATGGGAAACGTCCTCAGCATTAGAAATTTAGATTACTGCTTTCCTCCTGCCACTCTGCATTCCGCACGTGCCCGCTCACATTCTCCTTCTCCCAGTGCTGAGGTATTAAGTTTCCTCTCCCATGTCTCTGATACATTTAAACATCTTACAATCAGCCCCTTTTATTCAGTGTGTCATGTATAATCTGTGGCAACAACAATGCCAACATGGCTCCATATTCCTTTCTCTCTCTCTTGGTACTGAAGTATTCCATTGCCACTGTTTTGTTTCAGGACAATTACACATGACAAACACTTACATACTTTAGAAATTGAGGAGGAGCCAGGTGTTCAATTTAGACTTCATCTTTATGAGTGAGACTGTAATATTAATATCAAGCCAAGCATTCCATATTATACTTTGTATTATCACACGGGGAATACTCAATGCTCACTTGTCTTTGTAGTTAACTGAAAATCTCAATGGGATAGTGTAATGTTATTCTAAGTCTATCTTAAGTCATTAAAACCCAAAGTGTTCAGCTCTGCTTCCCATATTTTATTGTTTTACTGCAGTCTATGTGATATACTACATTCTCAGAAGACTAATTTCACATATAATTGAATATTTAAACATCAAAAACAGATAGTTCACCAAAATGAGAATTATGGCAAAATAATCAAATTACTCCTGCAAAAGGGCATGTTTATTAGATATGGTGCAGAGTGTACTGTTTCATCAGAAACCTTCCTGTACTCTACCTCAGCCACAGGTCTTCGTCTTTGTGTGTGTGTGTGTGTGTGTGTGTGTGTGTGNAGAGAGAGAGAGAGAGAGAGAGAGAGAGAGAGAGAGAGAGAGAGTATCCGTTTTGTCCAACATCTGACACACTGCCCTGGGTGATTGAGCCAGACGTGGAAAGCCAAAGCGGAGATGCTCCCCTTAATGCCTGACACCTGGTGCAGATTTGGAGGGGATTCCACTACAGGTACCGTCTTACCTCTTCCACAATCCCAGAAATTCCCTGAGGTATTTCCTTTTCTGTCCAAGGCTGTGTTTGTTTCCCCTTTGCTTTGCCACCCAACTTTCCATCCTCTGACACAGTCAGTCCCTGTTTTGGGATTAAGGTGAAAAGGTGTTGAAACACAATACACCCCTTTGATATGTGACTTGTAAGGTGTATAATTTTTAAGACCATCTGTCCTATTGAAAGATATCAATAGGATTAAAAAGCTGGATTCCTTCAGTGGCATCACATTTATTCATTTTATTATTCATTTTTTTCATGAGAAAATCAATTGTGCATACTAATGGCTATTTAGAACCTCAGATGGATACAGATAACAGTCAACTCCATGACATAATGAAACATGCTTCCATTCAGCAAAGAATGAAGTTATTTTTGTTGGAATGAGTATTCATATCAAAAGCTTCCTGATGCTAACACCAGAAATGTGTAAATCCCACATATCCTCTATTTTATATGCCTGCTGTTTACACCCTGTCCACGCGCCCCACCCTTCCCACTCCATCCGCACCCTCTGACAGGGTGTGCTTTACAACTATGCAGGAGTGCTGCCACTCACCTTCCAGCTTGCAGCACATCTGCAGGCTGTGCTGGGACAGCATGGCTAGCCAACATAAACACAACCAGGACATCAAAGCCTGGCAGCTCCGGCCGCACCACCTGAGCATGTTGATTGTAATGCATCGCAGTGTCACCTGACCTAGGAATGGAGAGGCCTTTGTTGTGCCCAGCGGAGGCATCCGTATCCAGGAAGAGCTAAACAGACTTGCTACCAAAGTACACAGTGTTAGTAATACAGACTGGAAGCAGTATTTCAAGGTCTTTGAGTTTTTGTTTAAAAAGATGTTTAAAACTTTGTCTAAATATAGAAATGGAAGAGTTTTGATCCAATAAAACAGCAGCATTTAGTAGAACACTAACTAAAGCTGTGTTGACACAATTGTACCAGTTTTACTGAATGTATGCATTATGTTTTTCATAAGTTTAACTCCAACTACTGTGAAAGATATTTCACAATCATATGATAGCGTTTCTTAGATATTTTAAAGGATATCTCTTCAGCATCAGTGAAACACACAAATGTGTGTGCTTGCTGTGTTTTATGGGCACACTGTTTGTGTTGACACATGCAACTCTCTTCCTGATGCAAATGCAATCTAAACATTAGGCGAAGGGAAGGCAAGCGTAGCCCATAAAGGCTGCAAGCTCCAAACACTTTGAACAGACAACTATCACTAATCACTCCCAGAGCAGTGCGGCGTGTAATTACTCTGCCAAACGTTTGCCTTTCACAGCTTAGCACCGGGAGCCCTGACCCTGCGCTTCCCTGTCTTTCCTCACCACGATGCATGTGGAAGGGGAGGACCCCCCCCACACCTTACCACCACCACCACCACCACCACACCCCCACCCCCCTTCTCTCTCTCTACCAAGGGGGTAGGCAAGCTGAGTTCAATATTTAGAGAAAGAGTGGAGGAGGAAAGAAAAAGGGGAGAAAGACAGGGAGGGAGAGGACAGAGGCTGGTGCTTCCGGCTTTGTGGGAGCCCATTTAAACAGGCTTTGAAACCCTAGCCATCCGGAGATCAGAAATAGCCTTATTGACTGCATGGGCCCAGAAGTGACTGAGCACACAGGGCTCTTAGAGTTCACCCTTCCTCACCACACGGAACCGGAGAGGAGAGGTGCAAAGCACAGTATGGCCACAAAAACTCTGGACATTAATTTAACATCAGGAAAACAATATTGTTCTGGCTGCTTTTATTAACACAAGGTTGCATTTCTGTTTTGTGCTGTTGTATAATACTGAATTTCTCTCTCTCCCTCCAGTCTCTTCTGCCTTAGTCTTACTTACAGATGTCACTGGTGCTGGTGTGATCTGCTCTCTGTCTGCGTGAATGCTGATGAGATGACATGATGCAAATGTGAAGTGTGAGGGAGCTGCCTTGGCAAACAGGTAGGGAGTTCTGGGATGATACCATAATGACTATAAGTTGGATTTCACAGACTCCTTCTGATCTCATGCAATGACAGAGGCCTTTTTAAGCAAGTGGATGTGCCACCGTCACCCCTCCACCCACCCAAAATATCACCCACTCACACACATGCACGTAAAAGCACACAATGAGGGATAATGAGACTGTATAATATGTCACATGAAGATATGTGTCAGATACTGTATGTCTTCAAAACTGAACAATTTCATTGCAAAAATGTATGATTCTAATTTCTTTTTAATCTCTGATTCAGTTTTGATTAAATGAATGAGGGTGTTGATATTTTTAGCTAGCCCACTGGCACAATGGAAGTCAGAAAGCTGGAATTTTTAGCATATTACAGACACATAATATAGCCTATCCTTATCTATATTTCACTAGTCCTCACCATATTGTCATGCACGTCACAAGTACAAGTTCTACAAGTTCATTTAGACTTACGTTAGCTTAGCGAGCTCTCTTGGTTGGTTGGTGTATGATATTGTAAAGGCTTTTCAGAGAGCCCCATTTTATCACTGATGTAGTAATTTGACTTCATCAGTCAGTTGTGACTAAAAATACATTAGGGATTAGCTTCATGACCAGACTATCTCACACACGCTTTGATAACATAATGGGGGCTGGTTGCTCATGGCTACAGTCATCTGATTTAAGTTCATAACATTAAAAACTACACATACAATACCACAGGGTTTTTGAAAAAGAACCAGAATGATAAAGTGTGATCAGTCTAAACTCTTATGAAAACGATATGTCTTCTTCCCTGTTATCCTTTGTTGGAGCATTTTGCAAAGATGAAAAACAGCCTCCACTCCCTCCACCCCTTCCCTTTCCCTTTTCTATTCTACACAAATTAGCTATGGTCCTGGAGGGCAAAATGACAAGAGGTTACTGGAAGACTATGTGTTTAATTAATTGAAAAATGCTTAAATTGCTTTTACAGTTGTTATGAGGAGTGAAAAAAGGGAATCCATGTTGCCAGTACTCAACCATAATTAGCACCCACGGGAATTAAATATTTAGCATTAGCTGTGTTGCAGCACTTAGGACACAAATTTCTATTTTAACTATGAAAGCAAGCTTGTCTTAAGTGCATGCGTCTGTGTGGACAGCTGTGCAAAGGGGAACAGCACAGGATATTTCAGCGAGACACCCCAGCGGCATTCCTGGTCCTTCCACATCACATGTGTAAGAGATATGGCAGTTGTACTCCCAGGGGTTAGGCATTACTCAGAGTATTTAGTTTTCTAATTAGGCTGAGGGCCTTCGTCCATGCCTGCCACCACCACGGGAGCCAATGAGAATTTCCTTTCTTATGTGTCAACTCTCTCTCAGAGACATGGAGAGAAAGAAACGGAAGGAGGGAGAGAAAGAGAAAAAGAGAAAGCATGTGTGAAGGAGAGAGAGAGAGAGAGAGAGAGAGAGAGAGAGAGAGATGCACATAGTTGAGGGAGAAGTAAAAGACCTGGGGAAAAGCCTTTGTTTATTCCAACTTTAATTACACATTGCCTTTAATGACTCCAGTGGTGTGTTTAAGGCTGGAGAGAGGGGGGAGAGAGAGAGAGAGGGGCTGTGGAGTCTTAATGATCTGTAGCAGTGGATGTCAGCACAGCCATTGGAGACTTAAAGCCCATTTTTAACACTCCCGTTTGGTTTGGGGCTAGAGGCGACAGCTCAAATGGGGTTCTTGCTAAGCCACACTAGACTAGACTCTGTAAAGTGGACTACTTTAGTATCTAGTCAACCTCTTAGAAGGGGGACTGGGCCATGTGGCGGCATCAGCAGCTGACCACAGCAACTGTTGGACTTGTCAGTGTGCATCAGGTTACTCACTAATGAGAAGTAATAAGGATTATCCCAACTTTATAACACTTTGATCTTTGTCTATGGTGGGATTAGACATGGAGTTGGAGAAGATATGCTATGACTGGAACTGGAATTTGACCCCCATTATTTTATGAATGTATAGAGTAATTCAAGCACTAACTTTAGAGCTTGGATGAACATCTTCAACATATATTTTAGGCTCAACCATAATGGATATCTTGGATTAGTCATGTAAAAGGAAGAGCACAGGAGATTAACACCAGGAATGGAAAAAAAAAAATTGCAGCCATCAGACATGACTGTTGCTAAAATATAATAAACTATAAAGAGCATCTGTGTGGCAGTTTTGTCATATCACCACAAACATGGATAATCCAAACTTGTATCTTTTCTGAAAACAATGCATAAGAATGTAAAACAGAAGTAAATCATTGAATCATGTTCAGTTCAGTTGAAATAACAATGTAAACCTTTGAAAAGCTATGTTATTTGTTATTTTTGAGTGTGTGCTCTAAAATTCAACAACCTAAGCTTCAGCATAGAATGTTAAAACCCCTTGTTCTGTAAAACACATCTTCAGGATTATTCAAAACTATGAGAATTAGGATGGGAAAAAAATCCATGCGTAAAATTACTGTCCATTCAACTTCAGGCAGTATTTGCCTCGAGAGGCAAATATGTTAGCTGGTCTCCCCAAAGTAGCTCAAACCTCAGGTTATTTAATTTCCCCAACAGCTTTAGCTGTGCTAATTCACAGGGAATCTGGATGTAAAACTCAGTCTTCACACCACCTATGGCCATCAAGGGAAAAATGTTGCAATGGAGAGAAACAGGTGAATAATGGGCAGGGTTATGAAACAGGCTCTGTGGGGAAGGAAGGGATTTCTGAATAAATATATACACGAGCATTCAATAGTTTGGAATCATCCAGAAATGTTCTTGTTTTTAACAGAAATTGATAATTTTATTCAAGAAGGTGGAATTAAATTGATGTAAACAGCGATCCTGGAATCATCTTTTCACTCTTGCAAATGACACTGGTATTTGTGTTCACTATTTAAGGAAGCAGCCAACTGAGGACCTGTAAGACATTTGTTTCTCAGACTCTGATATATTTATTCTTCTGAGCAGTTGTGCATCTGGGCCTTCTGCTTCTTTTCCTGTCTTAGATCCAGTTTGCCATTTTCTCTCAAGACTGCGGTGGACATCTTTGTATGAAATCTTCATTTTCTTGGCAGTCTGACACATGGGATGTCCTTCATTTCACAAAACAACAATAAGCTGATGCATTTCTTGAGAGAACTGTCTTTTTTTTTTTTTTTNTTTTTTTTTTTTTTTTGTTTTTTGTTTTTTGTTTTTTTGTTGTGGCCATTTTTGAGCTCAGAATTGAACTTTAAGAACACCAGTACCTTGCAATCCAAATAAATGCAATGTGAACAGAATAATGGTTTTCAGATGTGCTAACACAATTACAAAGGTGTTTCTAATAACCAATTAGCATTTAAACATGATTAATTAAGACTGAGCTAAAATAGTTTATCGTTAAATGGCTGCTGAAAATGGGGCTTTGTAGTTTTATGTGAATAATTAATTATAAATCAATCATTTCCAGATGTAATAGCCACTTGCAGCGCTTTTAATGTCAAGGTAATATATTTATATCAATGTAACATCACCTTGGTGAATAAAGTATTAATTTCTAACTAAAACATAAACATTTCTGGGTGATTGCAAACTTTTCTAAGGTAGAGTATATGCTAAGAAAATTAAACAAGTAAACTATTTGAGTCTTTCAGTGTGCTATGCAAACTTTTAGCACATATTACTACAAGAGCAAGCTAGTCCATCATTTCTTTGGTATTGTACAAATAAAACTGAGCTTATCCGTTACTGTCATGTCTTCAAATTGCTGCTCAGTGTTTTTTTTCCAGACACATTGTTAATGTTTGTTGTGTGCAGCTCAGTCACTGGTCCCTAGTACAGCAGCAGCCTGGTCAAAAACACATCCTGGCAGTGTCCCAGGGTGAATTCATCACCCACGCACACTGCCCTCGCCAGCTTCCAGAAGTCTTTGTGGTGAACCACTGACCGTGCTGCACCCTATTTTCCTCCAACCCAGCAAATAATGTGTCAGAGAAAGATTATTGATAGCCTGAAGAAGAAGAGCCTGAATCTTGTTGCTTCTCTGCTCCAACTTTAAAGAACAATACAAGTGCTAAACCATCAGTTTGCCTCTGAAAGAGCTCAGCAGTTTTTTCCTCTGTGTTGTTTGGCTCGGATAAAATTGGTTACAACTGGAACATGAACAGACAACAATTACTTCCATTTGTTTAAAATATAGCTGCGCGTTTCATTACATTTGAAAACCTTGTAGTGAGGCAGAAAACCTTGTACTGTCTCCTTCAAAAATGAAAAAGAAGAGTTTTCAAAAGAAGCATTTGAATTTTCTGTCAAGCCATTCGGTTTTGCTCATTTTGTTAGATGCTGGGGAAGCCGTTGTTCATCTGGCCTAAATGTGGCCTGAGTGTGTGACTCTCAGACACACAAGGAAAGCTATATTTACAGAATTAACGACACACTCCATTCACTACACAACAGCTGCCTGCTACACTTAGCTGATTGAGACTGCAGGCCCGCTTCCATTTCCATTTGCAGAGCACCATGATTGAACAGTTGGGACAGTTTTATGTGTAGTTTACTCTCCCGATGCTAGAAATCAACACTGACACTCCCATGCAAAAGCTAACACTTGTTCAGGCAGATTGACTGTGTCGGGACAGCTTGTGAGAAGTCCGCCCCTTTGTTCAGTATTTCACATTAATGTAGATTGGCCAACTTATCTAAATGTTCACTTTCTGGGAGGCTGTGCATGATGGGATGTGTAGACAGAGCAGGGTTTAGCTCAGCAGTAATGTCGTTAAATGAGTGAAGAAGTGAGTGATTCAAGTCTGTGTATATATTCAATGCTGTATGTTTTGCTGTAAAATCTGTATTTATGTTCACTACAGGCAGAGTTCACGACGTGTGTTACAAGGCTTCAGGCTATGCAGACGCACAACTGGCAAACTATTTCACCCCACTGTGAGAACAAGAGCAAAAATCTAAGAACAGAAACAAACATCACATCGAGACATGTTGTATACAAAAAAGTGGAGATGTTTAAATTTTCATGTCATGGTTGAATTTCATTTTACACCCTATATTATGTTCATTGCTATATTCTCAGTCAAATCCAGATGTCAGTAAGTTATACAAAGCCAGACATAAGCAGAGTATCATAACGCATAATAGGAATAATGGGCCTTTGATTTTTGGATTTCCTATTGGAGCACCTGTCACTTTTTGGCAAGGGCACACCCTAGCACCAGATCTCCTTTGGTGGAGCTGGGGAAGGAGTGTGTGCATGTGTGTGTGTGTGTGTATGTGTGTTAGACTGTAAGAGAGTGGAAGATGAAACAGCCGCCGAGGAGGCAGTGATCACACAGACAGACGGGGTGAGTGACAGACAATACCTGCTGTAAAATTCCCTCACATCTCCCCTGATCTGTATTCATAGATCTCAGCTGCTACACAGGCAAACTGTAGCCCACACCAACGGGCTCTTTTGGCGCACCGCCCCACTCGGTTTCACTCCACAACTCACTATGTAGACCCCTTTTCTTTCCTCCCCAAAATATTTGCCTTTTTTTTTCCTTTGTCTAAATGATGTCTCTGATTATGAGGTGAAAGCTGAAGGAGTTCTGTGACAAATATGGACTTTTCTCTCTCTCTTCTAATCGCATCTAGTTCTACTCCTTTCAGATCTCCCCTTTTGAGTGTATTGTTATACTCTAATACCTTTGAGATGTCTGCCATTTTTTCTTATTTTTGGGAAAACTACTCTACTTGCTCAACACAATAAGTGAAAAACATATTCATTTTCTGCATCTGTTTATGCTCAGTCAAAATCTTTCAAGAAGGTTAACACATGACCTTTATGAGTGCCATCTATGATTTTTTTTGAAGTTATTACTCTCCTGATGACTGACTCCAGGCCTAAAACTTCCTCAAACCTAAGCTGCGTTACAGGAGAAATACGCACGCACATGCACACACACACACACACACACACACACTAAGGATGGCACAATACACAGGCTGCTCAACTGGATTAGGTTTGTTGTAGCAGATCTAGGTTCCAGGTTTGACTTGAGCATCGTGTCACTTAATTTCTTCAGGAATTGTTTTGACAAAACAAGTTAGCGTAAAGTCAGAAATGTCGTCTAAAACAAAAAGGGTGTATGTTTCTCTCTCTCTCTCTCTCTCTCTCTCTCTCTCTCTCTCTCTCTTCACACTCATGAAGCATATATCAGTCATCAGCGAAGTGTTACAGTGGAAGTGACATCAGAACCCTGGAGGGCTTGCACTGCGAGAGAGGCTTTTTGATATGATTTCTGAGAACAGAGAGCTTCTCCAAAAGAAAGGAGTTGCTCGTGTCTCTGTTGATGGAAACAACCTTTTCTATACAAACAGTGGAGATGAACTTGGAGGTTTTGTGCCACGCTTTTACTGATTGTTATCATTGTAGCTGTCACCAGAAGTAAATGCCATGATTTGTGCTGCTAAATTACACATTTAGCATGACAAGGGTAATTATTATGACGTTAGCATACACAGAAGGATGAATATTTGTCAACAATGATTATAATTATAATCACTCTGTGATACTGAACCTGAATGGAGTGTTGTGTTTAATTGATCTGCATGTTGACACCAATTTACTCTGTTGCTTTGTCCACCTTAAACACAACCTGATATAAGCTCCAGCCCAGTGCACAATGGCCAAAGTAACAGTAGTTGAAAGTTAAAGGTGCAATCTTTTCTTTGACCACAAGTGGACAGTTAAGACAAAGCGGCTGATTGGCTGTAGCCTGCTGAGCTGATCTTTATCCTGGCTTGTCTCTGGCTGGAGGCGATGATGCCCACAGCAGCTAGAGATTGATGGTGGGGTCGACACAAGTGGCGAGAATGAGCTCTGGCCTTTGAAGTCGTCCACATGGAGGGAAATTGATATATCAGTTTAAGCCCTGGACCCTATTAAAGGAGCTCCCATCAGGTTAATGTGATAGCCTCCATGTTACCCTCAGACCCATTCAGGTCAGCCCTAATTCCTGCCCCCGCTCTCTCCAATTTCATTTTAGTTTCCCATCAGTAATGTTCCTCCCATCAGAGGAGCTCTGCTAGTGAGTATATCACACAGTCAAACCATGAGCCATCTCTCTCCCTGAGTGATTGTCCTCTAGCGAGCACGTTAATCACCAACCGCAGATTCTTTTGGTTATTTGTACAGGTTGGATATTCTTTAAAAGCCTATAGAGGTATCCACCTCCCTTGACAGCACACTTGCATCCCACTCTTCCCTCTCCCCCTTTCTTCCACTCCTTCTCTATTCCACTCTTGCCTTACTGGGGTCTCATCCCCCTTGTCCCCGTGGTCAATAACACAAGCAGGGGCCCCAAGTCCATGGAGGTGAGCCTGTGATCATTCATTTTTAATTACATGCAGAAATACATTTACATTAAAAATGTAGAGAGGTGTCTTTTTAATTCAGACGCTGTGTATTTATTATTAAACCTTGGTCTTAGAGGTCAGCTCACAAAGAGTCATCTGTCCATCAGACTCAAGTCGATGTACGCACCTTGGCCATATCGCCTCAAACATGTCTGTTATTCACTTTGATTTTCCTCCTTCTGTCATAAATCATCAGACAAGTTCCATTACAGCATCAAAAAGAAATTCTGTATCACTAGAACCAAACGTGACCAGTTGTGAATGCAAAATCTCAGTTTTAAAGGAACAGTTGGCAATGGTCAAATTGATGCTCACATCATATTTTTCAGATTAAGCAGGCAGATGCAACAGTCGAGTAGCATCTGTAACCATTCAATGTAGGTTTGAATGTAGTTATTTCTGTGGGTCTTCCTTATTTCTTTCCACAGCACCCTGTATACCAGCTCTCACCCTCAAACAAATTTGTATATAACAGCGTCTTTTTAGATCTCTCTGGGTCCATGCATATTTTGTCTCGTCTGCGTCAAGAATGTTGAGATTAATCCCATGTTGTTCCTATTATTGGCCTCTCCTGAGACATTATGATGTGAATGACTGTCTAAGCACCATCAGATCCATCAATTGGATTCAAAGAAATGTTATCCATTACTCTCTCCAACCCGGCAGATGTTGTGGTTTTTGTAAGTTGAATTCCTTTATTATGTTAATACCACTGTTTTGTCACTTGCACCATTTCCATTTGAGTGGGGTGGAAAAAATCATCAGATGGATTTGGCTCCTTCAATAAGAGATGTTTGACATTCAATGAGATGAGAAACATGAAAACACATTTCAATAGCAAGTGGCATATGACAATCACAACAAGACGGCCCTTTGAATGAACAGAAGATCACAATATAATTGTGGCACCAAATTGTGCTTTTTATAACACACTGTTTTGTATAAATTTTGCATGGATTATATGTTGATGTACACAGGCTACAAAGGATAAAGACATCTTTTAGTGACAATGATTGCTTTTTAAAATTTGGTGGACTTTTACTCAGCACGAAAGTTATCAAGAGTGCAACAGTTAGGCTTAAAGATACCAGCAGTGTAAGTATAATGTCAGTTTTCTCTGCTGTTCATTCTTTTAATTTACAGTAAAACAGGTGCAAACACATATTTATATGTGTGTGCGCACACGTGTGCTCACGCATACATCCTACCCCTTTTTCTATATACATCACAGTTTTAGCACAAGTAACTTTTTTGTTATTCTCTGTCTTGTGTACACATCCTCACAGGGTATGGTAGACAGTTTTTGTCTGAGCGGTGTTTATACAGGTACACAGCATGTGAACTCGCTATTATTATAATACGTTTTTATTATTATTATTGTGAAAGAACAAAAATTGTAAATAAAAAAAGCTTCTGGCAAATTTAGAAGAGGTAATCATGTGATAAATAACTTGAAATTTGTATGACATTTAGTTTGACCACTTCCTGGTGATGAATCGTTTCACACTGAAGAGATGCCTGTCAAGAGATGCTGGTTTTGAATTAATGTGTCATGTAAAATGTGACAGCAAACAGTTTATTACTGTAATAACAGCAGTGGTGATGTGTCTACATGTTAAACATTAGCATAAGTTTAACAAAAAAAATTCTTCCAACACATTTTACTATTTATATACAATAATACAGTATATATATATATATTAAATCGATATTAAAAATATAATATAAAAAATATAATGTATATGTATTTGTGTTTATGTCTATTTTAATACGTGTCTGAGTGTGCGAGTGTTTCTTCACATGTATCTGTCGGAAAGTCTGCATATCTGCGAATGTGTGCGTGCGTGTGTGTGTGTGTGTGTGTGTGTGTGTGCATGTGTGTTAGTCTCAGGCTCAGAGGCATGGTGTGGGTCTGCATGAGGGAGTGTGGTGGCAGAGCACTCTTCTGATAGGCCAGATCCAGGGTGCACTGAAGCCTTTCGCATATATATGGAATTTTTGAATATCTAAACCATTATTTAGCATCCAAATCAGTTCTGCTTGTCTGACTGATGGACAATTTCAGTGTGACCCCGGTCTTTTTGCATGTGACCTATGCTGTCGGGATTCTTGCGTATTGTTTGGATGTTAACATTGACTCCTCTCCCGTTTTTCTCTTTGATCCTTTTAGCATGCTCTTTGTGTTGGAATTCATGAAATATTCATAGCTGGACTGTGGCTTTTCCATATCTTTATGTACAATTATTGGCAGCCGTCCTGTTATGTCGAGCCATCTTAATAGTAGGTACTGGGCTCAGTTAAGTGTGACTTCAGATTTTTCTGACAGTTTAGCCGGTCTGTGTTATGAATTGATAAGGTGGGCCATTATATTTGCAGATCATGTGGTGTGGTTGCCTTTTTAGCTTATCATTAATATTGATAAACGCAAATAATGTGTCTGGCATGACAGACTAAAGATCAGCAGTAGAATATGAAAGAAATTATTATTATTTTTATTATTATTATATAAATAACATAATACAGCAGATGTTATAACAAATCCTGAATTCCTGCTTTTGCCTCTCTAATAATCACTTTCATCATCACCTTAATGGAGTTCTGATTTGAAGTCTGTGGGTTGTGTCGATAATGCTAACAGGGTTAATAGTGTGTTCCTCTCCATCATGACCAGTGTTATTGGCAGCACTAGTAATTGGACAGAGGATGTCATTATCACGCCCTGTGTGCAGCCGAGGATTTGCAGGACCACAGAGGCCCGCGGTGTGGCCCCAGCCAAACACACTGATGTCCTCTGGAGTTTCACATGTAAATACTGACTATTCTCCCAGCATTTAATAAATGTTTCTGGAGGTTTATTAATGTGCAAATGGGTGAGAGCACTGTCCCTCCCTGCGTCAGCACAACGTGTGCGCAGAGGCACAGAGCTGTTTAAGGAGAAGAGATTCACAAATCAGCCAGTGTAGAGCTAAGCCTGTGGCTCTCTCCACTAGAGAACCACTAGGAGTATTTAATTCTCTCTCTCTCTCTCTCTCTCTCTCTCTCTCTCTCTCTCTGTTTGTGTCTTGGTGTGTGTGCATGTGTTTGCGTGTGTGCGTCTGTGTGTACATGAGAGTCCATTACCTGCTCAAGAGTCTTCATGTTTACTCATTTGTACTATTCTCCAATAAGTTTTTCCAGTGCCTCTTCCAGTGAATGGCAGTGGCTGAGGGAGTGAAAATGGGGTGAAAGATGTGCGAGACATCCAGATACCGGTATCGTGCATAGACTTCCTGCACTCACAGGGGCATACAAATGGGCAAAATCTAAGGATAAAGGCTCTCAGGATCCAGCTGTAGTCATATGAATGCAAATAGGATTAAAGTGCCAGCTTTAGAGCCTGATATATAATTCAGAGTTCTTATAGGAGTCTGGCTGCAGCCAGACTGCATACACCATATTCTGCTCCTGGAAAATGAGGATGTTTATGAAGATGGCTTTCATGTCCCTTTCCCCCCTTTTATTTTCCTCACTCAAAATGAGGCTTATTGTGATTAGCAGTGAGAAACTCCCCTTCTCATTAGCATTCAGTCTCTCATCTTTCAGGTGTTTTTCAGTCAATATTAGTTTGATCTTTGTCTGGGGATAAATGATTGGCTTGATGTAGCACATATTTGTTTTTACAAACTCAACAGCATGATCTACAAAGGTCTTTTCATTCAGGTGTAGACAGCATTAAAAAGGCTTTTTTTCACTCTTTTTTTTTGTTTTGTGGCTGATTTAACAAGCATTTAAACCAACTGATCTCCTAAAAAAACATGTGTTTCATGCTGTGGCTGGCTCTGTGTGTTTCACAAAATAGTTACTGAGTGCAGTTGGGGCCTCTGTGTTCATAACCTCTCAATGGCTGTTGATCGCAATAAATATTATTTGACATTTACCTGCCATTTTTCTTGTCAGGGAGAGAATAACAAGGGCCATTCTGCTTCATATATTTTCACTCATTAGGTTTTCTTAGAGAAACTAAGCTTCCTCTTTCTCTCTTTTGCTTTTCCTTCTCTCTTCTTTCCTCCCTCCCCTCCCTGCACTCCTAGTGGGGCTCTGTCAAACCAAAGGCCTGCTTTATCTCCATCCATGAAGTTAAGAAAGCTGCCAAAGCTGTAAATTTGGACGCCCTTCGTTAGAGGAGCTCCCCCGGCTGTAATTCATCTCAATCCTCAGCGGTCTTTAGTTCCCTTTCAGAGGCTGTAAAGTACTGCCTAACACTCACTGGGAGATGGGGGAGATGGGGGTAGAGGGCCCAGGGGTTACCAGAGAAGGGCTCGCGGTTGTGGGGACAGTCCGGGGGTTGTGACACATCTGGGTCAGGTGACAGACCTGGAGATGATATATAGATGCTCATGTGACACAATGCTAACAAGACTGGCTTTTACAATTGGTCTCATGTTCCATTTCTTCCTGTTTCTCTTCTCTTTCAGTCTTTCTTCCCCAGTTCCCTACTCTCCTTCAACGTCCATCATCACTTGTTAGGATGCTGGATATTTTTAAGGCCATCCATATTTTTAAGGTACATCCATTATGATTGTCAAATTAGTGAACAGAAACAAAGAAGGATTATTAATAATAACACACACAAATGCATAAAAGGATACCATTACTTCTAAGAAGCAATATGATGGAATATGTGAAAATGTTACTAAAGAACTGCAATAAAAAGGAAAAAGAAATCCAAAATCAGTATCTTAGAAATGTTAAAAGCATGTAAAATTAGTCAAGTATATATGAAGTGTGTAATCACATTGTTGCTTTTTGAAAACAAAGATGTAATGTTGGTCCATCAGCTTTGTAGTATTTCAATGCCTTTTGCTAATGTGGCATTTACCATTTTATGATTTGGTAGATATTTTCATTTTTGGAATTAAATTGCTCATAAAATCACCCAAATGGATATAAAAGGCCTCTGACTTTCATATGGAACATGGCCAGGAAGATGTGACAGGGTCAGAGGGGTTAAAGCACCAGTCATATAGTATTATTATTATATGAGATCCTGGATCAGTCATGGCATAAATCTCTACATAAATCTTTTAACACAAGCCAACCAATTTCAAATTCCACAGGTCTTCACATAAAAAATAACACAGAGCCCCCCTCCATATCTTACACAGAAAGGTCAAGGGAGGGCTAGACTTGACAGTAATATGTTTTGAAACAGTAGCTATAAGCTAATTTACTTTATGAGGAGATGAACAGACATGTACGTGTGTAAGATTAGAGTGTGAACTTTGTGTAAGTATGCTCTCTATTTTTGTAGGCAGAGGATGAACATCCAGTAAAACCCATATTGGCTTGATGGCAGCCAGGTTTTATTTAGGGACGTTCCTCTGAAGGAGGAATAGAGCACTCTGTGTCCATGAGGGGGCACTTTGTTTAAGGACACATCGGATGGGGAGTCAGGGAAACAGNGTTAGAAATAGCACTTGGAGCTAGGTCCTCCCATCCTAATTATCCACCCACTAGTAGGCCAGTCAGCCACCCACCCACCCAACCATCCAGGCAGGAAGAGAGGCCTCTGCCCGCCTTCCTCCAGCCCACATTCCAGCTCAGATCTGATTGCAAGGCAAACATGGCATCTCTCCCCAGATCCCTTGGTAAACATTTCGTGAAGCAGAGGGAAATAAAAAGGCTGTGAAAGGCTAATGAGTTAATTATAACAATAAAGGGAACAATCAGCTGATCACAGCTTAATCAAGTAGTCACATTGTAAAGTGTAGGTAGGTGCTTGAAAAGTGCTTTGTTCATTAAGGTTATTTTATTTTATTTTAACTTATTGTAGCCTAGTGTAGATACAGTTTCTGGAACGTTTGGGCTTGCATTTTGGACTGCACGTGTAAAGGACTATAAACTTTTACTTGACTAAAAGATTGATCACCTTTACACTGAGTTCTACACTGATATTGTGTACAAGAAAAATTTTTAGGCGCTCATGTTTTTAGGTTAGATGGCTTCATATTTTTATTACCGACAACATCTGGGTCCACAATGGGGCTGCTGCTTTAGGTTAAAACTTAAAAATAGGACGGTCTTCAGAAGCCGTGCCACAGGCAGCCAGGAAATGCTTTGATTTCTCTTCTCCCTCTTTTTTTTGTTTGATTTTTATAAGAATATTTAATAAAGCCTCTGGATCTGGCGAACAGGTGGCCGAGCTTAGATTCCCCCACAGTGCTAAAGCAAACTTCCTCTACATATTTTAGCATCACAAAGCCGTGTAACACATGCAAAACGGTGCTCCTCTGAAACTTGTAGTGCCAACTCTGCATTTAATTTTTGCTCTTTTGACATGCAGGAATTAGGGCAGTCATGTCATTGCTGATGGTGAATGAGACAAAGAGGAGATAATAATAATAATAATAACAGTCATGTAATAGAGAGAGAACAACATTTTCCCATTTGCTTAGGAGTATCAGTCGAGTGCTATCATTTTGGAATAGCCTAGAATAAATGAGTAAGAATGTCTCTGCATGTGTGTGTATGAAAGTGTGCATAAGGTTGTGTGTGGTACATATCATGGCCTCTCTAAGTAACCTGAAGCCAGGCTTAAGGACCCACCTGTCTCTGGTTGTGGACAGACGAGGCCTAGCTGCCAGGCGCTCCATTCATCTCTACCACTAATGTTAATATTAATGCAAACATTAGTGCTAACATTAGCTACTGTTCTTGTTTCACTCTGTCAGCCCCATGCCTGAGCCAAAATGGACACTGATAGCCTACTTAAGCAGATGGCATAAGTCTCCATAAATTATATTTTGAATTGGGAAAAATCAGAAGAAAAAAAACACACTAATTGATTAATAGTGTAATGGGCTATAGGAAGTGTTGAGTTATTCAGTATTTTTACATCGATTAAGGCAATAAACATTTTTTTGTTTTGTGTTCAATACCTTGTGAACACCTTAATCAGACTGAAATTAGCATAAATTGACGTTACTTAGAGTTACAGTCCTAGATTATGTGATTGTAAATCAATTTACTAAAGCATGTAAACAGTCCATTTTATAATCTGAATAAGAAAACTCTGCATGCATTTCCTCATTGGGCATACTTCCCCTTGTGCAGTGATTAAACAATGAGTTGTGTTTATTCTGTGAATGATGAACTCCTGGTAATGCCATCCATGTATACATCTTACTCCACATTTTTGCCTTAACTGGACTGCAGACAACAATTGTATAGTGTGCTTGTACACTGATTGTCATGTTGGAATATTTATGTTCAGTTGTGCTTGGTTAACATAAGAGTTCAGCATAGACATACAGTTAGGTTACAAATACAACTTATGTTGTTCTGTTTTGATTTTTGCCTCGTGTCACTGAATCTGGTATTACCTAACTGGGTGACAACCTCAGTTGAGTTACCCTATAATGGGGGGTTTGAGTTGGATTGGCCAATAGACAATGGGATATGATGGATTCTTCCAGCTCATGAAGTTAGATATTGTTTGGTGTGTACACAATATTAGAGATAACTAAGCTAGGCAAGCCAGTTTTCTTTTTTTCTGTTACTGTGTTTGGTGTGGCTGCGGCCAACAGTAGCCTGTTTTGGAGTTCACTGATAACGTCATAGCAACAGTTTGTAACATCTTTCTCTTTATTTGGGGATGTGGGAGCGTAGGACCCTGGGAACATAGGAATGACCTGGGGATGTTACACACACTGAAAAAAACTGATGTTGACCCCTTTTAGATGTTACATATAGAAATGTATCCTTATTTAACTGATTTCAACGTGTTATTTTGTTCTGCTCAATATTTTTGATTTTTTTTTTTTTTTTTTNTTGGAATTATATCTTCCAGTGCTTCAAACATTCTAATTTTATTTAATTAAAAGCAACTAGAAAAAAAAGTTACAGCTCTATTATGATCTCTATTAATTCCAATTAATCCAAAAATATTGTGCAGAACAAAATAACATGTTGAAATCAGTAAATTAAAGCTAAATTTTTATATGTAACATCTAAAAGGGGTCAACATCAATTTTTTCATGAGTGTACACATGGAGCTGTGTTAAATGGGCAGTAGTGACCTAAAGGTTAGAGAAGCTGCTACCCACAGGTCATCGGTTCAATCCTT
This sequence comes from Lucifuga dentata, assembly GCA_014773175.1. Lineage (NCBI taxonomy): Eukaryota > Metazoa > Chordata > Actinopteri > Ophidiiformes > Bythitidae > Lucifuga > Lucifuga dentata. The sequence goes on along the minus strand of VXCM01000039.1, from coordinate 206,162 downwards.
GGACTGGCAGCAGAAATCTGGGCTGGGGAGGTGAAGAGAGGTGGAGTCTGTGGTTACCTGGGCACCAGGTGTGAATGATATGAGTCTGTGAGCAGAGTGTTCCTGTAAAAGAGCATTTAATGCTCAGTGAACTACCCCTGAATAAAACAAAGGTTAAAAAAAAAAACAAAAAAAACGTAATATTTCCTTATTAAACCACTGGACTGACCTACATTTACTCAAAAATATTGAGCCAAACTAATTAAATGTGTTTAAGTTTACTCAACATAGGTCTGTTTGGAATGATGAAGGAAATTTAAGTGAATAATTTGTTTTAACTAAAACTACAAATTTAATTTCACTGAAATTACTTATAAATATTAAATACAGTCAACTTAAAAATATATAGACAAATCTAAGTAAATTTATTTTGTGAAACCACTTGACATATAAAAATTAAATAAATTCAAAGTAGCATTTTTTTCAGTGCAGTAATGTACTGGTTTTTCCAGCTTTTACAGCAGGTATTTCTCCTACTAGTGACTGAATACACCAAGTAGCTTTGCTGCTCTTTTCACTAATTTGTCCCATAAAGATGAAATGCCATCAAATATGTACCTTAGATGTTATAGATTTTATTTACAGTAACTGTGTTAAATTGTTAGTGCTATTCCTGAACAACAAATGCCACAACAGTGCCAACTAGGAATAAATGTATCTTTGTATTTCAAAAACTGTTAAACTTGACTTGTCTGGGGTCAAATGATGTGTGTTTATTGGGTTTTAACCAAATTAAGTGTTCAGTGCAACAACATATGCTTTAATTTGCCTGGAAAATGGGTTGTGTGGTGTGATCCATGCTTATGTCTAAGAGTTTTACTTCAGCTTGTTATAGTTTTTCTTGTAATTACAGCATGTGTTCTTTTGGCAACATGCATCCTGAAATTAGCAAATGAATGTTTTAACCCTGGTGAACCTATGCAGTGTTATATGGGCTCCCCTCCCCATTACACTGCATGGCTTTGGAAATGAACACAGGCGCTAATGACCTTTAGCATCGCTGGCAGGTTTTAAGTGTAATCAGTGGGTATATGTTTAAACGTGTTGTCCTGCGCCTCAGGAGATTACAGTAACGATACCAATTAGCCCAATCTCATTAGCCAGCAAAACTCTATCGAGTCACACAAATTAAGGAACCTCTTTAATCTGACAGTCCTATGTGTGTGTGTGTGTATGTGTGTGTGTGTTGTGTGTGTGTAAAATACAGAGAAAAAGAGTGTGGTTGTTCATTTTGTTAACTGTGGGTTAATTTATGACCTGTGAACTCTGACTGTGTATGTGCAAGGATGTGTGAGTGAGTAACTGGTGTGTATGCAAGCAAGTGTGAATGTGTAAAGCTGTAGGCTTAATTAACAGTCAAGGATCAGAGCAGATTCTATACGTACACTCTGTGTGTGTGTGTGTGTGTGTGTGTGTGTGTGTGTGTGCGCGCGTGCGCGCACACACACACACACACACATGCTTTCATGTATTTGTTTGGACATTTTCACCCCTTGGTGATTAATTTATGAATTCTTGAAAGATAAATTCTGCTCTCAATCTCAGGTTTAAAGGGTTCACGTCTCTCTCTCTCTCTCTCTCTCTCTCTCTCTCTTTCTCTCTCTGTGTGTGTGTGTGTGTGTGTGTATGTGTTTTCTAGGTCCACTTCTTCTGAGTATCACCATTTAATGATCAGAGATGTGTGAGGAGGAAGTGCTCTGCTGATCTGGGTGCTGAGCGTTGTGTTTTCTTTGGAAGGGTTTGGCCACCCCACTGACACCCCACAGCACCTTACTCCTCTGTTACTGCCTTTATTAAAGCACCTTTGAAACAGATTTGTTTGGAACTAAGTCAACATGGGATAATTCTACACTAAGAGGAATCATATAGTTTTTTTATAATATGGGAAATCAGTTTTGGAATAAATATGTTTAATTCAGCTGACTCAAAGTGAAAGTCACCCATTACAATGGTACTTGTAAGTAAACTGATTATTACTGGTTCAAAATTTTTATTTTCTTTAAAGTTACAAATTAATCGTTGGCAAAGAATTTTTAATTTCATTCTAACCTTCCTTCTGTCAACCTTCCCTTCCCCATTTCTTCCTTTCACTCCCTTAGTGTGTATTCTGGTGATACTCAGCGCAAACACACAGTTTCTACAAGGCTATGGACAGTTTTTCATTTACTGTTGCTAGACGTGAAATCCTTGCACAAACTGCATGTTGACTAGGACTGAAACATTCAGAATGGTATATTATTAATTATCAAATCAAAACATCAATTCCTATGTGTGTTAAGCAAGTGAAATGCATATTTCACTTGCTTAACTGTGCTATATTTCTATAGCACATTTAACATTTTGCCAACATTACAAAATTCTCTTTAAAAATAATTTTGAATTAGTATATGAAAAACCGCTTTGCATAAGCATATAGCTGCCCTGTTTCACTGAGAAGACATTACATTATACTGTTGTTGTTGTAGAAACTGTCATAATTTACCCTTAAAGAAGGCTTATACCACCCCAGTAAGTCTCTCTAATGCCATTTAACCCTGTGTTTCCCCTTCTCTCATGCTCAGTCTCATTAGGTCAGGATTAACAGGGGATTACTGTAGCCATGGGCTACTTGCTCTTTAACACTAATATCTCGAAGAGATGCTCTATAATTTCATTTTGAACGCCTCAAATGACTTGAAACAGGCGGGGGTATCTGGGCCTTGGCAGCTAATCAAAGAAAATAACACGAGGATGACTTTGATAGCAGAGCACTTTCCACTTGCGCCTTCGTTGAAGCCATGTTTATTTATTGTCCTCAGAGGCAGGAAATTAAAGCTGCCAGGTTTAGTGTAATTGGTCATTTTGTGTTATTCACATATCGTGCCTCTGCAGATTGACACTACCTGTTATTACAGAAAATAATTTGTTTGAGTTCACATGACTTGAGGGATGAAGGGTATTATTATGTCTTCTTCCTTTCTTTCTTTATAGCTCAGTTTTTCCATGGCAGAGGTGGAGGATGCATGATCATTCGCGAGCTATCAGTGTGTGTGTGTGTGTGTGTGAAACATCAAACTGAGCTGACAAACACACAGGCCACTTGCTTTAAGGGTTTGTGACAATCATGACATGAAATAGGAGAATTCTCTGATACAGATGTGCAGACACACGTACAGGTTGCTGTTGTTTGTGCTTTGTTAGCGTGTGATCTGTTTCCGAAAAATGGAGCAATCTCCGCAAAATGTCACTGTTTTCTCTCACCTTATTTCAAGATCCACAGATATGGATAACTGTGTAGAGAAGTAAATTGGCATCTTTTGGGTTTGTTTGTGTGCTGTGTAGCTCCACCTAACAGCCATCAGGCCAAAAGACAACAGAAGAGTGATTTCAGTTACACATCTGAAGTCAAGCAACGACATAACAATGCCAAAATGACACTCAAGTGAGCTATAATGACTACACTGTTTTTACTGCCTCTCTCTCCACCCTTTTTCTAAATGCATGTACTTAAGCTCGCAGCACACCGAACTCTGTGTGTGCTCTGAGAACTTAAGAAGTTTTGAAAGTTAAAAGAGGGCTTTTCTTCTCCCTGATCCTGTTGTGATGTTTCCCTGGCTGCCTTTTGTGTTGGAGTGCACTAGACGATGCTATTATGTTAGAGGTAAAGTAATATGACTGTGACAGGCTTCAGTATCCATTTGAAAAGCACGTTTGGAAGACAGCCTCGTGTAGTGCAACGCCTCCCTTTAAGAAATGCACTTTTCCCTCATGCACACTTTCAAGAATCTTGTTAAACACAAAAGGAGCAGCACTGGCTTCTGCGGGACAAAGTGAAAAAAGAAAAAGAAAAAGGAGAAAATAACTTTCAAAAATATATTATGAATGTGCTTGCCAGGTATGTGGATGTCGAGTTGAATTTGGTGCAAAGCCTGAAACAGTGCAGTTAAAGAGCTTAAAGGCTGACCTTGAAAAGTCTGCCGTCAGAATCGTGTTAGTAGACCTGCTTCCCGCCTGTCAAGGTACGCTGGAATCACGACATTGTTTATTCACTTTGATTTGTCAGGGATGCATGCAAGAGTATTGACAAAAGATCTCTCCTTGCTGCACTTCCTGCTTGTAAATCCCTTCTATATTTCCATCTCACCATCGCCATGCCTAGTGATGGTGCACCAAAGTCTTTACTTGTGCGTGGGCCATTATTAATGCACCACCCCCCTAATTATGTACCTCTGCTTGTGGTACCTAGGCAAACACAGATGAGATGTTTTTTTAAGGGTCACCACCGCCCATTAGAATTAACGCCAGCATCGGCTAAGACGTTTGTCATGCATGTCACAAACCACTCTGTCCTCCAGCCATCCCCTTGTGCTCTCCATCGGGGGNTGATGTGGGGGATTGAAGGGGGTGCTGTCCATACGGGGGCTGTGGTCGTCTCAGTGTGGCACATCAAACTCTATAAAGGGAATCATTTATGTGCCACTCCCTATTACTGAACAGCATGGAGACAGCTAATGAGGGCCAAGGCAAAAGGAATATATCCACCACTTTGCTGTTAGACAGACACTGGCAGGGAAAGAAAACCAGGAGTCTTCAGGGAATCATTGTTTTCAGGAAAAAAGGGAGGAACAAAAGCGTGTGTGCATGCGTGTGTGTGTTTTCACATCCACTTCATCTATCAGTTTATTTATTTATTTATTTCTAGCACCCACTAGCATGGCACTTTGTGCTACAGTTAAGTACAGCTTGAGGTAAAGATTCTGAAAACACACATCACTTGGCATATGCTGTGTATGCATTTTTTTTTTTTTTTTTTTTTTGACTGAGGTGGATTTGCGATACGATTGGTGAATATGTGAGTAAATACAGAATTTGTCTTAATGTGTAAATAAATGTTCACCCTGGACACTCGGAGTAGTGTGTGTTTACGTAAAGTGTGTACGTGCATACGTCCGTGTATATGTGCACATGTACGTTTATGTGAAGTCACACATGCACGCAGGGGTCTAGTGGTGCTGATAAAAAGGTAGCTGTGACATTTCCAATTTGCCATGCACCAGCCCACTCCATTTTCTTCCCTGCTGCCTCTTACATGGTAGAGTAAGCCTCTAGGATTGACAATAATTACAGCCTGCATAAAATGAAGAGGGTAATATGAACACAGCTTTGCCATAATTGCCTTTTCATTATTTGCTAACAGTGAGCTATTCAGTCATAAGAAAGAGATTGCATAGTAATTGGCTGACAATGGGAGGCTGAGGCTCTGTTCAGAGGCTGTGGTAATTTTTGTGTTGCTGTGAAGGTTTTTTGGGGGCTTTTTTTATTAAAAATCTGAAGCATTAAACTGTAATTTAAAACTACAATTTCCAGCATGAATGAAAATCTGGGTATTAACATGAGCTTCTATTTAGAGTGGAACATCCTATTAGCAGTATTAGCACTATTTGGTAACTTTCCATATGGGCTGCCTCTCAACCCAAATGGGATTTGAGACAGCTTTGTTTCTTTCTCAGTCAGTCTCACACATCAACAACATGCTGTTTACAATGCTGGAAATATCCTGTGTAATGTGTGTGTGTGTGTGTGGCCAGTGTGTCTGCAGTAAATGAGGGTCATGCTAAAGTTTGACAGCATATGACAAAAACACGCATACACAGGACACACAAATATAGCATACACACACATATAAGCACACACTTTCACATACATACTGTATGCTTATTACACTAAACACACATCATAATCGTGTACTTGTGAGGGTGTTGATATGAAATGCACATATCATTTAGTCTGTGCTTGCACGGTGACTTGAGAATCGTTAAGATGCACGCGTGATAATGATTTTCAAAGCAATCCATCTCATATATTACATCACAAAGGGTTTGCTGCTCCTAATGTTAATTTGGCTAAACAGGATTTTGAGGTTATGCTTGGGCCTCTGGAGATGCTGCTACAATGTAATGTCAAGGACGATGAAACAAGGCAAGCATCATCTGTGTGTGTGTGTGTGTGTGTGTGTGTGTGTGTGTGTGTGTGAGAGAGATTGTGGTAACTTAACACTTGAGATACAGAGGCCACGATCCTTATAAAGGCCCATTCAAGTGTTTCTGTCCAATTTCTACATTTTTTGGCATTTACAGTATATGACACTTTCATCCAGACTGACATAGATTTTCCTTTCATTATTCATCACCAGGACTGGGATTATTACATCCACCAAGAAGGTTATGATTTCACCCACAGCTATTGGTTTGTTTGTTGGTTAGCAGAATTAGTCATTAAGTTCTGAATCCATTTTGACAAAACTTTGTGGAGGCGTGGGCAGGGCCCAGGCCAGAACTCATTATTGTGTGCCATTCTGGATCCAAGAGTGGATCCATGAATTTTTAAAATGATTTGAAAATGAATTCTTATATAACATTGTGAAATAGGACATTTTTCTTATATTTTTGTAATTCCTTCCATAGTAATACACCAAACTTAGCGGGAAAATAGGTGCAATTTGGTCTGCATCAGTTAATTTTAAAAACAACAGTTTTTTTTATGAGAAATAAAGTGAATGATTCATGTTATTATTATTATGGTTGTTTCTTTCTCTTTTAGCCAGTATATTATTACAACAACACAAATTCTATCAAGGCTTAGGCAGAGGAATGCCCTCTAATGAATGCCCTTCTAGTCAGTGTTAAAATATATTTTTATTATTAAGTACTTGTTACAAAAACTAATTATTAATTATCTGCATATGGGATTATTTGTTAAAAATGTCACATTTTAATCATTACATTAGTGTAATCCAGTTACATATTTTTTTTGGCAAATCCCAGTCCTGTCCACAGTGGACACAGGGAAACAAGGAGGACAGATGTGCACGTCATCATGTTTTTATCACACCGCTGTTAAACGGACAGGAGGAGGATTCATAACAAATGGTGCTGGAGAGAGAGAGAGAGAGAGAGAGAGAGAGAGAGAGACCCAATCAGTTTACTTTTGGATCTGAAGATTGAAAGTTCCTGTGAAATGGTTGCTTGTAGCCAAACATCTTATTCTTTATTTAACTCACGCCCCACCCCCACTTCTTTATAGACATCTCCTCATATTCTCCCTTTCTAATGGTGCTTCAATGTAGCTAACAAACCCTCCAGTCAATCAATATTTATCTTATATAGTGAGCCGCTCCTCAGTAGCCATAATCGTTTAGCTCAAGTGCTTGCATGAGTGAGAAATAAATTACATTTACAGTGCTATCATTGAGGGCCTGATGTTTCCCAGGCATTAGCGGATATTTAGAGATGGCCAAACGTGGTAAGACATTAAAGAACAAGGCTGAAGGAGATTGATTAGATGAGCAAACAACAGGCCAAGCAGATGTCGAGAGTAAGTGGAGGTTAATATGATTGTTGAACTGAGGAATTATCCATCTTAGCCACTTAGTCTAATATTGAATTTAAAGTTTTTATTTTACTTGAAAATAAGTGGTGTAATTTACTCAGTGCAGTGTCCAAACCAACCTCTGGAATTGTTTTTTAAAGTATTTCTTTTTTTTTTGATTTTTTAAATAAAATGATATAAACTATTAAGTGATATAAACTTCATCCCACTTTTATGATTTATCTTATTTATATGTACTTATTTAGTAAAACAAATGACAAATTCAAAAATGCATCCTCACAATGCTTCCATTAGTTATTTTGTTTTGCTAGATTTCCTCAAATAAGTATATTTAAAGATCAAAATCAGACTGTAGAAAAAAAGACTTATAATGTGATTTTTTTTTTTTTTTTTTTTTCTGCATTTGCTGACATGCTGGTGCCAGTGATGAGCTTCCTGTGTCAGTCCCTTTGGCCTCTGCTGTCAATGTGTGTGCGTGTGTGTGTCTGTGTGTGTGTATATGTGTGTGAGATCAGAAGAGCCACGGTACAGCAGCCAGCCAGGGGCTCTGTGTGTTTGAGGTGCGAGTTTGTGTCATAATTATCTAACACAACGGGGTTGCTGCTCTTATTAGTAATTAGCTTCTACCAAAACTGATTGCTATGGGTTCCTCCGCTCATCCCTTTTAATGTTTAAACATTTACTTTGTGCTTGAAGGATTTGTTTGTATATATCTTGCGTGTGATGAGCGCTTTTCAAGTAATTGGCTCCTAGGGGACAACACTTTCTAACAGTTAAAGAATAATTACAGCCCTATGAAATGTTAAACTGCCCCGACTGTCTTTTCGCAGGGGCTTAATTGCGTGCAACAAGTAAGGCAGGCTTTTCATTTTGTTCCATCACAGGAATGGACTGAACTCTCATGGAAACACACAGAAATTTTGTTGAGTCGTAAATAGCCTCTCATATGGAAATTTTGTAGGACACCAAAGCAGCTTGAAAGCCACAGCTCTCATTGAAAGTGATGCCAGGAGCTTGTTTGTGTGTGTGTGTGTGTGTGTGTGTGCGTGTGCGCGCACGTGTGTGTGTGTTATGTTGTGAAAAGTGGAAGTGAGGGTTTGGTGTCTGTCTTTTATGCTTAATGGAGTTTTGGATATATTCATTATAACAGAATCTTTAAAGGGGAAAAGACAGCATAAAAAAACCCTTTAAAATAGCTGAGCTTTTATATGTTGCTGTGTGTGGACGCACGGTTAACAGGGTTTGTTTATATCTGTCCACTGTAAATATAAATGTACAGTAACACAGAAAATATATAAATAGACCAAAAATTTATGATGCTCTTGGTGAATTTATAAAATATCATTGTTTTTCCAAAAGATTTTTTTCAGGCTATTTTATTTACTGCACATATGAAGAATGATGAGAGAAATACTATGTAAAGCGTTATGATTTGTGTTTCTGAGTGTGTGTGTGTGTGTGTGTGTGTGTGTGTGTAGGTGTTTTGCTGNCGTTATGATTTGTGTTTCTGAGTGTGTGTGTGTGTGTGTGTGTGTGTGTGTGTAGGTGTTTTGCTGAGTTTCTCTTTGGTATTTGTAATATGTTTTAATACAAAATCTGTGCACTAAATATTTTTGTTTGTTGACACATTTTCCATTAAAATGAATACAGCCATGCCAAACAAATGCCATTTTGGCCAAGAATATTATTTTTCAGATAAATGACGTGATTCTTCTGAGCCCCTGAGGGAGCATTAGGTCAGCCTATAGGTGATATTTTCACACTTGCATAAAGTGGAGATTATTCAGATAAGCTGTCAATTCATAGCAACAATGAATATGAATTGAGCCATATATTTTCATATATTCTATGCTCGTGCATTCATTTCAGTCCACATGTAAGTTGCCATACTTTGAACCTTCTGCTTTATAGTGGATACAGTGGATGTATTGTATGTATATTAAACCAGAAAACTTGAAAATAGTGAAATATAATGACTCATTTTTTTAAAATTTGTTTTTCTGATTGTACATGCACACTTGCCTAAACACACCGCCTCTGTTCTGCACATTGGCGACACTCTCCAACATGTTCTTGCCATGCATGACTTTTCCACACACTCCTGTCATTTCACATGCTAATGATTTAACGTTTGGTATGCATTCATGTTTTGTCCGCTGTGTGCTGAAATACTGTGCTTTATTGACTTGGATCCAGCAGGTTCCTGGTATATGCACCATTGATTTAAGAGGAGTGGATGGGTGTTGCGGTCTGCATGCCTCACATTCCTCCCTGAAATACACTCCTGCTTTGGTCCTGAGTGGGGAAGAGATGCAGGTCTTCCTATAGACAACTGAAGGATTTGGGCTGGGTGGGTTAAGTGGACTGGCCTTCCATTATGGTCCTTGTCATGGCTTTAGTTATCAGCCTGTCTGCTTTTATAGGTAGCCTGCTCTGCTTTGTTGAAGGATTGTTGAAGGATTAGGTTTGCCTTGCAGGTATCCATCAACTATCAGCTCCTATTAAGCCAGTGTGTCTAAAGCCATTCCCATTTCCTGTCTCCAGTGGAATTGCCAGGGTAATATAATGCACTCGAGTGGATTGTATTGGGCTCAGTTTGGCAGTGCTGGCATGCATTGTGCCCACTGGGCCCTTTGTAAATAAAATGTTATTACATGCCTGGATATTTCATGCCCTGTGTGCACATAGGGCTCATTGGTGCCATACTTCCACAAGATCACACACAGATGTTAATCAGAGATTAACACACACTCAACACAGGACGCAATCAGCCTCTTTATTGTCATGCTTCCTAACACACTGATTAAGAGAAGAGCTTATCATGCAGAACTCTCCTGGAGCTTAGGTGCTGATAATTATTTTCTTAATTATTGCACAGATGTATGATTCAGTGAGGTATGTGTTGTATTGATGCAGATATGATGTTCAGGAAACATTTTAGATGTTCAATTTTCTCCTCTTCTGTTATTTTCTTACTTGTTTAATTATGGAGGTGTGTGAAAGCAAGGCACATCAGCTATATTAGCTGTTCTGAGACACTGGCAAACTCAAAGAAATGGATAATCAGATTGAAAACTTCATCTGCAGAAGTTATAGTCCATGAATCCTTGATGTGATTATTCAATTCTCCAGTAGTAGAGGATGTGGATAGTGTTACATCTTTTCACACTTGTCTCAGAGTGTGTAGTCGTCCCAGGCTTTTGACAGGATATCCAGGTGCAGGGCACTCAGCCCTCCAGACCTCTGCTGGTCCTTGGGTGCATTCACTGTGACTGATTGAATCCAGCTGGACTCAGCCAATAAAGACAGACTAAGCTAATGCTTGCTGATGTAGACGACATAGTGATATTTGGCTTTTATTTATAATTCACTTTATTTCTGAGGTCTTAGTTGGCCTATTGTGGCTGCATATTGATGTTAGTGGCAGATACAGTATTTAACAATGTTTGATTTATTTTAATTATGTAGTTTGTAAATATATTTGGGGATTCCATTGTAGCTGTGATGAATTTGGGAGATAGTGCTAACAGACTGTGCCTGCTAGATTGAGCCCTATGATCCGGGGGGGGGGNCGGGGGGGGGGGAACACAGCCCATGGCTAAACAAATCCTCCTTTGTTTTGGGGTGTGCTGAGTGATCTCCATTGAGCAGAGGGGATGGGTAAACACTGCTAGCTCTATAGAGCTACACATTGTAAACACACAGCGCTCATTAACTATAATGAGATGTTATGAGGAACCCTTGAGCTCATTGTGTGGCTTCTACAGAGGAACCTGCCTACTATTGTTGTTGTTGTTTATGCAAAGCAAATCATGGCTTTATGCTGGAAAAACTCACTGTGATTCTTTTTTTCCTCTTACCTCTCTTCTCTTCTCTTGGCCTTAGCCTCGCAGGTAACATTTCCTTCTTTCTGCAGGTTTAACAGGTAACAGGATGGACTACCATAACTTGGTGTAGGTTTAAAATCTCTGTGCTGTAGCTAAGAACATCCCATCCCCTTCTCTCTCTCTCTCTCTCTACTGCTTAGGTTTTTAATGAGCGTGACCCCAGCCGCACACCAGGGTCNCTCTCTCTCTCTCTCTCTCTACTGCTTAGGTTTTTAATGAGCGTGACCCCAGCCGCACACCAGGGTCGCCATGACCTTTATCTGGGTTTCAACCTCTGTGGCATTCCAGCTAATCCTGACCACGTACCTGTTCCCTTACAAACTGCAGACGAATCAGCCTGTATGTGTGTTTATAGCAACGCCACACTGCTTACCCAGCATGCTCTCCTTCATGTGTCATTTAAGGAAGCACTGAGACCACCACCATGCCGCACCGCTTCACATTCCAAGCCTAATTACAAACGTGGCACAGGATGCTGGTAAAGTGGTGGGGAGGGTTGGAGTCTACCATGCATGGCTAGCATAGTCTCTTTGACGACAAGGAGTGGCTTCACCTTGGCTGTTAATTGCCCCCCGCTTGAGTCCCTGGCTTCCAGTCGCCGGATCCTCTCCTGCCTTTCTTCCTTTCTCGTCTCCCCACTGATTGGAAGCGATCTGAATCGGCTGACAGTTGGCTGAGATTTCTCAGCCACATGCAGGCTGACACCCCTAATTAGATGCTCCTATATGGCGGTTTACATTAGACAAACATTTGTGCAGGCCATGGGAGATGCCAGCTTTTGTTTGGAGAGCTCCTCACACACACACACACACACACACACACACACACACGCACACACACAATCTCGCTGGAGTAACAGACTAGTTTGCTCATTTGTGCTTGTTTCCAGACTTTGTGTGTGTTGTGTGTCTGTCTGAACCATAGTATGGATTTGGATAACTGTGCAGATAATGAATTTTAAATCCCATCCCAGAGATGGCACATTGGTAAGAAACCCTTAAAGTTAATTTGCTTCCTCAAAATCATTAACATATTCCTAGTTATTGGCATAAGAGCTGTTGAGAATCTTTGCTGGTTGTTTTTGTTTTGTGCCTGCAGCATGCCAGCAGCACAGTATGGATTCACAGCGAATGTCTGTCCTTTTCTGTCTCGCTGTAAAGACTCTCACTGATAAGCATCCTGCAACAATATACTTAACACCAATGCAGACATATTTCTATCTGTCCTGCCTTTTAATTTTCAGAATAAAAGCCACCTCTTCACACCCCTTCCACTTATCAGCTCCATGATCGCAGGCCCTTTCAAAGCCAACAAACCAGGTTTCAAATGGCCAGTTCAGCCTGTGACAAGATGTAGCTCATTTCCCTCACAGACCCACAGCAAGGTCACCAGCCTTTTAGATTCATTCTGTGGGAGGAAGAAAGAGAGGAGGGGAAGGGGAGGGAGCAGAGAGCACCACAGAACAAGGCCTTGTCCTCTGCCTGGAGGTCATTCCAAAAGCCAGTCATCATATTCAGCTGGATAAGGGAATGAGAGAGATAAGTGTGTGTGTGTGTGTGTATGTGTGTGTGTGTGTGTGTAGCTGTCTATCTTTCTGTCTGTGTGTATGTCTGTCTTCATACATACAGGAAATGAGCATAAGTACTTGTCTGTGTGTGTTTTTGTATGTGTTACATGTTTGTACTCAAGTCCACAAATATATGCATGCCTGGGTGTATGTGTGTCTCTATGTGTGTGCACGTGTGACTTGTAGACCTGATGGAGAGGTACTACATCATTACCATATCCCCACTGTTGGCTATTCTGGGGGATTTTCTATAATAAGAGGGCCTTTGTACTTGTGCCTGTCCTCTTGTGTGGCTGCTGGGCTTGTCACCCTGATAGTTTAATCAGCCAACCTGTCATAACCAGTGCTGGAGTGGGACTTTGCCCTGTAAATGCAGATTTATATCTAAGTTACATCATTGAATTACATTTTCTGTCTAAATAGCAGAGAAGCTGGTTGAGGGATGTAATAATGCTAATCTACATACAGCCCTGGGTGGATAATCACATCTAATAAGTGGGACTCACGCCCCTATTAGCAGGGAAACGATGGGGGGAGGACGGAGGACAATTCAAGGAGTCAGCTGTGCTTGCTAATTATCTCTTTGCAGTCCTGATGCGTGTGTGTGTGTTTATGTGAGTGCTGTTGTGACATGTGAGAGTGGATTTAGATTCAGTATTTGTGCAGCAAGTCTGCTTGCACTCCAGCTGCCTTGTGCATTTGTCAGGGTGTTTTGGATCAGTGATTGTGGGTTTAATGCAGGTTATATGAGCCACTCTTGCGGAAATTGAACTTGCGTGAAAATGTTGTTTCTTAAAAATAGTAATTTCAAATAATAACTGTATATATTAATTCATTTGGTGAAAACTTTTATACATATTGGTGAAATGTTTGCACGTCTGGCCCCAGTGGGAATCAAACATCTAACTTCATAGCACACAGTGCACTTTGTTGTCCATTGAACTACAGTTATCAGCATCTTCCCCTGTGCTTAGCAAAACCGCATCATCTTTTTGTGGCAGTCACATGTCAAGCCATTCTCACAGTCTCTCCCCTTGCTTTTGCTTAATGCTTTGACAGAAAGGCAGGAAAAAAGGGAGGAGAGAGGGGAAGACTGCAGTTTGAGGCTTCAGGGTATGTGTCCAAACCCTCCGTGGTTTGGCTAAGTTATAAGCATACATGCCTAATAACTAGTCTATCCAGGGCCTGCCAGAGGCTGCATCCCAAAAATAAGCCCTGACACATTAAGAAAAATGCCATCTGCTTTGAATGACGGCAGGGCCTGGTCCTCTCCTTCTGTGGGTGGAGGCCCCGAGGTGACAACCCAAACACCTCTTTTCTTAATCTGCCTGTTCCTCTGACCNTGGGTGGAGGCCCCGAGGTGACAACCCAAACACCTCTTTTCTTAATCTGCCTGTTCCTCTGACCCCCGGCACTACCCTGTGCCATGGCCCTCTGGGCACCATTATCCACAACCAAGGCCCTGTGTCAGCCCCGACCCTGTAGCCATGTGTCCTCGCACCTCGCATCAAAAGAATGATTAGTGACAAATATGCAGGAACGATTTGCTGGAGACATAGCAAGTCACAGCAAACCCATCACACTTTTGTGTTTTGATCTGCAGAGGAAATGAGAAAATGTAATTTCATAACACAGGCCAAAGTACAGAGGCTGACAGGCTAAGAAGCTCCTCTCCGCTCCCCTAGGAGGAGCTACTGAGTAGACTGAGATGTACAACCCCTCGGATCCCCCTCCTCTCTTTCAACTCCCCTCCTGCTGCGTAAAGCAGCTCTCTCACATCATAACACACACAAAAATCAATGTACTGTATAGGTTATACACATCTATTCTATATACACAAAATTGTCTGAGCAAACCAGCAATGAGGCACAAAACTGAATTTCAGAATGCAATAACTAGACTTTTTATGATAAAAGTAATTTGAAGTTATATTAACAGAAATACAAACGGTAGAGTGATTAAACTGTCTGTTTCACTGACGTGATTTACATCTGATATTCCACGTGGTTCACTTTGAAACTGTGAATTATTCAGAGCCCTACTCACATCATTTTACATTAATGAAAATATAATATGAAATTAATGAAGCATTAGCCATTTATGATTTTTCCATCTTACTTATTAATACCGCACTACATGTAAAAATTGACTTTGTAATTGCCGGACAAGTATTTGAAACATGATCTTCAGCTCATGCAGAAATAGTCCTCTTCATCACAGCTGCATTCCGTTTCTTATCAATTATTGATTGCTGAGTTAAATGAAGATATTTCCACTTATTCTAAAACTGATCCCTCACATGTTACCGGCATCGTGTGGGGAGAGAGCAGGAACCCAAACAACGGTTTATGACACATAACACAGGCCTGTGCAGAGCCTTAGTTCAAAATGACATGTTTGGGTGAAATCCACAAAGACATTATCATCATCTCCCCTAACAGTGCAATCTTGGGCCTCTGTGTGTACCGCTGTGTGCCACTGGTTGTTGTTAGCCAAGCGGTTAAATGAGCGTTGTTTTACCCTGATTGAACTGTCTGCGTAGCATGGAGTGTTGCGGCCGCACAGCCAGCCTATTTAGAGAGGAGGCTGAGCCTGTCTCGCTGTCGCCGCACGCCAAAGTATTACCTCCCTAACTGGAGACTCCTGTTTCACCAGAGAGCTATCACATTTCATAACATGGAAAAATAACACTTTAGCAGGGGGGTCAGGTGGGGAAATGGCACCTCTAAATGAGGGTTAAGGCCATATCATTGTCTTCTCTGGCAGAGCCACCCCCGCCTCCAATAATTCTGCTGACCTTTGGTGCCATGTGGCTGGTTCGACATGGAAGGGTGAGCTACCGCGGAGGCGATCCTTTTCACGCAACCCGTTCCCCTCAAAATGGCTTTTTCTTCTCCCAGACAATCATCTGATACGGAGGCTGAATGAAATCACAGATTACATAAGAAAGGTCCTCTCTCTGCCTCCGATAAGGGCTGCACCTGAAGAGGCTGCTGCTTTCACCGCTCTCCTCTCATCTTCCTTCCCCTCATCTTCACTTATCTGTTCTTCTTTTCTCCTCTCCTTGTGCTGCTGCTTTCTTTTTCTTTAAAACTTAAGCTCTTGATTTAAAATATGTCCATTACAGCAGCGCAGCAGATAAATATGTAAATGTCTGTAAGCTTTTAATTATGTAAGATTAACTGTATTGCCGTATAATACTGGTGAATTCTACATAGTCCATAACACCTCAGGTATGTAATGCTCAATTTTTCTCATGCATTCCTATCTAATGTTTTCTCTTTTATATCTTCTTTCTGCAATAAAGGGACATCATCATAGGAAATATTTCCCCACTGCGGTGCGTACAGAATTGAACTAAGTATTAAATAAAGAATGATATCCATTATACATTTGAGGATGAAAAATAATACTTTATTTCCCTTGTGTACGTGCACTATATATGAGAGGAGAGAACAGTACTATTGATCTTGGGTTTCATTAGGTGAAATGCCTCCCTCGGTGTACAACAGCAACTTTTCAAGCACATTGGAGTCTGGATAAACCTATAAGAGGGACACTCAGAAAATATATTCTCCCACCTGAGATATTCCTCAAACAAGGCCCGGGCAATGTAAATGAAGTGGCTCCTGTCATGGAAAAACCATAATAGATTCAGAGGAATCCTGCAGCAGCGAGGGTAGACAGAGCTTAATCACACACACAGGCTCTGTCTTTGTCTCTTTCACACACACACACACACACACACACACACACACACACACAGACTTTAATAGTGTGAAAAGTGGAGGGACAGATGGTAGGTGCCAAAACGAGGCTCATCTCAATCTGCTTTGACTCAGTGAAACAGAGCAGAGCGCCACACTGTGGGCTGGAGGGATATTGATGATAACAGAGAAAAAAAGAAAAATAAGGTAATCAAAATACACCTTAGACACTCCTGACAAATACACACACATACACATTCTTATCAGATACTTATCTACATTCTCTCTCTCTCTCTCTCTCTCTCTCTCTCTCTCTCTCTCTCTCTCTCTCTCAGTCCCATACAGCAGAGATGGTGACTGGAGGGTTGAGACTAGGTTTAAATCAGTAATTAAACTTGAACATGGACCTGATGGTTTTCTTTCATATCCTGGGGATCTACTCAGTAAAATTAAATATTTTAGCGCTGGGGGGNGGTGTCACTAAATCCATCAGGAATGGAAATGGGCTAAAGCTTTTGCATAGATTATCCAAATGCATTTTTTTCTTTAGTTTTCATAATGTTGTCTTGTTTTAAATTAATGTTAATAATAATCTTTAAAAATGAAAGTGAAAATATTACAACAGTTTAGCATAGATTAAAACACGTCAGAGGTTTTCGGTAGATGACTCAGGGCTCTGTGATCACAGATGCATGAGAAATATGGATAAGAAAAAAAAATTATACAACTGCAAGCAAAGTAACATTTTTACAATGATGTTTTTTTGGGGGGGAGCATGAGTTGTTGCAGTTTTCCTTGTTGTGATTAATCGGATATATTTACATCACAATCTTGAACGACTTATTCATGCACCGAGTTTCTGGTATCAAGTGTTTGTGAGATAAGAGGAGGAAGCCAGGTCTTGTCAATGGCTGTACTTATCTTGGAAAAGGAGTGAGAGGCAGATTGCATTTCAATCCACATGTATTATCTTATACGCTTTGAGGTATTTTGTATAAGAGCAACTTAGCTATTTAAGAATGCTTTCAGTGTTCATCTGAGGATGCACTTCAGAAAGTTTTCTGAAAACAAACATCTGCATGGATTAAAAAATTAAAAGATTTCTATTGAAAAGTGGCCTGAATATATAATCTACAAACAATACTTCCCAACAAATTCATTTTGTCATAACAGAAAAATCTGATTGGCTTCTATAAATACAAATTGTAAACTATTTACGTGGCAATTGCTCAATTGCTGCTGCGCACAATAAATCCTGTCCCAAAAAAGCTTAAAGGTTCATGTTTTCTCACTCTTTATATTAAGAAAATGTCTAAATCAGGGGTTGTTATCTTAAGAAGCTATTCCTGATTACAGAATGAGTTTGTGAAACTCTTTCCAACTTATTTAGTCTGATTTGTTTATCTCAGTGTAAAGGGGGTACATTTTTTTCCTGATAAGTATTTCCCTGCTGAAATCCTCTTTAATTCATTGGTTAAAAAGCACAAAGGAATGCCAAGGGCTCTAATACTGGGACAAACCCAGGCGACGGCAGAGTGCACATTCAAGACAATCCCAGTGCTACCTGTGCCATGAAGATTAAAACATTGTATGGAGGGAATGTTATCATCTGTGTGCCAAGCACAGGCTGTGCACTGTAAAAGTCGCCAGTACGGTGCTTAAGATATGCAGTTTTGTGGCAGGATTTATTGATACTGTTACAGGAAAAAAGGTGACCTGGTATCTTGGTATAGTCTTCAGTAGAGCCTCTTTGTGGCTTTTTATGCTCATATATATTTTTACTCATCCTCAGCAATGTTTGGGGACAGAATCATATTCAGCCGAGACCTGACACTGTTCGCTGGTAAAATTTTATCTGTATTCTAAAGAGATCAGGAGCTCAGTGCTTTGCAAGTTGAGTTCTGCTGCCAGAGGACGTGCAGAGCTCAGGGAACTATGAACATCCCTCAGCCCTGGAACTGCCAAACCTCATCTAACTGCCACCATCACCACCACTACCGCTTCAACTGAGTCAGTCGATGTAAATCCATATGAGCTCACGAAAAAAAAATCAAGTTAAAAGACTTTGAACTTAGTTTGTAAAAACACAAAGCACTAAAAGTAATGGCTTCAGAGACCATGAAAAAGCCTTATGATCATATAACAATACTCATATATCTCAAACAGCTTATTAAAAAGACAAACAACCATGTGAAAGGAGCCTCGGAGCCATCTGTAGACCATTGGGTGGACTGTGGATGCCACGGGCCCTGAGGCTGCTGAGACTGGTGAGAGCAATAAACAAATGAGGAGAATGGGAGTGGAGTGGCAGAACGTAGTGTATCAGAGCTCTGCTGTGTCGGCACTCTGATTTCGTTTGTGCTATTACATAATTAAATTTGGACTTGGATCATGCTTTTTAAGAGATTATGTGAGCATATGTTGCTTGAACATGTGCCAACCTGTGAAATGGGCCTCCTTTCATGAGCACTCTATTGGTTTAGAGAGTTTATTGAAAATCAGAATTAGTTTGCTGCCAACAGTTAATGAATTGGTGTTATGATCTTAGTCCAAAGGATGCTAGTGTGCTATAACTTAGGCTTGACGTCAGAATAAAGGAGAAAGAAGTCTGCTCCACAAAGACTGTAAATAAGGATTTCTTTTTTCCTTAAGTGCCCATGTTTCAACAGAATTTATTTACTGTCATTTCAGATATACTGTATACTGAGTGTCACACTGCTTAGTGAAAAGAATAAAAATATTATGTCAGTGTATGATTCCAGTTTTACCAGACTGGTGCCAAAACAAAACATTCTATGATTTTAGCCAAGCCAATGCACACATACACACAAACACACAATAAATATATTTTAAAAAATACAATATATATATATATATATATATATATATATNTTTTTTTTTTTTTTTTTTAAAGAAGGTAAATAATAAATAAATAAATAATTGTGACTTTTTTCCATACCATACCAATGGGCATGACTATATTCCAGTTAAAATAAATCAGAAAAGGTATGTTTCAACACTCACTACTTATAAACCCAACCCTGTGTCAACATGCTACATGTCACTGTGCACACAGATAAAGTATGAAGCAAGCTCAGTTATATCATTTATTCAATTTCTTAATAAATTAGCATTGTGAAATAAGTATTTTCAACTTTTATTGTGAGTAGTGCAGTGTCTGTTCAACATGTGCCTGTTCGGAACCGGCCAGACTTTATGATGTGCGCCGCAGCCTGCCATAAGTTTGTTCTGCATGTCCTCATGAGCTAGCTTTGTTTGCTGTATGGGGTCAGGTTGAGACCGTGGCACTGAACTGGATCATATGCTTCTGCGCCCAGAGTGTATCCTGCCGCGCGGACTACTTTTTACTGGCACAGCTCAATTTGAGAACTGCTCATCCAAACAACTTCACACGCAACATTGTACATCCTTGGGTCCTGAGCAGTAAACCTGCTGAATATCATACAGTGCCAGCTTCTAGAGATGTTGGTGCCATAGACAGAGATTTCTGTCTTCATAGTTAGATACTCACTTAAATGTGCATTGGCAGATATCTCTAATTCGTCTGTATTGAATCAGATCCCCCTTTTAATGCTTTTTTTTTTTCCAAGCAAAACATCCAGACAAAGTTGCACCTTTGCTTTCCCATTTTTTGTTCTCTCCTCATATATTCAGCTGCATGCATCATGCCTTCATGTCTTCTCTATCGTCCACTTCTTTCTCCAGCTCTCCCTGTTGTACATTCATCAGGATGGGAAAGGACAAGCCAGTTGGCTCCACTTAAAGACACACACATATCAGGGTGCTCTCCCTTTGCATCTGTCATTTTCCCTTCCGTTGAAACATGGCCCCTGTCAGTGCACTGGCTGAATATATCACTCTCTCTCTCTCTCTCTGTCTCTCTCTCTCTCTCTCTCTCTCTCTCTCTCTCTCTCTTTCTCCCTCCCTTGCTTGGCTGTCACTGCTACCATGAGGCTGCGCAGGTCCGTAAAGGTTTAAGCGGTTATTCCAGTCATTATTGGCTGTTAAATCTGGTGATGGTCGTAAAGGCCCTGCCTGTTCCCCGTGCCTCAGAGGTCAGCTGATGGCCTGCTTTATGAGCTTGCAGCGCCGTGCATCACTGCTGGGCCACAGCTTCATTCACTGCCCCTCCCCATGGCAATGGCAGGATGGATGGATGGATAGGCAGGCCGCAGAATGCTATCTATTTGTCCCTGTCTGCTGGTCTAACCTGAGCCACCAGGAGCCTCAAAACCCCCAGAGTGCTCCAGCAGTGGGGCTCAGAAGTCCTTTGTGATTTGTGACTGTAGCTTATATGAAGTGACTAGACCTGCATGTCCCTCGCAATGAAAGCAACTGTCATCATGGGGATGGTGAGAGCAATTCCACAAATTTATGGCACTTTCCAAGAAATTGTCATTTTTTACAATCCCATAAGCACGAGAGTGAGTTACTTACACTCGTAAATTGTATCGTTTTCTCATGCCATTTGTTGGAGTGAAATTCCCTGGATTATCATTGAGTTTCAAAAACTGAGTGGCATCAATTTTATTTGACTTGTTTAAAGGCTTTTGCCCCATAATAAGCATTGTTATAGGAGACTGCTGCTCTAAAACGCTGCGCTGTGCCACATCAGTTATGACTCAAGGAGGGAAGAGGACAACTTCTGTCATTATCACTGGTTTTATTGAACACTCATTCATCACATTGACACATTATTTCCTATAAAAATGATGAAAATTTTGAAATAGAGTAGATTCAGAAGGAAATGAAACAGATGCATCTTATTTTTTATTGAAGGAATCCATTTACTCATGTGAACCTCTGTTCTTTTAAAGGAAAGTCACATTTGATGGAGTCTCCAGCAATAAGAGACATTCTTCTTGCTGTAGCTACTATGTGTGCTAATAATTCATTGGCCTGCCAATTATTATTTCTCCCATAATGGCAGAAAGGAAGGAGATGAGAAGGTGGGAGTGAGAGGAAGAACGTCCCGCTTGCCTCTTGCTCAAGGACTGCCACTCTGGAGCCAAAGACAGTTGGATGGTTTTCTTTTTTTTACCGTCTTCTTTCTTAAGGAGGTTTTTTTTTTTTTTTTTTTTTTTNTTTTTTTTTTGGAGAGCTGCACACAGTCATGCTGTCTTTACTGTGAAGTGCAGCCGCTTTATTACCAGGCTTCTGGTGACCTCACCCTGCTGAATGAAGTCATTGACTGAACTGCAGGAAGACAAACCAGCGTTCCGGGGAATTAATCAGGTCCATCAACGGCAAAGCTGCTGGGCGCTGGACAGCCATGCTGGCTCGGTTGGCTCTGCTGCCCCTGGGAGCGATGCAGGGTAGTTACTGAGTTGACAGCTAGCTGATAGCCCAGCGTCCTTCTTATTATGAGCACATCAAAGACAGGCCTCCCGGATAAAGCAATGAGGTTGAGGGCTGGAGAATGAGGCCTCTCACCAGTGGCTGGATGAGTGCGGCATGACCTCATCCTTAATATACTCAACCAGAGTTGGGATGATGGAGAGAACTGTGGGGCCATAGGGAGGGGAGCAATTTGGTTGTTTAGACACCTGAAACTCAGTTTTTAAACATGTCTTTTCCTGTGGTGAATAAAGGAACCATAAAAATAATCATCATCCTCCCTCTCCTCTGCTCTCAGTTTTTTTTCTTGCTGTCAGTTGTGTCTCCTCCACTGTTGTGTTCCAGCCTGTCTATCTATGTAATTTGCCTTGCATGATGGCATGCCTCTCTGTCCAAAAATAAAGAGAAGACCCCCTTTAGACATCACCAATTAGAGAGACAATTAGACTGAGCCCAGCCATTCAGGGCTGTGCTGCCTGCCTCGCCTGATTGTGTGTGCTGTCTGTTTGTGTGAACAGAATGTATCATAATTCCTTTGGAGAACTACTAGTACTCACTGAGGCATGTTTATTATTTTAGCTTTCTGTGAGTCTGTATGTGTGTGCATGCACGTGCACAGACTTTATGCTTGACATTGGGATTTCCTGTGTTTGAGTGTGGGGAGGTCAGGAGCAGAAGTAAGGTGTTGTTTCTGGCCACTTTATGAGGAGCACAGCAGTGAAAAGCTACCGAGCCCCTTGTCACAAATGAAGAGCCATTAGCTTGCTATCCAATGCTTTGTTATGCTAACACTTCAGCACTCTATGCAGAAAATGACCCCTTTTTACCCTTTTTGAACAAAATAGACTTTATTTTATCATTTTATTGCTGTCTTTCTTGTCTGCAAAAGGCAGTCATTTGGTGATGTTTGATGGTGCGAGCGTGTTTGTGTGTGCCTGAAGAGAGGCGGGGGTGTTTCGCGTCTGAATTCCTGAGCTGTGTGAAAAGGATCGCTTTCTGTGGGGCTGAATTTAATGAGATGATCAATGACCCTCAAGATTCACATTCACAACAGAGAGAGAAAAAGAATGAGGGAGCTGAAGACTCAATAGGTTTACTGCAATTGTATGTCAGCTGTGGTCCTCTTTTGAAAATGTGAATTGTTTCTGAAACATGAAATCCGTCTTTGTGATTACCAAGTGTTGGGTTTCCTTTGATGCAGGGGAGGCAGACAGAAACAGGTCTACGATTCTTTTTCAAGTTAGTTTCTGTATTAGATGAGACATTGGTCAATGATAAATATGTGAGGCAGATTAGATGAAAGCAGTTTTTATGCATGTTGCTGAGGTACAAGGGTCACGGTAAGAGGGTCATTCCACCTACAGCAAATGGACTCTGATGTGTTAGCATAGTACAGTGGTGTCGGACAATTTGTTCTGACTGATTTCAACTAATTGTACTCACCTTCCCCTCTCCTTCCCTTTGAACTGCAAAGGTAAGAAGGGAATCGGAGAGGTAGGCTGGAAACAGTACTGACAGAGAGGACTGTGTTCTCGCTTTGAATCACGGAGCACACAGTCGGATGTCAGAATGTATTGCTTTTGCAATCATACAACACTAATATTTACGAACAGTATGGCTGTACTTGTTGTCTCGTGCATCTGAATTAGCCTGTATATATTAATTTCATGAAAAAGCTAGGGCTGATTTGTGCTGACATTTCACAGTGTGTTATGAATTTTTGTACATTATTATAAAGTTTTGTAAAAAAAAAAAGTAGCACAGCTGTACATTGCCTATAAACAAGATGTCCAGGTATTTTGTTAAAAAGACAACTTCTTCTGCGCTTGCATAGATTTTTGTGTTTGCGTATTTGTATATCTGTGCTGATCAGCACACTCAAACTCACAGTATACAGCGCATGTACAGCAATGCAACTGTGGGTCACATTATCCTGACAGAGGAAGGACACTGTCCTCTTGTATGTTGGGCCATACCCTCTTCCTTAATTTGCCTATTGTGAGCATGAAGGGGAGCCAGAGGGATGACATCATGCAGCAAGCAGTGTTTGAAGTGCCAGTCCTGAAGGAACCACTTATAGCAATTAGGATATCCTTGAACAAGCGTTTGCGAAACATTGGCTGGTTTTTGGCATTTGCCTCCCGTTCCTGCCTACTAACTAGCGAGGTTTGATCTCTCATAATTATCTACCCACTGGCTCCTCACTCCTGACAGCTCTCTCCCTGGAGAGGGCTGAATGCCGAGGCTACTCACTGATTGCATCAAAGTGTCAGAAACTGCAACATCAAAAATAATAACTGATATTCCGGCGGCAGGATGCTCTTTGAATATTTCCTTTAAAATGCTCTCTAATTTGTGTCTCACATGGTGCCAATGTGTGTGTGACTGTGAGAGCTTAAAGCAAATAAAAGCAGGGGAAGTGCATTCATTATTGAACCTCTATTTACATATGGCAGACTATTCTGTCTGAACTGGCATGAAATAGATATGCGTTTATTCTGCGGCTGCTTTCACACCACCCCTCTCCTCTTTCTGGAGTTGCTCAGCATCTGTCCCCTTTTCTTCCTTGTTCCTAACTTTGAAATATTTCTGCAGTACATCTCTGGCATTAACATCTCAGATGTCCTATAGGCAAAGTACCAAGAAGAGGGATAGCAGGGTGGTAGTATCTTGAGCAGCTGGGAGGCGTAGCATGAAGAGTGACCATCCCACAGCCAAATGATAGCAGTTTGAAACCGACAGCAGCTGCGTGGTGTGTGTCAGTGTATTTAACCAAGACACTGAACTCCACACACTCACACTAATCACTGAGGATGCACAAGCCAGTGCATCTCTAGTGCCAATCCCAAGCCTGGATAAATGCGAAGGGTTGTGTCAGGAAGGGCATTCAGCGTAAAACCTATGCCAAAGCAAATATGCAGATCATAAATCAGATTTCCATACTGGATTGGTTGAAGCCTGGGTTACCAACGACCGCCACTGGTACTGTTGGTTAGCAGCATACTAATCATAGGCAGCCTTTGCACTTGGATTAAGGTGCAAGCTCTGTATCTGGATAATGTTTGTGCAAGGGCTGCTGGTACCCATTTGTGGCGATTTGCAACTCCTGATACAACATAACTTTATTAATGAGATCGAGCAGAGACAGAAAGACAAGATGTGGTGACATTTTCAACTTGTGGGCAGATTTTATCCATGTGTCCCAGCTGTACAAATTG
This sequence comes from Lucifuga dentata, assembly GCA_014773175.1. Classification (NCBI taxonomy): domain Eukaryota; kingdom Metazoa; phylum Chordata; class Actinopteri; order Ophidiiformes; family Bythitidae; genus Lucifuga; species Lucifuga dentata. The sequence goes on along the minus strand of VXCM01000039.1, from coordinate 181,018 downwards.
CATTTACACCTGGCTAGTTGTTAATAAGATCTGATCACAATGCATTTTGACCACAATGCATTCTGCATGCATCTACACCTTATATTAAAGAACCATACTGGCGATTATGCATGTTTGAGCCCAATGTATACAATCCATACACATGTTATGTTACTGAAAACAATTTCCGAAAATATACTACTTCAGCATTTTCATTTTAGAAATTTCAGAATTTTTTTTCTACCTTCCATGCTGCAATTGCTTTCAGTTCATTTCAGGACGCTACTAAAAATCAACTTCTAGAGACTTAAAACACGTTTGAGATAAATAATCCATCACAGTGAACAAGACGTCTATTAGGGTTTTTTTTTTGTTTGTTTGTTTGTTTGTTTTGTTTTTTTGATGAAGTAATTTAATTTCACTGGTCCAATGCAAAGCTGCATGGAAGACGATGTATTTCCCTGCCAGGAAATGTAGTCCCAGGAGAAGACAGCTTTTACCGAAAAATTAAAATGACCATGCCTTCTACAAATGTGCATAAGCATTAGCAGGTGAAACATAGAATTTTAAGGTGGGTGTATTACCTGAACATTTGATTTTGAAAGATTAGGGGATTTGAAAAAATAACAGGAAAATTAAAATACGGTGTTATGCTTTGGAAAATAGTTTGCCAGTAACATAATATAAATGTAAATAATATAAATGTGGGTTGTATATATTGGGCTCAAACATGCACGGTCACCAGTATGGTCCATTAAAAGGCAGTTTTCCTTATCTGGATAACATATCAGGTAATGGATTACATTTTAATGGAAGGTGTAAATGAGGCCATACTGTAGGTCACTCTGGAAAGGGGAGCAGCTTATAAGTATGTCAAAAGTAAACTCACAACTTTTAGTGAAGATTGTGTTACTTCATTAAATTGCAAACAAAAAGTTGGCAACAAATTGGATGCTATTTTTGTGCATATGCAGAATGTGAAATGCCACAGTGGCTTAAGCTAACAGTTAAATTTAGAAGAGGCAAACAGCTTCAGTTGAGGTTAGGACACATTTTGGACATTATGGCATAAGAAAAACGTAAAATGAAAATGTACACACTCAGAAATGTTTTGACTTTAGAACACAGACAGGGTCATTGCCATTACAGGTAATTCTCAAGGTCCTTATTTGTTCAACATTAAGCATGAGCACACCTGCACAGTCCTTAGATAATGCTCACTGACATATAAATCTGTATGCTGGCAGTCACATAAATATTCTGTCAGTCAGTGTTTCCACAGGGTCCACTTGCAGCAACATTGGCGGCTCTTTGAGGGTGACATCCATATTTCAACACCTATCTTGACTCCCCTGACCTTGCCAAGTTAGGCATTAATAACACATTTCTAATACATAATCTCTTTCTTGTTCTTCACCTGTACGTTGTTCTGTTGAGCACTGATGGTATTCGTTTTTAATTGTGGACATCAGAAGAATAATTTGCAATCTCTCACACACTTCAGTGTTTCACTGAGGACCATTTGCATCACCTGCCCTGTGTCTATGGGCCTACCTTTGCTTGTGGTGAGTATTACCTCAATGAATTGAAGAGGACAATTGTATGTTAAAGCAATGAATTGAAATAGACAGTCAGCCAAGGTTTTTGCAAGGATGAAATTAAAATCAGCACAGCAGCGAATGGGGCTGCTTTACCAGAATAAATTAATGCCAGAAGAGAGGGGAGAGGCAGGTTTGCTTTGCAATGACAAATGTTGATTTCCCCCGAGGTATTTAAAGTGATTTGACCCAGTCATTCTTTTAAATCACAGACAGGAGATGATAAATGTGCTACTAATGAGGCCTCTGCATTTTATCTCTCACTCTCCCTCCTGCAGGATCGCCCAGGCTCTTAGAGATGCCTGGTATGTCTTCACATGTTTCTAAAAGCACCGTTAGCCTGACTAAATCGCAACAATGCAGAATACAGAAAAACAAAAAAAAAATTCCACACATATCTCTTACATGCTGTGAAAGATTGTCAGGAAATTAAAATCAAACACGCAATCACATTGTTCTGCAAATGCACCCTTTTTAAAAGCCCTGCTAATCTTAGAAAGAGTCACTGAAATTCAACCCTGTCAGCGTTTGTAGACATTATGATAATCTTCCTACCAAGGCCCCTGTTTTTTTTTTTTTTTNCTTTTTTTTTTTTTTTCCCGTCTCTTCCCTCCATCTAAAAGGTAAGCACTTTGCCTATATACACATGACAAAAACCAGAGCTGCTGGAGCTGTTAACAGCATAGCTCTCATTATCTGCAGCATTGAGCATGTTGTGGAAGGAGAAGACGGCTCTTTTCAGGTGCAGATGTAAAGCATCATTGATAGGGTGTGCCGCTTTCCTCCTTTACAGACAGCCTCTGATCAATCAGTGCTGACAGGGCAGGGGCTTTGTGTGGCACATAGCGGGACAAATGTCTGCCAGGGAGCGAGGCACACCTGAAAGAAGCGGCACACACCACCCAGCCCCACGCCTGCAGATTAGCCCCAGCCCGCTTTGATGGATTAGCATGTAGGAAAATTGCTCGATTATTGATATGAAAATGTTTGGGGGGTTAAGGGGAGGAGGGTCCTGGATTGGTGTGTTTCAGAAGAATGTCGTGTGTGTGTGTGTGTGTNGTGTGTGTGTGGCATTGGTGATTATCTACCTTGCTTTCCCTTCTCTCACCTCTCCCCACCTCTCTTGTCAGAAAGAGCGGTACAAAAGAAAGACGAGGACATGGGGAGGAGACAGAGTGAGCCTGGGCCCTCTGCAGGAGAGACAAATTCAGGCGCCCTTCATGAAATATTGTTCATCATCATATTAACAGGGCTGAACGTGGAGAGATAAGGCCCGACAAAAAAAAGTAAGCAGAATGTCTCTATGAGATATTTCAATCCTTTCCCCCCCTCCCCGAACTCTCCTGATGCATTCACTCAGAGTGAATATGAAATGTAGCAGGACCTTTTTTGAGCCGGTCCAAGAAAATGATGACATAATCACCTCCCCTTTAATTGCTTGATTTGTCAATCCCTCACAATCCCATACTGCTGTATGTCTGCTGTCTCCTCTCAGCTTTACATTCTTGTACTGTCACACATTACTCTCTTTGACAGAAGGGAATCTGGAGCAGCATTGCAGCATTCTGAATTATGTTTGATGTTATGCATTATTATACAACATGTGCAAAAATGTAATAAATTATAGCACTTAAAATGAGAATGTAAAAGGGCTCAGTGAGCAGCCTGTATTTTATGACTTGAACCTAATCAACCCCGATATGGTTGACATGCAGAGCAGTAAAAAGTGTTGCCTCTAGGCCATGGTGAACCTGCCTCCACAGAAGGATATTTTCATAGGAAAGATGACATCAGCAGCTACTTGCTTCTTAAGCCTGTGAAAAACCACAGAGCATAGGTTGTAAATTGAATGAAGACTCCATAAGAGCACCAGTGTTTATTTTGCTCAAGCACAAAGCACAACTCTCATAAATGTGACTCAGATAATTATGCTGACCTCTCAATCAACAACATACTGTATATAAGTTTGCAACTCACTAGCTGCAACTCAATAGCTGAGTAATGCCTCCAATGGAGGCATTACTCAGCTATACATCACAGGTGATACAGTATAAAGGACCATACCAGTGATTTTGCAAATTTGAGCCCAATATATACAACCTGCATGCACTTTACAGAAGTGACACCATTTTTCACACCATTTTATTTTAGTTTTCGTGTTATTTTGCCAAAATCTCCTAATCTTTCAAAATCAAATGTTCAAGTGCTACACCTGCCTTAAAATTTAAAGTTTCGCCTGTTAATACGTATTGCTGAATGTAGAAGGCATAGTAATTTTTAATTTCTCGAAAACAGTTGTCTTCTACTGGAGTTATATTCCCTGGCAGAGACATACTTTGTCTTTTGAGCAGCTCCATGCTGGCTATTAAGTAACTTTGACCAAAAAAATGAGAAGCTGTTTGGTTTGCTGATGGGCTACCTATCTTAAGCAATTTGAAGTCTCTAGAAGTTGACTTTAATAGGTGCTAATGAAACCAATTGCAGTCTGGAATGTAGGGAAAAAAATTTCTAAAATTTACCGCTCCAGTGGTATGTTTTGGAAAATAGTTGGCAGTAATGTAAAGTATATGCAGGTTGTATTGGGTTCAAACAGGCAAAATCACCAATATACTCCTTTAAATAGATGTGATATGACATACATACAGAACCATTTTATTTATTTTTTCTATATTCATTCATCAAGTACAATTGTTCACTTTTGCCTTTTATTCTCTTGTTCAACATTTTCTTTGCTTTAACTTTCACAAAGTGCCATTTACTGTTTATCAACTCAATCTATGTAAGGTGCTCTAGTTAAAGAATAACACCAATTTTACATATTAAATTCAGTTTATTGATCTTGGAAAGCACCATTAAGGATGTAAAAACAACTGTATTAAGTTTCTGTCCACAAGTGTTTTCCCATGCTGAAAAGTGCTCCCCAATAAATTGTTTTAAATGTGCAAAATCAGAGGATCCACCTTTCAAATAAATATTTAGCAAATACATATCACATAAGGTATTTTGATCGTACAAGAGCATTAAACATATGAAACACGTGCTTAGGCTGAACTTGAACATCTAAGCTAAGATTCAGGGGTCAACGCAGGTGACTGCTGTCCCACAAAGATCAAGTGCTGTCCATCTCTGACAGCCAGAGGTTGAGGGATTTGTGAGCGCCATGGATTAGCTTAGTGGTTACTGCTGTTCTGATCACAGGAAGTCGAACCCTGTCTGTTAAATGTCATCCGTGACTGGTGGACGGGATGCCGCTCTCTCACGGTCTGGGCCCATTACTGCAGACGGAGGCCTCTCGGAGGAGCAGTCCCTGACTAATGGGAACAGTGTGTGCACAGTCTGAACTTGAGAACTCCGGTGACAAACACGAGTAACGCAAAAAGCGTGTGTTTTACAACCCCCTGTAAAGGTCCAGTCGTAAACTGAGAATTTATGCCCTTCATTAGAGGTAATACAATGCACATAACTCTAACGTATAACAATTGGGATAGCCATAAAGTAGCCATTTTATACCTTCTCAAATCTGTGACTCGTAGGTGACCTTGGTAGAGGCAATGTTAGGGCAGCCAGATTTACAATGACTGCATATTTCCTCTGATAGACCTCTGCGTTTTTATGGAATTAAAGGTGCCAAAATACAAAATGAGTTAAATTTAAATTCATTTTATGTATCCCTTCAGAAATATTAGTCTCCAAAGCATAATTTACAACTTGTAACTCATATTTTGTGCAAGGAGATTTCACATTGATTCATGTCAAATTTTGGTTTTACAGCCAGTCAGGGAAGGCTGAAAACACGCCTCTGTTTTCCTGGTTGTTTCTTACCCTAAGCCTCACCGACTCGGTCCATTAAAATGACATATGAGGTGTAAAAATAACTCAGGTAGAAGTATTCAAAATTAACAAACTTTTCAAAGAATTCTTTGCCAGGACATTTTTTCTTGAGATTTGACAGTGGAAGTGCAAGACCTTTGTTTTACTAAAACCACAGTTTTAGCAGCAAAGTAACAATTCATCAAAATGGACATGTTTTGTGCACACCCACATTGGAAAACATTCAGTTCCACAAACTGTCAATACTTATCTTGTGGTAGGAGTGTAGAATTGATTTTCTGAAATCCTCAACTTGGACAAAATAATTGTATAGTTGAAACTTATCCTTCAGTATGTGTTTATCTGTTTTAGGTACATCAGCATGGCGTAGTTGTGAATGAAACCATGGAAACACCCAAGCTTGAGTTCATTCTTCTTCTCTCTCCAGCATGACACAGTCAGTCACCTGACTGCCATCAGTGTCAAAGTGTGGCACACACTCAGTGGGGGATCCGGAGTGGAGCCCATTGATGAGATGAAACAGGTTGACTTCTCCCTTGGTCTGAAGTGGAATGAAAAACAAATGTCATGGAGGGTGACAGAGAGCGTCTGTGTCTTATCAGCCTGGCCAATGTGAGTGATGGCTCTTATCTGGCCCCCTGCTCCGTGGCTGTTTATTATCCTAAGGTGGCAGGGCGGTGCTGGGAAGAGGGGAGGACTGGGAGCCCCTTCGTGATCCATCACTCCGGAGGTCTCCTTCTCCTCTTATCTGACCGCTACATGGATAACTGCAGCTCTTGTTTACAGACGCCAGCCCATTTGAATGAGTAGCAGGCACAGGCACAGGAAATGATTCCTTTGCTCTTTTTATCAGTCCAGGTGAGTTATAGGGAGGAAGGAGTGTGCTGCATCATTTTCCTTGCACACTCTGACATGCGCATGCACACAAAAATACATGCTAATACACCCAACATATGCACAGTCACTCCACATACTCACACATTCACACATGCATAAACACATAGAGTGCTATTCTTCTTCTGAGAGAAGTAAATAGAGGTTGACGGGAAGTGAGGCGGTAGATGGTGAATGCCAGGCAGTGTGGCACACACAAGAGGATAAGCTTGTGTGTGGCCCAGTTTATCTCTTTCATGAATTACATTCATTTCTGTTATCATGTTTTTCTTGCTTATCTGAGCCAGCATGTGTTGTCAGTGTATACAAGACTTCGAGGTGATATGAGAGAAAGAAATGATCTATGCCTGTGGTGGTCAGTGGATAGTCTATTGAGGTTGAAGCATTACTGAGCGTCATTTCCTGAACAGGAAATGTTGTTCCTATCTTTACTCATGTTTTTGAAAGGAAAACCTCAATAAAGATGGCTATTTTTTGACTTGTTCCATTTCCTCTCACCATTTCTGCTGGGATATTCCTGGTGCTCCCTGGCAGGGCAGAATGTGTTGGTTTCCATTTCAAACAGGGCTCTCATGTCCGTCACATCACCAGGGGTCTCTCCTAAAATACATACCTTCTGTCAAGGCTTGGGGATAGAGAGTGGAATGGAGCGATGGTGAGAGGAGGGAAAGAAGTGAGGTAGAGGTGTTTAAGGCTACTGGTCGCCTTCCCTCGGGGCTCAGTGGCAGGCAGGCTTTCTCCTCAGATCCAAGCCAGCTCTCACTGAAGCTGAAGTAACCAGAGTTTGTTTGAATGTACAGAAGAGGAGAAGGGGCCCGGAGGCCACCGCCTGTGAACCGACACTGTAAATCCCAGCAAAATCTTTCCGACTATCATCCCCGTCAACTAATGGTGACAAGGAGCAGTTTGAACCCTCTCCAGTTTTAGCTTTGCAGAGCTAAGAAAGCAGAACATCATGAGGGATGCTAATTGCAAAACACCAATCCAGGCCATCAAGAGGCAGGAGTGGGAAGTGTAGAAGTTGGAAGCGAGTATTNGCAAAACACCAATCCAGGCCATCAAGAGGCAGGAGTGGGAAGTGTAGAAGTTGGAAGCGAGTATTGGGGGGGTGGCATGGGGAAACCAAGACAGGAATGTAAATATAAAATCCTCTGTTCTCGTTAAAGAGTTGTGAAAAGACCTTGAGCTCAGGGCAGCATGCTGGACTGTGCCAGCAGAGATGCCATTCTAAAGATGTACCAGTTGTTGGCCAAGTCGTCTGCTAAGACTGGACTAAAATAAAGACATAAAACAGATCACAGTGTACACATACCAAGACTACACCACACTACTCCTGAACACCAGCCTCATGATACAATTGTTCTTATCCCATGTGCTTAAGCTCTTATAGTATTTACGTAAAAGCAAAGTAAGTCAGTTGTGTTGCATTAGCTTGTGAGGTGTGCAGATAAAACAGAAAAACTCGGAAAGAAAACTGAACCCTCCCCCGCCTATAGGCTTGATGGCGTAGCGGAAACTCTGGAACAGATTGACCCTAACCTAAGCATAAAAACCACAACTCCAGCCAACAAACAACTCCACCCAACTTTTACCCAGTCCCTGCTGTATCTGATTCGGACGCAGCGTTAGGATCTCAATATGCTTCAAAAGAACAAGGTCATACAACGTCTAACCATGTCAGAATGTAACCGTTTTTACACCTGTTCAGAATGCACACACACTCAAAGGTAGGGCAAAAAAAATTGTCATCATAGGTTGGCAGGGGTTGTTCACAGGAATTCTCAGTCTTCTGTGTGTCTTTCACATTAAAACACACCAGGCCAATTGCTGCATGAAGTGGCAATGAATGTCAGTTTGTCTGTTACAAAATTTTGTTAAAAAGTTCGTAAAGGAGGTTTCTGATGCTGTCAGAGAACTGATTCTTCATTTGAAGCATACTGAGGTCTTTCGGTCGCATAGTTGAAATAAATCATCAAAGTTATTTTAACCTCATCTGAGCTAGACAGAGCTTGGAAGACAAGATGCAAACATGCAAAAAAGGAAAAACAATTCAAAATAGTTGCTAATGGTACCTTACTTGATATCTCAGAATTTGGATTCATTCAACGACTCCCAACAGTGGATTAGTTGGAAACACTGGTCCACGGTTGATCTGATACACACTGTGTACATGTGTGCATGTATGCTGCAGCGAACACGGCTGTCTGCAGGCTGAGGTTTATGTTTGAGGTTATGTCGTAGAGTAGTAACACAAGTCAGAGCTCATTCTTACCACTCGAAGATGAAGAAAAAGCCAAATGCCACAGCCTGATGCTTACCAGAGCGTGGCCTGTTGTTTCTCTAGGGTCTACAGCCTGCACACATAGTCACACACGCACACACACACACACACACACACACACAGTCATACAGCATAGAGCACACTGTAAAATGCTGATGTGTCCAGCCTGACATTGGCCAAGTCTCTAAATCATTATTTATTAGACTGTCACAAGAAATAATGAAGAAATAATATGTTACCATAATTCCTGGTTTCTATTGTAGTGATTCACACTAATGCAAAAACTTAGCACCATCAAATAGTAATTTATTGCAATATGTCTGTGATTAATTTCCAGTGTAAAAGCAGCATTTATAAACAGCCATAATCCACCTTAACTTAATAGTATTCAATTAATCACAGGCTGGGCCCAGTTGCCGCCAAAATAATGGCAATTTAATAACATGATGCATATAGCAGGGGAGATTACCAAGTATTTATAAATATCATTGACGAGCATGTAATGCACAATGACAGGAAAACATGCGCTAGGCCCAGCAGTGTCTGCTCCTATGTAATGCAACAAATGTGCCATCCCCATAGCAAAGAGGCTATGAATAACTGTGATAATCACTGCACAATGGCTTCATTTATCAATGTACGAGGAGCGCTAATGTTGGGGCGATTAGGCTGCCTCTCCATTTTCTGTTTTAACCGGACAGGCACAGGCGTGTCTGCTGAATAATGTCACAGGTGACTCTTCAGCTGTCTGTGTGCCCTCTGTGTTTTTGCACTGTCTCCGAGGGGAACGTGTCCTTGTGAACATGTACATGAATTTGATGATGAATATGACAATGATTACCACAATGCCAGTGGCATTGTTTTAGAAATCCACACTGACAGAGGTGATGAAGCTATAATAATAACATGAGTGTTCCTGTACCTTTGATTCTTTGAAGCAGATTGGCATACATGAAATTTGCATTGTGTCCTCAACTCTACAACTTTACATTCTGGTGACAGTTGTGACTGAGTTGGCAGTAACCCGCCAGATTCATCCAGGCGTATATTGTCAGAGGTGGAAGTAAGTAAAGAGCAGCACTGGTGACTCAGTGGTTTGCACTGTTGCCTCACAGAAAGAAGGTCCTGGGTTTGAATCCAGCTTTGGCCTTTTTTGTGTGGAGTCTGCAGATCTGCATGGCTTTCTGCCCAGAAACTCAAAATTGTCTTTAGGTGTGAATGTATATGTCACAACCCTCCTTCTCGACCAAAAGACTCTGGCTCCAGCCCCCCATGACCTGGCAAGAAAAGGAAAAAGTTGGTGGAATGGATTAAGAACATTTACTCAATTACATGTACTTTCCTTGAGTATTTCCATTTTGTGTTACTTTTCCTTCTACTCCACAGCATTTCAGAGGGAAATATTGTTTTATTTACTCCAATAAATTATCTGACAGTTTCAGTTATGAGTGACTTTACATAAATGGATTTTAAATTCATCATGAAATAAGCACATGAAATATTGTGGTTGTTGGATAAACACCTTGCATGTCAGCCTTGGTTTAGCATAATGGCACAACCCATTTATACATTATCTGAAGAGTTTAGAGAGGGAAGGAGGTTGGAGAATTAATTCCAATGCTAGCTAGGTAGCATGTAATCCCTCAACTGACCTGAAGACATTAAAATATATAAAAAAGAAAAAAAAACTGAAGATACAAGGCTTTGCATGAGTTGAAAACTTCATATCACCAGTATTGTTACTTTTTATTATTCCATTCCAAAATTTTCATTATTTTATTCAATCCCTCCAAAATCTGACATACAGTACATGGTTGTGCACAGTTTCAGATGAAAGACCTTGTATCTCCAGTTTTGGAGAATTTAACGTGTCCAATGAACACTTTTATTTTAGATTCTGGAGAACTTTTTATTGGTAATAATTAGTTTAAGTTTACTAGAATTTTAAATGTTGTTATTTTACTTTTAATGTATTATAGGATTACCACTTTTATTTTCTTGTTGAAGATACTACAGTTGTGGCAGCAGAAGCACATACTGTAACAGACTGTCCTTTACTTTTATCCTTATGAAGAAAGTCTGATGGATTTTGGAATAGAGACTATTTTAGGAAATCATAAATTAAAATTTGATTATTACATATAGTTTGTATCTTTGCATATCTTTCATACTGTTTGCAATTTCGTGATTAAGAAATTCAAATTTACTCTGCTGTTCTACCCTGTAAGGTCACCTCTCTGTGTACAAACTATGTTTCTAAAATGTAAATGGAAATAGAAAGAAATAGAAATGGTTACAGTTATAGTAAAGGGTGTGCCCAAAGCATGTCAGAGCGTTGAGCCTGTAAGCGGTCAGGGGGTGACAAACAGTTTCCCAGCATTGTCGCCATAAGAGAAAGTCATCACACGTGTTTTAATACGAAAGTAAAATTTGATGGCTGAAAACAATACTCACAGACACTAAGAATAGCACGGGTGTTGGAAAGAGATGACTCCCATCCTGAGAGGAAAATTCACTGCAATTACAGCTTTATTTAGAAGTAGTTGGTGGTCCTTAATTTGATACGGAGTTGTTTAGATGTAATTTTCTTCGTATTCATCAGTTGCGTATTAGTTACCAATATGCACTATGTGCAATGCTAACATTTAAATCGGTGTAAACAGCTGATGAGAAAATAGATGAGCTATGGGAACTTAATCTCTTTGTTATTGGGGGGNGGGGGGGGGGGGGAGCTGTTCTGTCCTGTGAGTAGAAGCGTGAGATGGATAGCTTGACAAACAAGAAAATAGAGACAGGGAGAGGGAGTAGTGGAGCAGAGGCTGCTCAGTGGGGATGTGAGAGGAAGGAGGTGGTGGTGGAGCTGACCACCGTTGGGACTGGAGAAAGGTCATGGTGTAATGGAAACTGATTCTCCACCCTGCCTCCCTGGGTAATATCCAGTAACTCTGCCTTTCCCCCCCTGCAGAACAGGACGCATTGCCTCCATAACCTGAAGGAACTGCGTTTAGCCTAAACCAGAACAAGGCTGGAGAGGAAGAGAGCAGGTCACCAAATCTATTGGGGTACATCCTTTATCTTTACACTAGGAGGACTGTGTTAGTGTGTGAGAGCAGTTGCAAAGCAAAGTGATCTTTTCTGACAGCCTTTAAGATACAAATCCTGCCTCCACCAAAGGTTTTGACCTGAGCTGCGTGATAGGAATGCAGCGTTCTGACTCTGATGGCCCAATTTCCTGCTCACCTCTTCAAAATGTGTCTGGCAGAACTTTCACATCAAGTGAAGGAAATCTGAAGTTGTGGATGAAGGGAGACATTTATTGTTAGGAGATTCAGTAACAGGAAAAAAATATTTGAGGTACTGATGATAATGTTGCATTGTTGTGTGTGTGTTATATGTAAGGCTCCCTGTTATCAGTTTTTTTTTTTTATTGATTTTCATAAAACTAAGAGATCTTTAAAACTTAATGTCTCCACACACTGATGCAAGAGGATGGAGATCACTTCAGTTTATAGCAAAGCAGATCATGTAGGGGTGAATTAGTCTCAGAATATGCTTCCAAATAGCATGTGATGAGAAAACAAATAGATAAAAAACAAAAATGAGCTGCTGACTATGTGCTGCATTTCCTAAGAGAAAATAAAAAGAATATTTTCTATTTCAGATATGTAGTTTTTAATATTCAGTTTTAATATTCAGTCAATATTCAGTTAAGGTGATTTTCAGTTTTAGTCCAGAATTTTAATTCACTATAAGTGCTGAACAATTATGCTGAAATGCTGAAATCGAATGTACTGTTAATGTACTGTTTTTGTTATTTTACAAAGAAGAAAATTATTTAAACCAATATGTATTTTTCCACTCAAAATAGTGAATTTGCAGTTCCTTTAAGTGAGTAAAATTATTTATTTAAATGACTATACTCATGATTTTGCATGTTTGAGCCCAAAAATGACTACCAGCATATAGCGTACTGGAGTTTGAATATTTTGCTCACAGCCACCAGTGACATTGACCAGTTCCTAGGTCACCTCCTGTTTCTTGTCCCTTTAACCAGCACACATCGTATGGCCTGCATATTCCTGAACCTAACCATGCCAGTGATCTTAATTACACTCAACACAAAGCACTTTCTCTTTCACTGTTACTCACTGAAACAATGCCCACCTGACGTCCTGACCCCTGAATTTATAAAAAAAAAAAAAAAAAAAAAAAAAGGCACAAGCAATGTCAGCTTAGTCCTCATTCCAGCCTTCTCCTCTAACATCTCATACTCAGAAAACTAACACAAGACAGATTGTTGGGCCTGCAGTAGAGAATTCAGTGAACTGTACCCGAGACGAGATTACTTTGTGAGACATTTAAAGGTCCACCCTTTAGAGTTACAATAGTGTGGTAAATAGCCATCATAATGTGAAGTGTTTAACAGAATTGCTTCTCATTTTCACTTTCACGGATGGTTTGAGGATCTCCTGCAGTGGACAGGGCTCCTTTGTCAGACGTTAATCATTGATAGACAGTGTTTTGGAGACGTAAAACATTGTTAAACAAGTGTAAAGGGCAGATTCAACCACTGCACTGCCAAATGACATGCTGTGATGATAACACTGATTATTTTGGGCTACACAGAATGTGATTTCATGTGAATGTGGCAATACAAAGGGTTTAAAAGAGTTGACTTGCTGTTATTTTTGAGTGAAAATACGAAACAATTATGTGGTATGTGTATTTTGGTAGTTGACATGTTTGTGTGGGCTGGCATTTCAATGCACCACATCTGCTCTCTCTTTTAATTTATTTATTTTTATGTCATACGTGACATAGTGCACTATCGTAGGCCTCTTCTGTGTGATTTGTTAGCCACCCCTTTCCTCTAGATTTAGACCTGAAAATAAAAATAACATTTACAAAGTTTCCCAGCCTAGACCATTATGGAACATTTGCTGCCAGCTATCCAGAAAATGTGTTTCTGGTTCCTTAGACTATTATATGGTTTTCACCAGCAAGGGGCAGAGAGGTTGGTTAGTTTCCTGATTGAGATTTATACAAGCTTAAAGACTCTCTCTCTCTCTCTCTCTCTCTCTCTCTCTCTCTCTCTCTGTGTGTGTGTGTGTGTGTGTGTGNTCTCTCTCTCTCTCTCTCTCTCTCTCTCTCTCTCTCTGTGTGTGTGTGTGTGTGTGTGTGTATGTGTTACACATGCATCTACATTAAAATTATATTAAAAGATAATGTATTTCCTGCTTAACCAGGGAAAAGATGTCTTCAAGTTGTTCTTTGCCTGCATCCCAATGAGATATAAGAAGTAGACTTTAAGCTATGAATAGCTTATGGCTCACTATACTGTATATGTACTTTATATTCCTATTTATTTTACTTATACCTTTTTTTTTGTTATTGGTTCTATTGATGGATTATGAATTGGTTCTATTGATGGATTATGAATTTTTTTTTCTTTACCCTTCTTTCTGGATGATTGGGTTGAAAGAGGTGGTTCAGATGGTTGAGGAGGTTGAAGATGTTATACTCATACAGGCCTGTCTTTTTTTTTTTTTTTTTTTTTTTTTTTGGATGGCTTATATTATTCACAATGTGCCACTGATACCTGTATAAGAAAATCTCTTAAAAAAAAGAAAAGGAAAAAAAAGAAAAAAGAAAAACATGCAGGGGAGAAGTGTTCATGGACTGTTCAATTGAAACAGAGATTGTACCAGTAAGGTGTTGATGCTAAAGATCAATGGCTCAACCATGCATAATCAGCCTCATCTCCGTACAGCAGCAGCAGATAGACTTGTTCAGCTGCTCGCACTGGTACTCATAAGATGAATGGCACACATGGTCTTGTCAGAAGAGGTGCGCGTGCACACGCACACGCATGCATGCACACACACACACATACACACACAGACACACACACACACACACACAACACACACACCCAAATACAGTATATACCTGAAAATACACACAATCTCATACGCACTTATACACCAGGCATGTGAACAAGCCCATCATGCCATGTTATGAAGAAATCTTGAGATTCAAGTGTTTAGTGTGAAGCAGACACACACACTGTGAAAGCAGCCTTCACTCAAGTCTATTTCATCCTACTGTTTTTCCCGTCATCTCCATTATCCTCCCCTCCATTGCAGATCTCTTGCTCTTCTTTCGGGCTATTCCCACTTTGTGGCCATAATTCACTATGGTCTGGCTTTTTGACATGCGTGCAAATTGGCAAATTACAGGATGGCGAGCTGTCACTAGTCAGATTCATGTGGTCACAAGGAGTTTGTGGAAGGTGGGGAGTTGGGGAGTTGCTGGTGATGGGGGCTGGGCATAGCAAAGAGGACATAAGCCCTACATAGTCTGGCCTAACATTGTTAACGCTGACCGCTTGATTGACGCTCACTGCTGCTGTGATTTGAAAGGCCCTCAGTGCTGAGCTGCTTTAGGAGGCCTTCTCCCCTCCCATGCCTCCTATCCCTCCTTTGTGTCCGTTTTTCCCTTCATGTTGTTTTTTTTTCCTTCTGCCCCCACCGCCTCATTTGCATCAGAGGCCGGGAGGTTTCATGGAGCACAGGAGGGAAGTGGGGGACTCCCTGACTGCCTCCCCATCCCATCTACCCACCCTCCAGCCCGCACTCTTTGTCTCTTCCGCCCAGGCCAGATCGAGGGCACAGCAGGCCTCCTGCCTGGTGCTCCTGGCTGGGATGGGGCTGGTGTTCCAGGACGGGCTGCTGGGATGAACAGCATGAAGGTGTTATTGTAACTGGGCATGGCCAGGCTAAAGCAGCATCTGCATCTCTGTGTCTGGTTTATCCAGTTGAACCCCCAGGAAAGGATGTCTCACTTCAATAGAACAGGAAGCTGGTGTGGAGGGTGGAATTTCTAGGTAAATAATGCTCCCTGTCTCCTGTGTCCTTCTGACATGTACTGTACTGTACTGCTGTGAATAAAAATCTCGAAATAGAGAGTAGAGGATGAGGCATTTGAACTCAAAATTGAGAGGTGACCAAACCATTCATCAGTAGGTTTAGGCCACACTCTTTCTAAGTAGAAAGAGAACATTGTTAGCCACCGAATGTAAAGGAGACGTTTCAGTGTACGTTTCCTATACATTTTGGTTGCCATGTAAACCAAAACAGACCAGTTTTCCCTCCAGAGAAATGCCCCCCTCTTGCTTTTAAGTGGTTAGAACATGATCTTAGTCTGATTAATTACACCCCTTGCTGCTTGCCCCCCCTCCCTCTCTCCTGGCTAATGGCTAGTGTTTATGCTGAGAGTACAGCCGTGGTTTCAGGGGGCGAGTTGTTGGTAGCAGCACTGAGTCCTCGCGTGAGGGGAGCAGTTTTAATTAACGTAGAGACAACACCTCTTTCCCTGCTCATCTTTCACCTGGGAGACATGAGGGAACTCTGACACCAGCCCGGCATGCCGCTGATTAAAGCGGGGCCTCATTTACCGTTGCCTGCTGTCAACAAAACACCACTAATGGCATTATGCCTGGGCCTAGGGGGGCCAGGCCCAGGGACTATCCCCACCCAGGCTCAAATGAGAGAAAACAAACTTGGGCTAATCTTCGATACGGGAGCTTAATCTCCTTGTGATCTTATCTAGGACAGGTCTCACATGTTACAGGACCCAGCCCTGCTGAGGCTAGAATGGAGGGAGCTTAAGCAGGTAAAAGCCGATCTGGGTCTTTGTTTGGGAAGGTGAGCTATGACTGAGTCAGTATTTAAAGGTGACTTAGTCGTCTTTCTGATTTGGTGGAGGCTGTATTCAGAAGCCTGTCACTGACCCTGCACTGGCTGAGAAAAAGTATTTGCACTTCTTTCATCACCTGATGGATGTTGGCATGGATGCTCTTTGCATTCCAACAGTGACCTCATACATGTCCAACTCTCTTCGTCCATCACTTCCTCTATATATAGCAGGGAATCATTGTTCAAATAGCTTGGGTTGTCCCTTTGATGTCCTGGCAGAACAAAGCCACAGTGTCCTTACACACTTAGAGAACACTCCAACCTGGAATTCTGAACATGATGGTTGTGTCAACCAGTCCATTAACACCCNCCCCCACACACACACACACACACACTCCCTGTCCACGTGTTCAAGACCTTAAATGCATCTCCATACGACAGGTTTTATTCCAAAAGACTATATATACATTCTGAGAAAAATCTTAATTATCATTAGAGTTTCCAAAACCAGTTGGTTCTATCTTGAAAAACAGATTTTTAACAAATGTCTTAATCAAATGTAACATGTCTGCACTCAGCTCCATCACAGTAACTGTAATGACCTGTGGTATTACTTCCATTGTACATTTTGACAAGTTACACATTTTAACACGAGCAGAGGGCAGTATAAAATTTAATGCTATAAGCTGGGTCACTTCTCTTTGGTGTGCATTGTACTTTAATGGTCTTCTTATTAGTCGCCACAGCAAGGAAAATTTCACAGCAGCTTTTTATTGATTTATGTCAATAGCCATTAGTTTGGGCTTTTCTTTCCCTTTCCCTTTAATGGGGGTATGCACTAGACGAGGTGCATTAAAAGACTTGGGGTTATTAACATGATGATTAATTAGAAAAGTTTGTTTCTTGTAAAGTGACAGCTCTTCTTTAAGCAGCCCTGTAAAATTTTACAGGATTGAACAGCTGACCTCAAACTGGAAATTTGTGTTGGAAGCACCCTGGGTCACAATTACAGTTTCTGACTGTTGTTAATGTTATGTCTATCCAATAAAAGGCAGTGGGGTTATGGACGTGTGTAATATGTTTCCCCATCAACTCCACTCCTCCTTACTTTTTCAAGTGGTTATTGAGAGGATCTAGTGTTTTAATACAATAGTGTCACACTTTTTTGGTCATAACTTTCACCTGGCAATGAACAGCTAAAATAAATGTTTTCCTTATTTTTTTTTCCAGAATATTCTAATCAAACATTAAATGGAAATTCTACCATACAGTGGCTACTTTCAGAAGTCAAAGAGCATACATGTACATAAAAGTATTCACTTTCATCGTCACATTGTCCTTGTGCAAGATATTCCAACTATGAATACCAAGCTAGACAGCCCTTTGTTTGAGCAAATAAAGCTTTTAAATCTGTCTTTGATTAAACCCACCGCTTGACCATTCATTCAGACTTTAATGCATGTAGCTGTCCCTAGTGGTGCACATGGGCATTTTAGTAACGCAATGTCCTATTGGCCAAAATACTGCTTCTGTCAGGTGACCCCTTCCCGAGCATTGTGTTTATAGACCAGTCAGCAAAACTTGAAGAGGTAGAACAGGAAGTGCACAATGAAGCATCTTGATTACCACCCTGGGGAGACCTAACCGTGGAACCACTTTAAAGATAATGCCCGAATGATGTTTTTTAAACTTTGGCCGCCTATTTTGCGAGTTGAAACAATATCAATGATGTAAAGGAAATGGGACCTGAATGGCACTGTTTACAGTTGTTGGATGTTCACACATAAGCAGCAAGTTCCAACATAAACATCCACTTAGCGCATGTAAATCTAAGGGCTATTAATAAGCTCTTTTATCTTTTCTTCTGGAGTGTGGCCCTGGATGTCTTGGGGTAATCTGGCCCTCACTGACTAGCTCTTCTCTATGTTTCTCTCCCTCTCCTCTCTCTTTCTCTTTAGTAAAGCCTGTGCCTTTGGGCAAAAAAACTCATTAACAAGCTTAAAACACCTCCAATTCTCTGTGCCTCCAGCTGTGTCATTTGTTAAAGAAAGCCTTGTATTTGCACCTCCATTCTACAGACAGTTGTGTTTACCCCAGAAATGCTTGAGCCTGTCCAACCCACCAGGCTGTATAGATGTAGAAGGTTTTTCCTGAAGGTTTTACTGAAGGCTTTCAGTTCACTTTCCACCAGCCTGTCCCCTCTGTCATGTGTTCTGGAGGACAGTGACAGCACTCATATGGTCATATCTCCCTTACATATTTTCCCTCTTCAGGCTGATGAGTTCTGACGGAGCGAATGCCTTTGTCTCGCACTCTCTCTCATGCAGACCTCCTTTCAACTGTTGTTTTTCTTATTCCTGTCGACAGAAAGTTGTTTTTGCTGCCTCCCTTCCCTGCGTGTCCGTGACAGGCATACTTCCTGCATTGTGTGTGTTGCTGAACTGTACTTGTGTAGGTGCAGGCATGCATGTATGTTTGTGTGCATGTCTGTCTTTGTGTCTGTGTATGTGTGTATCTGTGTGTGAGTACTTGAGTGAAGTGGAAGCTGCTTTTATGTCAGTGCCAAGTGTGGAGAACGGTTCCGCTAGTGAAGGACAGCCTCTCCTGCTGCACTGGGCTTCCCACTCTGTTCAGAAGAGCCAAATGCCTTTATCTGATGTTGAATCTTTGTTATTTGTCCATGAAAGTACAACTGAGAACATCTTATACCTATGGGACTGGCCTAGTGATCTCCTTCTTACCAGCATGTGGACATGAACATAAATGGAGCAGCTTGCCATCCTATATTGTTATCAACTTGCCAGCTTCTTCCTTTGGCTTTCTTTGAAATATCAAATATACTTGCTCACAAAGTCTGAGGAAGGTCATAAGAATAAATATCTGCTTGGTCAAGGCTCACTGGCATCATCCCTAAACCTCAAATGTTTGAGTCACTGTGTCACACCTAAAGCATTTCCATATTTCAGTCTTATATCCTGGAGACTCAGAGATTCTCTGTGGCTTGTGTATGTGCTTGGCTGCCATCTTGAGTTGTGTGTTTCAGCCACTGTCTTGTGGTTTGGTCTGGTCCCAGGCCTCAAAGCAGATGGTGGCACAATTTAGCATGTGCAACACACTGATGGCACCAATTTCCCAATCACGATATCTAGTAAAGTGCATGGCCCTTCAGACTTCAGTCCCTCACCAGACCGTTGCTGTTATGTCTCTGACCTCACACATTTAATAAGTTATACTCACATTTTCAGATATCTGACAGTTGCACCTTCACTGGATAGATTCAGTTTAACCTAGTTTAGCTTAGTTTAGATTACTGATACCAAAATGCCAAGTTGAACTAAAATGTGCAGAATTTGGAAAGGTCACAGACCACAAAGTTATATAACAGAAAAAAAACAGAAGCATTTTAAAAATGAAACAAATAACAATTGGTAACCAAAATAGTAAATTAAAAAAGGACAACACTAATCTTTGTAAGAAGGCTTTATTAGTTTTCTCTAAGCCAAACGATTAATAAAGGATTTTTTATTTTTTTATTTTTTTTATTTTTTTTTTTTTTAATTTGCTGGTCATTTTCATCTGTTTTCTTCTAATGTTAATTTTGCTAACCAAAACTGATGAAATATGTTTGGAAACAACCCTTTTCTATGATGAAGACAAGACGCTAATGAAATGAAAATCAATAGAACCAAAAGAAAATTTAGACAAAATCTGGTTTGTTAATATTGTTGATGAAAAAAAGAAGAGGGGAAAATGGTTCAAAAATACAAAACTCAAATGAAATCTCTGCATATTATCTTTGATGAAAAATGAATGAGATGAAAATGCAGAGACATAACAGACTGCAGAAGTGAGTACTGACTGACCAATGATATATATATCTCTTTTTTTATTTTTTGGCTAGCAATCATGTTCATCCATGTAAAGACATCACAACATCACTAACCTGAGATGCTAACAAGAAAAGGAACTTAGCACAAAATGAATAATGGCAACAATGGATCTTGGCAGGACAAAAACTGGTCAATCTGTAATGACTTTAGATGTCATTGTTCTTTTATTGTTTCTTTCAGATGAAGGCTACATTTTTTATTTATTTTTTATTTTTTTGAATAGTTGTCAAGTACAAGACTCAGATGATTAATCAATACTTTTTAAAATTTCATTGATATAATTCCTTATGATAAGAGAGTTGGATTTAACTCAAAATAATTCTGGTAATCAGAGAGTGTATTTTGTCTCAAACTATTACTGTAAATTAATAACATATATGTAATTTGGTCTATGGTGTGTGTGTGTGTGTGTGTGTGTGTGTGTGTGTGTGTGTGTGTGTGTGTGTGTGTAAAAGTTGGGAAGTCTCTCAAGCCCTCTTTTTTTCTTTCTGTCACTGTGTCTGTGCTCCACAGAGATTATTGCAGGTTAAAGTACTGCATGCTCAGGTCCTCATTTATAATCAAGTGGAAATTACAAAAATACACAGAAGACACAAAATTTCTTTTAAGAACCCCCCAACCACCAACACCACCACCACCAAAGTTGTGCTTTTTTCCCCTGTTTATATGACAAATTAATTAATTGCCTTGAGATTACAAAGATAAAACACACACACAGACATACACAAATATATGACCCCCCCCCCCTNCCCCCCCCTTGCCCCCATGATCTTGGCTTTTCACCCCACTTTCCAATGAGAGCAATCTGAAAAGTATTAAGCAAGGTTGTTTGATAGCCACCTCAAACAGGAGTTGTTGGAGCCTCCCCAACACTTCTGCAGTCTTATTTCTACATTTTAAATATTTCCTTCACAGCTGAGATGGAAAGAACAATCTAGCTGCCAAGGAGAGATGATCTAAGAGGACACTTTGATATCTGCTCACGTACCTTTGATGCTCACAATACTTGATCTGCAGAGATATTTGCTAAATCAAAGCAACTTTTTTCTTTCAACAGCTGCATAGAATTTTAGATGAATAAAACACTTCTCTCACAGTGAAATGTAGACACAGCAGCACCTTCAGCAAAAAGTGATTTTTCCATGTCTGGCAGAAAGTACAATGCAAGATGAAATGCAATGAGAGATGAAAACTAAGAGTTTCCTTTGTAACACAGCTTTTGTGTGGAAGTTGTGTTAATACTGCAACAGTGACAGTCCAGTACATTGTTGTCCAGTGTACAGTAAATTAATAGAAATGGAAAACCATCAGAATCGTCAGAAGCAAGCATTCAAATGTACATGGTTATCAGATGTACAGTTTTCCCTTCAGGATGATGAATGTCTGACATTTCACCTGCAACGTATTATTTTCTCAGAATTTCAGTCAAAGTCTTTTCACAGCCACCTTGCACAAGTGTTGACAACAACCCCAGAGTGAGATGGAGTGACAGCGGTGGCTTTGGAACAGGGCTGGCTAGACAGCCCATATCCCTTTCACAAGCTGGAAGTAGTGGCTGGCTGAAAATGGCATCTCCCAGGGAAAGCCAACAACTGACTATCACCCCGACCGTTTGTCTTCATCAATCAACCTGCCTTTGTTGACCAAGCAACATGATGTCACTATTAATTTCATACATTCCCTTAACGGGGTCCAGAGGAGAGCCCTGTCCTCTCAGTAGGCATTTCCTGTCCTGTTGCATTGTGGGATGCGTCTGTTTCCTCTTAAGAGATCAGTTGGACTTTTTAAAGTTTTACTTCTCTTCTTGTTGTTTTTTCATCTCCCCTTCATTCCCGTCTGCTGCTTCCCCCATCATGCTGTTATTTGCTTTGCTTTGTCACAGCTCCTCTGGTTGGAAGCAGCTCCACTTGTGTTTGTATCCTTGTTATTCGAGTACTTGTGATGATTTCCACTTATTTGCCGAGGTATACACTGAACTGGATGTACTGAACCTTTTGATCAATCCTCAGATTTCATGAACAGATACTGGCACTGTGTGCTCAGATCAGCGCATTAGAGTTTCATTTGAAAGAATGGTGTCACTGTGTTGACAAGCTCATGATAAGTTGGTGGCTTCTAAGGGAAAATGTTTAAAGCAGATAAATGCCTCAGGACTCCAACTGTCTGTCTTATTGTCCTGATTGTAGTTTATTTTTGGTGATTATGAAAACCTGCTTTAAACAGGCTGTGGGGATGTTGGTTTATTAGCTTTAGATGAAGTATGCCCCCCGCACAACAACTCTGCACAAGGTACTTAATGTTATCTCTTCTGACTTCTGTGCATCTGCATTTACTGTCTACATGACTGGCTTTTTTTTATCATTCCTTTGATTATGACAGGGGAGGAGGGAGTTGTGAATGATATTTCTTGCTCTTATTCTCTTTCACTCCCTTCCTCTTTCGAAGTCTCTCCCCCTTCTGAGTCTTCACTCCCTGTTACTGCACCTCTCCTTTGGCTTTAAGAGGCTTAGCAGCAGCTTAGCGCCCAGGTCAAACTGCCCTTTGCCCTTCATCTGTCAGCCTTTTGATGTGGTGCCAGCCTGGGCTGCTTGCTACGCCCTGCCTTTAACAGCACGTCCAGGGGTCAGAGGAGGGCTTCAGGACCCCACCTCACCTTAACACCCCTCCATCCACCACCACCTCCACCACCTCCCTTGCATATGTGTCTTTCTCTGATGCCTCCCTCTCCACCGCCCTCTGCCCTCCCCTGCCTCTCCACCACCCCAGTGCCCATTATTATTTTATAGTTTGGTTCTGCATTCCTTTCACTCAGGCTGTGGTGGAAGGCGGACCTTTGGCTTTATTGCTTACACATGTCCACGGCTCTCTCTCTCAGCAGGGAGAGACAAAACAGCAAGAGGGAGATGGCCAATAGGGGCCAGCCAGCTAAACTCTCCCCACCTTGAACTAATCGTTGGGGGACAGAATGTGGCTCTACCTCAGCCTTATGCCAGTGGGGTTTCAATTTGTAGAGACATAAACAGATACTAAAGCCAAGGTAACGGCACAGTGATTTATCAAGCCAGTTCACATCAAATTATCACAGCACCCCCCTGCTGTCAGGCCTCATAATAGCCTCCAGCTCAGGCCCTGCTTCAGAGGTGCACCGTGGTCACACTTCATTTAGGAGTGCACAAACATGTGTCCCTCTGTCTGGTTTCCCTCTGAGCGTGACGCTTCATGGCAGCCAGTGATCATCCTGGACAGACCGTCAAGAGATTCAAGAGGAAGTTGAATATGTCTGTGTGTGTATGTGTGTGTGTTTGTGAAAAAGGATGTCTGAACGTGCATATATATCAGACTTATTAGCTTTGGATTGTGTTTGCATTTTTTTACAAATGAAGTGTAGGTGTGTTTCCAAATCAAGATACAAATGTAAATGTTAAATGTATTAATACCAAGAGTACAGATGTATTTTATCAAACACATTGTCTTCCTTTTTCAATTTCATCAGCTGGAAAGGATGGCAATAATTCTTTAAATTCTTAGTGGAAAAGCACCAGTGTCAAGTTGAATTGTGTATATCTATGCTGGCCAGGTATGTAACAGAATCCATCTCGAAATAAACAGATTATTTTTCTGTAGCAAAATCATGTTTCACTTTAATATGGTGCTTGAACAGATTGCTGCCTTTGATCTCCACTAGCAGAACTCAGCACATGGATAATATATCTTTCAGAGATAAAAGTAAAAACGTGTGCTAGGTGATGATGTCATTCAGTTGTGGCCACAAGCCTGGGAGAAAAGCAAACTTTCACAGGCAAGGGTATCCCAGGGATCACTAAGGGTGCTCTCTGAGCCGTTGGGGAAATCAATTACACATTGTCCGAGCTGTGATTCCTGCTGTAGGAACTTAATCGTGGGGGCCTTCTGCAAAGGATCACCTTGATGAGTTTGGACAGTGTTTGTGCTCCCTGGTGTCCACTCTTCCCTCTCCCTCTCTGTCCCTTCCCAACACCCCGTCCCTCTTCCCCAACCCTTCCAATCCGCTACATTTGTGTGCAGCTTACAATTCTGCAGAGAGTCATTCATCATCATTTGCTGGTGAATCTGTCTTGAGTGCCTCAGCTTTGATCATGTTGTATTTTATACTTTACATCTGTTCTACATTTAACCTTCTGTAATGCTTTTGCTCAGAAACGATTACCTTGGCAAAACAGGGGAAGAGTTTACCTGGTGCTCTTGTAGAAGTCTAAATTGGACTTTCTCTGAATTTGTTATGTCATGGTAAATAATGATCTACCATTTGAAAGGCTGTGATAAGCAGATCTCCCCCCACTATTTCCTGTCTTTTCAGACAGCCCTCCAAGCAATCTTTTGCTTCCTCTTATATGATCTTCTCTTTTTCCTTGAAAGCTTATGTGCTCCTAAATCACCCTTCTCCAATTGGGAGGATTGTGTATTTTCTGTACTTTCTGAGTACCTAATTCCCAGATTTATCATTTCCAGTCATTCTCCAAGGCTTTTCTCTCTGTGTATAGAAGCTGGCACGCCACCTATGCACCCAACCTCTTTCTCCCCCTTTCTCCATCCCTGATCCTCTCTCTCTGGCCTCAGGAACCCAGGAGCATAAGGCCCTGACCCCCCTCCTCCTCCAGCAACACACTAATCATCCCTAATCAGAAGTGAAATGCATTTTTCTAAGGAAGTAGCTGGAAAATTTCACAATCTGCATTTCTCCGACCAAGCTGATTAGGGAAACATTATCCTGCTTTCACAGTCACTTCCAATCTGCCTTTAATCTGTCACTTCAATCGCCTAATTATTTAGTCAATGACCTGGGGACGCAATCTTACAAAAGAATGAAATGCATGCCATATCATTTTCCCTTTCATTTATGCATGATATCACTGGTTAGATGTTATGTTCCCTTTAGCTAAATATGCGAACCTTGTTCATGTACATGTATATGTGTGTGTCTGTGTCTATTTCTGCTGTGTGAGTGTGTATGTGCATGTGTGTATGTGTGTGCATGTACTGTTAAGGCATTTATTGTCCTTGCCCACCGTATCTATATATGTGTGGATGTGCGCTTCAGTGTGTGTCAACAGTAGCTTGTTTAGAAGCTGCTGAGCTGTGAATGCAGGCTGGGGGTAATGCAGTTTAGCTGTGAGTTGGAAGAGCCTTTAGGGAATGAGACTCTGTGGGGGAGTCGTGTTATTGGAAAGGTCATGATTACAGTAGGGGGTCAAAATAACTCGCTGACACTCTTTATACACAAGTGACTGCTATTGTGCCTCAGGGTGTCAAGAACTATATTGAGTATTGACTATATGTCACAGCAATAAAAAGGAAACCTGTTCTCCATTGGTGAATGTTCTACCTTCAAAGAGTGTGAAATCAGGACAAAAGGTAAAAATATCTTCAATGTCAATGAGACCATCATGTTGACATGCTAATTTTGCTGGTGAGGGGGGAAGGAACATAAATGTCTTCTTATACTGTAATTCTGAATAACAGCTCAAATAAATAGACTGGACAACTTACGAATTGCTGTTTGCTTTGTGATTTAGCAGTTTCTGTTCTTCTTTTTCAAGAAACAATAACCACATCACTGGCTAAAAGAAATAAAAGTTAGCCTCCAGGCCTCATTTTCCAGAACCCTACAGACTGTATGAAAACAGTCATTTCAGTTTCTTTATAATACGCTGATTGGTACCACTCAAAGTTTCCTTTTGGGCAAGGTCAATGCATATCATGTTCACTTCACTTCTTAAAGAGATTGAATGAGTTTGACTGCGTTATCTGCTTACAGACATTTGTGCTTATAGGTAAGAAAGAATAATGAGAAAGGAGGAGAAAAAAAAGGGAGGGGAGGACTTTGAACTTGCCGCACAATATGGCCCACTTATTATGGTCCTAGTCTGACACAGGACTCAGCCAGCCCGATAAGGACCCAGACCCGTCTGGAACAGCTGTCTCTCTTTCATCTTTCCCTTCACCGGGTGGCGGCCCCTTTCTCTATTTGCAGCCCCCTCGCTTCTCTTATCAACTGTGGATTCTAGAGAGCCATCATGCTTATTTGTTCCTGACACCCAATCTGCAAATAAACCTGAGTGGAAATGTGCTTTTTAAAGAGTGTAAGAAAACATTCCACAGTCTGACCAGGAGGTAGGTCTGGAGTCCCACTAGCCTCTTGCTAAAGCCAGCGCTTAGCACCTCCATCCAGTGTAGCAAAACACACCATCAAAGGTCATGAACTCTGGCACTCTGAGAGCACTTTGACCATGGGAATAGCCATGTTAAAGCTAAAACAAGCAAGACATACATCAAATACAACCCATTCTTTTGGCAAATTTCTATTTGGGCCTCTGGTTTAATATACTGTATTTTGGCCACTGTCCAGCATGAATCCATGCATATGATCATATACTGGTCACTCATTCCAAAACTTTGTAAATAGGCTGTGTAATTTCCCAAAATTGAGTATTTTCTATTAATTTTCCCCATTGACTTTTTTTTTTTTTTTTTTNTTTTTTTTTTTTTTTTGCAGTCCACGTTTCACTGTCATTCAAGATTTAAAAAAATAAAAAAAATGTTCTTCCATCAGAGGCCATGTACAAAACAAGCTATCAAGTCAAGCTACAAAGATAGTTCACACTTGTCTATTCATGTACAATATTTCATTCATTCATTGCACCATACTAATACAAATACACCCTTAATGTGATTCTCTATGGATTTTCTTTTTTTTTTTTTTTTTTTTTTTTTTTTTTGTTTAAAAATGTGTTATAACTGGCATCTCCAGATGTTAAATGCAGCAATAAAATGGCAAATTAGTCCTCAGGTTAACCTCCTCGGTTAAAGTGCATATAACAATTAAGCATAACTTTTGTATCAGAACAAATATTGACGTGTTCATATATCTGACTGGCAGAGACACAGAGTTATCAAGATATTATAAAAGATGGTGCAGTAACTGAAGAGGTTGGGGTGCTGGAGAGAGTTGATGTGCGAGCTATTTCAAGAATGCCGGAGAGGAAATGTATTGATCGGGACACTTAGACTTGATAAGGACGTCAGGTTTAAGAGGAGCAAGGCAATCATTAAGTACACCACTGGCCGCTGTTGTTCAAAAAAATATATTTGCTGCTTCGCCTCACTCCCTCGCTTCCCCCTTCCCTTTTTTCCACTTTATTTTGCTCTCTTGCCAGAGGTGAAAAGAAAATCTCATCTCCATCAGGCTAAATTGTGGTGGGCAGCATTATCAGTTCAAAAGACCTGGGGATTTGACAGCTCCCACTCCATGGTGATTAATTACTTCTTGACTGTGGTGGGCCGTCCTCTCCCCTCTCTCTCCCTGCCTGCTGCTGTACTGGTGCTGGTGGCTGGAGGCAACATATGATAAGTGCTGCCCTTATTACTGGTCTCACTGGGAAAAGGCCCAAGCAGCACTGGGCTAATGCAGACCAATCATACCTCTGCACTGCATGGGGCCAGGGAGGCTAGAGCGATACGTGCTCTTTGTTTACTCTTTAGTGTCTAATAGAAAGGTACAGTGCTGCCAACTCTGTGTGATGTTGGGTTAAATAACCTCTTCTGCTGTTCAATCTTTCTCTCTCTCTCTCTCTCCCTCTCTCTCTCTCTCTCTCTCTCTCTCTCTCTCTCAGTCCATCCCTCTCTTCCTTCCTCCCTCCAGGGTTATAAGAGGTTTCGATCTGTTCTTTAATCACTGCTTCAGTCTGGATATGATCTACAGACTCTAGAGCTCTCTATTATCATCAGCCAAGGGGAAGAAGGACACTCCTCATCACAGCTCTGATGGATTGAATTAATCACCGATGGACATCATACAGGTGAAGCCATCTATTATAGCCAATGTAATCACACAAGAGAAGTAGCTTCAATCAACCAAAAGAGTCCTCAATGTAGTTAAGCACTTAACTGTGCACATATTTGTATTATAAGCCCGTGCAGCCCTTTTTCACTGTTATTTGCATTCCGGGCTTCTCAAGGTTCTGCACACAGCTGGTCCTTGAGCTTCATGTGTCCCTGTAGGCTCCACAGTTTGGCTTGTGTATATGAATGGCGCCTTCCCTGAGGCTCTGCCTGTTTGTGTGTGTGTGTGTGTGTGTGTGTGTGTGTGTGTGTGTGGTTCTCAATTTGTTTCTGTGTGAGTGCATGTGTATGTGTATGTGTGTGTCTAAGTAAGCCTACATTGTAAAGCTTCATTATTGGACCTGTCAGTGCTGTAAGTCTCCCCGAAGGCAATGAGATGGAGATAAGAGACACGCGGTAGGGCAGCATGTGCACATGCCTGTCACACGCCTGTCCCCAACGGTAGGCACATGGGCCATGATGATGTCTTCCAGATGGACACATCTGTCTGTTTCCCCGGGATCTGCTAAAAGCAGGGAGAGCATCACGAACAAGCCATCTCTGGTAGAGTTTTATTTGTTTATATCTGCTATTGCAGGCTGCGTGGGTGTCATAATGTATGGCATGAAAAGGCACCTCCAGAGCTTTGTTAGATCCCTCGGATAACATGTGTTAAGATGTCAATACTATGTTAGAATCTAGTGTTCACCAGTGTCCCCCCGCCTCATTATTTGAATGGCAATATATTTGATTTCTATTATGAAGAAGGATCCCATTATTGGTTATTCTGCCCTACAGTATAAGCTTATGTTCAGAAAGGCTGCAGCCTGTCATGTAGGTTATTGGACCTGCATTCATCCACCCTCCCTCTGAGTGTGAGGATAAGTGTTGTCATTACAGACAAGTAAGCAAGGTGAACCTTTCCGGGCCTGGGGTCCTTTTCCTGGTATGCAGAATCAGAACTCCCCCATAATCCCTGACATTTTGTTTTGATACTTCGCAGCATGAAAATGAGGGAATATGGCAATGTTATGGCATTTGCAGTCAATATGTATTATAAAATCAATCTAGATGAAGATCTGCCCATCCTTCTAATTAGATGGGGTGACTGGAGATTGATTTTTAATTGCAAAAGTAATTACATGGAGCAGATAGCCAGTGACATTTGATTATCTAGGTGATTGATTAAAAGGCCTGGCTGCTGGAGCAGACTGTCAGCCAGCTGAATCCAGACAAAAGAGAAAATTAAAAAAGTTGTCCCGTTTGTAATCACGAATTTCAAGGGTGAAATTACAAAGCCAAACATCCCCTTAGAGAAGCCCAGCATCCTTCCACTTTGCGCCTGTCTGCCCTATCTCACCCCCGCCGTCTCAACACCCACAACGCACGACCCCCGTGACACGCTAAAAAGGGGAAAACAATGATGTGAAAAATGAATTGAGGAATTGTTCTGTTACAAATAGCCTGGTGCGTAAATGACGGGCACATAGATCTGCTTAGCAGCCTTGTCACATCATCATAGACAGCAGGGAAAGAAAGACATGGAGAGATGGAGACAGAAAGAAAGGCAGATAGAGAAACAGATAGAAGGAAAGCTCTCATCTCTCAAAGTGCTCCTTCACTCATTTTCATCTCTTGTCATCTTTCTGCAATGGGTGTCTGCACTTGTTCATTGTTGTCTGTCGACTGGTAAGGGAGTCAGACTAAATAAACAGCAGAATAACATCTTTTCTCTGTGTGTGTTTACGAAAGCCAAACGAAATCCTTTTTCATGTTGTCTTTTCTTCTCCTCCTCATCTGTCATTCTTGTGGCATCCCTCTTTTGGAAAATGAACGATGACAAGGTAAACTGTCAGGGGGGAACAGCTGAACTGTTTATGAGACTGACAAAGACTGTTTACAGTATATGGCTATGATGGACAGCGCTGAATGACGACTGTTGGTAACAAAATACGCTGCTTATGTCTACCTGCTGCATAGGATATCACCTGCTGGATACATTAATTGAGGTGTTTTCTGGTGTCATAGTTGCATAGTCAATTTTATCTTTATTTATTTATCTGTATTTCTTCATCGTCACATCCAGGCTTTATCCACTGAGTGAGAAAGAATGAAATTCATCTTTTATCTCTTGTCTCACCCAGTGGCTAATACAATATAATCCCACTTAACCGCTCTTGTTGATAAGCCTCACCTGACACACACACATATTCATACAAATGAATGGTCGCAAAAAAAAAAAAAAAAAAAAAAATGCACACAGATAGAGCAACATGTTCTCTGTTCCCAGTCCTCATAACCAGGAGATCCATTTATTTCTCACCATAGGACTTGCCTATAAATTATGCCTGGTTAAGGTATCATTTAGCCTGGACTGTTAAGCCACTCCTGTCATTTTAGTGGAAGGATCACTCTTTGCGCTTTCCATGAAGGCAACATTTATGTCTTTAATTTACAGCTCCTAGCCTGGAGGATACTCCTCGGCTTTATGAAGTGGTATTAGGGGGCCTATTTAGTTGTCATGGCAGAGCACTGCTCAGTGTGGTGTAGCCAGCAGAAGCCAGCCCCTGGAAAAGGAGAGACGAGGGAGCAAAGGCAGCGATTTCAAATGAGAATTGCTGTCCTTTTAACTCAAAGAGCTCTGTAGCTTGGCAGGAGCAGCTGAGCAGGGTCTTTGAAGAGAGGGAAAGAGAGACAGAGGGGAGGGAAAATGAAACAGGCCCAGTCCAGCCCCACATATTATTCCCCCTCAGGACGTACAGAGTCTATATTGGCTGAAGCAGCATGGCCCCTGGGGTCACAGCTCCTTCTCTGTCTCAGAGAGCTGCAGCACTAAGAGGGACTTTCCTCTGTCTGCCTCAAAAACAAGCTGGTGAGTGTCTGCTGGTAAACCATCACACATGTGCCTCCCAGCACCAGGCCTGGGCTCTGTGGGTGAACACAAAGCAGCGGCACTTATTAAATTTCCATGAAGTTTACCAAATTTACGGGATCAGTGGGGTGAGGCCATCAGGGAGCCCATGCCACCGCCTGCAGCTTTCCTCTGCCACAGAAGCCCAGTGTGGTTGCAGGACATTCTCCTACCTCTCTCTCCACCCCCTGTTTTTCTTCTTCCTGGCTTAACAGTGGAGGACAATTTCTACTGGCTGGGCCTTGTGTGCTACAGAGCACGCTGCTTACATCCTACAGGGGCCCCAGAGGGCCAGAAGTATCAGGAGAAACTAAAGGTAGAAAAAAAAATGGAGAGAAACATCCAGACACATGGCATTTGGATTTAGTCTTAGCTGCACATCAGTAAATTATTGACAAAAAAGGCATAGTCAAGCACATAGAGACATAATAGAGTACAAGTCAGAGTGCAAGTGTAGTCAGACTAAATAGTCCAGTCAGAAAAATGGCCCCATTGTAACAAAGAAGATGTAGTTGACTTTATCCAGTGAGAAATGGGAAACAAGCTATGGCCAACCAGAGAAATTTAGGTAGATAATCCCCCTCATGTCATGGGCAGTAAATGTTCACAGCAAGCTGTTCATCAAATCCAGGACTCTTCCAGATGTGGAACCAGTTACTAAAAAAAAAGAGATCACAAGAGTAAAAGAGCAGAGAGGGACAGTTCACAGGCCTGTTTCAAAGTGATGAGAGTTTGGTAGAGGAACCAGACTGTTATTGCCTGGCCTTGAAAAAATCGAGAGGAACATTTTCAGTCACCTCAATCAACAAATAATAAACATGGTTTGTTGACTTTCTATCAGCTCTGAGATATATAGGTATCAATCATTTTACAAAAAACCATCAGCTATAGAACCAAAACTAAGTAGAGCCCATAAGTACTTTCAAACTTTTAAACAGATCTCAGTTGTTGTAAAACTCCCCACTGATGACAATTATTGTCACTATGGGAAGAGTTTAGTTTCAGCTTAAACTTTATGAAGATGAAGTTGAATTTATATATATATATATATATAAGGTACAGTTTGAAATCTAATGTACTGGTTTTATTTACCCAACCACAATAATGCCTTGGCATCTCTTTTGCAAACAATATATATCATTTATTGCACAAAATAATTATATTATTTTAATTGCTGAGTCCTACAATCTTATTTTCTTTTAACAAAGTCAACCAATGAGCTTGTGATGGATACAGTACAAATCAACTTGTTTAAAAGTTTCTAGAATCAACTATAATTTTCTTGATTGTAATGTAGCTTTAAAATACAGTGATTTCCACAACCACAAGTACGCAGCTGATGATAGACAAGTTCAGACTGTATGTGTACACAGCTAGTGGGCAGACGGGTTCTGTTTATATTTTGAGATTTAGCTTGTATTCATTTCCTGAAAACGGTTGAGGTCATGTATGCAATGAGAATGCATTATTAATTAAACTAACCATGTACTAACGCAGTAAGAGGGTCCAATATGGTTCCATGAAAATAAATATATGTTCCCCCCCNCCCCCCCCCCCCCCAAAAAAAAATTGGAACGATTCAATATGAGCATGAGAAGTTCATTGTTTTACAATTCAACTCCAATTTAAAGTCTCAGGGAGTGAATGTGGGTGACTAATTGAATAGACAAAAATGCTTTGCAAACCTCTCCTAGGTATATAAAAGCTAAAAAATGTTTTGTCTAGTTTGAGATAACAATGCCCATTACTTATGCAACAGACACCTCAGGTTTCACAAACTAGACTGCATAAAGTGGGATGTGGTCAGTGCAGAGTCAGCTGCAGACAGTCAATTACAGGTATAGGCAGTCATATACTAATGCTTTGTTTGGAAAAATTACACTTTATTCCCATGTTGTTGTGTCTTTTATGTTCTAGTCTAAACCAAAGCCAAATACCTAGGTTGTGTAGCTGTTTAGAAGACAGCTTTTGTGTGATTCATTACCCTCTACCCTGCAATGAAAAAAGATATACACAGACAGTCATTCTATGATTGCACGTCAGGAGAAAACAGACCACAGCATTTTCCAATTGCAGATCAACTATGAGCTGTTGATGCAAATGCAAGTCAAACAAGACTGTGCATATGTAGCCCATATCTACTCATCAATTCCTGCTCAGGAATTCTACTCACAACCATTGTCTGGTTCTATAGTTTTGCAAGTAATGAAAAAATACTCTGAGAGTAAAGACATAAAAAAAACAAAAAAAAAAAAAATGATAGCATTCCTCTTGATCTCACGGGAAACACTACCATGGCACAAGCACATTTTCCAAGATTTTCCTGCTATCTAGTTTGTTACAAGATGTGCTTTTGAAAAAAGGACAAACGCAAAGTCAGTCATGACCTTAAAGAGTGCCTATTCCCACCCTGTTAGATCGTGGTGGAGATGAGGTGTACAAGCCTGTCCCATTAGCTCCACCTTTTCACCGCCCTCCCTCTCAGGGTGATGCTGGCCATGCTCCAAAAGGACTACATTTCGATCTCAGCACCTGATAAAGTCTGGCTAGTTGATGGACCTGATGACATCTGCACTGTCCGTCTGTGCTCCCAGACAAATGCAACTGAGGAAGGTTAGTCCTGGCCCTTGTGCCCCTTATCAATCAATTACATTTGGCCTTGTCAGATTAATTGTATGGAATTGTTTGCTGCAGATAGGAACCAAGAAGACTGTGGATGGGGGCTGGGCAGGATGCCAGCATGTTTGTTGGTGAAATGTGATTTTGAATTTCACTCACCTCTATTTTACCCTTTTTGGTTTAAAGCCATCCAGATTCAGTTTTAGACAGAAATATTGTTATTTCAGTAGAAAGGAAAATACATCCAGAATTCTACATAGAGGAGTGTGTAATACCTTTTGAACTGTTATTTTTGTTTTCATAAACTAAAAATATTAATCTGAGAGTAACTCTGACAAAGCTATCCATGGCAGCTGGTCTCCACAAGGCACACTTTGAATGCAAAATCATTACTTCTGGTTGAGGTAGTCATTCCCATGCTGGTGCACCCCATCCACCTCCTTTGCTTATGAAAAGCTGGATTAATTATGTAATGTTCAGTTCACTGTGGCTAATAGCTGATAATGATGTGTGAGAGGTGTGTCAGACGGAAGAGCGTACTGGACTGCCAAGTGCTATTGGACCCAGGTCAGTTTGCGTTCATCTTACTAATGAGATGTCACATGGAGAAGATGGAGCAACCAGAGCAACCAAGCAGTCATTGCAGACTAATTTGCCTACAGGTTTGGACTGTTCAAACAGACCCAAATTCAGAGAGTAGCTGGCATGGCCTGCCAACTGACGACATTACTCTAAGGGTTCATTTTTCAGAGTGGCACTTGGCTGTGGGGGAGACAGCTAGGTCCGGTTTGGCCCAACAGCTGTGCCTGTGGTTCTTATTGGTCTGCTGAATGCCGTCAGTGAGCAAGCCTCCCATCTAGTCTTTAGCTCCACTCTGAAGAGATGAGTGGAGGTTAAATCAGCGCTTGTCTCCTCTGTCAGAACATCTAAATCTGTGGTGGAGAGAAGTGAAATGTGCTCCTCCCTTCATCCACCCCCTCAGGCTAGCTTTCCTTCTCTTAAGTTATATGCTGCTTTGCCAGTGGGTCAGGTTGATCCCCCCCCCCCCCNCCCCCCCCCGTCACTGGAACTCATTCGGAGGGCATTAAAGTGTAAACCAGATGAAAAAACAAAGGGCTTAGGCAAATCAGATGGCTCAAACAACAACAACAACAAACGCACACTCTGTAATCTGCTTAGGGAAATTAATGAGGGGGAGCCCCCTTGGCCAAGGTGGATAATGATCCTGGACCAGGGGGATGAGAGGCTGCAGTGGATCAGGCAGAAGGTGAGAAAGGGAAGGGGGGGGGATTAGAGACGGACTCCCACCAGAATCAAATAGGACTCTGGCAAAGGGATCCCTCCCCTCCTATACCCAAACTTCAAAAACCCCAGCCTAAGCTGGAAGTAGGTGTCTGTAATCCCCTCTGTGGCTGTAGATCTATGCGTCCGACTCAGGCCCAGCTTTCATCCTGCAGCTTGTTCGGCATGCTCTCCCTCCATGTCCTGGGAACGTAAAGTTTTGCACTGTGGCCCCCATGCAGATCGCAGGGATCCGCTGGCTCATTACCTCTTCATTAGCGTGCTGCATCGTTGACTGCCAAGAGGATCAGACCATGTGTGGAGTCTAGCTGCACAGGCTGTTTGTGGGGCCAGAGACCTGAACACAGCAGCCAGATGGACGGATGCATGCTACTGGAAACATGAGTTAGCAGCCTATAGATCTTGGCACTGTTGGAAGCTTTCTTATTGACAGTTAACTTTTCTTTGTGTGACCCACATTTTAAAAGACCCATTTGTACTAAGCAGTGTTATTTCAGTTGATCCTCTAGCAAAATAACCTATATGTTTGTTATTATACCTGTCAACTCCTCCTGCATGGTTGTCCGATCAAATCACCTGAATGGAATGGAGGGACTTTTCTTAGATATATACACTCCTATTTCTTAGGGTCTGAGAATTAGTGTCAAAACTGTCACTTACATCCAATGAGGATGTTATGAGATACCTTTGAAATGTGATGCCAGATGCCATTCAGAGGTGGATTTATCTGCCTCTGCTGTTCTTTCTTACAATTCTTAGAATGCAGGATGATTTAAGGAAGAGGCGTGGAATTGAAAAAATAAGTAGGCTTTGTAGTGCTTAATGGGGCCCAAAGCTCACTGTTTAAGCCCTCCTCTGCATCTGAAGCAGCCACAGCCAGAAGCCGAGCTCCATGGAGCCAAGTCTCATCAACCACTCTGCCATCCTCTGGTGTGATAGTGGCAATACACATATACACACGTTTACAAGCACCATACATCCAAAATTATTTTGAAAGTATGTAAAGATAAAGCTAAATATATAAAAAGGGACAGCTGAAATCAATTTAGAGTCAAATAATGATAGCAACTCTGCATGGATCATCAGATGTGTTAGGTTACTGCAAGAATTTATTTTTTTTTTAATCAAACATTGTGAGAAAGCCAATTTAATAGAACTGACAGCTTATTATCAACATGCTGTCCTGAATTAAGCAAATCAAAACTCACATACTGGATTCAGATCAGACTATAATTGCTTGAATATTATTAAAACATCAGAAATATTGCTCAAAGAGTTTACAATTTGTCAGTACCTGACTGTTCTCTGTTGTCACCATCCTTTTACCTCGCTGCTGGTGTGATCTCTGCGTCTAAATTATGCAGTTCCTTATCTGACAGTCATTTCCAAGGCCACGCATGCAGTGTGGCCCCATGTGGTTATGGCCAGGTGTAAAAGCTTGACCTCTCTGTAGGACAGCAGAGTGACTTTCATTAGCGCACCCATGAGCCGCCTCCCACTGAGCTCACTCAGATTTAACACTGCAGCCGCATACAAGATGAGAAGGAGGGTTTACATAATCCAATAAGAATCATTAACTGGAAATGGAAACAAGTGATGAAAGCACAGAGGTACTTTATGTATTTCGCCTCTTATGGAAATATTCAATATGACATACAGGTAGATAACAAGCTACATGCTGCAGTAGTTTGTTGTGGGGAGAACATAAACATCACCTTTGTAGCCTGGATAGCTGACGAGACTCACTGTGTAAATGGCAGTGTGTTTTGGAACAAATAAACATGTATGTGCACACGCAACATAGACATGCACACACACACATGCAACTCGAACACCTCTGATTTCCCAGCAATCTCATCATTGCCTCCTGCTTGGCTGGTGTCTTCATATGTTCTCTTTCATATGCAGTCACAGTTGTTTTTGATATTTTCATCCACTAGCCAGAGGATATTTATCTGCAGGAGCAGCATAACTGGAAAGCCTTTTTCAAATGTTAACATGGCCGGAACATCAGGGTCTTGCTAATTAATGCATCTAATACAGTCCTGTATTTGTGTTAGAGAAACTCAGACAATTAATGTATGTCATTATATTGTAATTGCACAGTTATTCTACATTTAAAGCACACATGCAAGCAGACACACACATACACACACGCACACACACGTCTTTTCAGCCCTAAAGGTAGGTAAATTCCACACTGTTCCTAAAAACTGATTAGAGTCGGAGATTGTTTCTCCACGGAGAATAAGGATTAAGTGTTTTAGTATTCTTTAAGTTTCTCATCACTTCATGTGTTAAATTTGTTTTGGGTTTTTGTTTGTTCTAAGATAAAATTTCACAGGCCTGGAGCATCAGAAATATGTAGACAATCCAATGGAGGGCAAAAGTCCTCTCTTTAGGAAAAGATGACAAAAGAGCTATCCGCTTGCTGTTGAAGAACTACTTTTGAAGTCAACATGGATACACGACATGACACATGTTCTTAATGTGTGTATCGATTGAGTCGTTGATTGATTGATATGCAGTATATTGGGCACCACTGATTCATATTACGTATGTGAGTTGTGGATTGATAAACTTTATGTTTGTGATATAAAGATAGCTGAAGTGAGAGAGGAGGTGTGTCTGTCTGTTTTTAGCTTGAATGAATTAAACCGCTGTGCTGTGGTCTCAGTGATGGCCCCTACTGCGGAGCTTCATGAAGACATATGGGCCTAAAGAGCACTTGATGTAGCTGCCACTGCCTTGCTTGTCATCCACAATTTCGCCTGCCGTAATCTCTGCTTTAATTTACTCCACTCCACAAGGCAAACAGTGACTAACACTGTCCTCGGGGGTCCTTTCACTTATGTCAACGGTGACAAGGAATATGCAAAGGCCCAATTTCTCACCAGGAAGGGTGACAGAGAGCAGTTCCGCCAAGGAGCACACCTCCCATTTCTCAGCATCTTTAAATGTCAGTCACAAGAGTGCTTTGCAGTTGCAAACTATTCTTCAGAGACCCTTTTATTAACATGTTGATCCAAGGGGTCATTAGGTGAAGATTGTTTGGCTCAGAGGATGCAGCTATTAATTTGCTGAGAGATAGACTTTGCTGGAAAGTTTGTGACAGTGCAGTGAGACTACAGAGACTACTTCTTCAGACTTAATCTAAACTGTTTTCCACCCCTTTATCCTTTTCTTCTACCTTATTTTTCCCACTCGTCTAATTTTCTCCTGGAATGCTGGCAGAGAGAGGAGCCATTGACGGGCACAAGTAATTGCTATCAGTCTGTCATTAGGTTTCTCTCTCTCTCTCTCTCTCTCTCTCTCTCTCTCTCTCTCTCTCTCTCTCTGTCTCTGTCTCTTTTGCTCTCTGTCTCTCTCTCTCTGCCAGGCCTGTGCTCAGTATTGCTTACAAATAAGACACTTAGGAGACGAGTGGAATTTGCTCCCCAAAAGCTGTGATGTATTGGATTTTTTACGGTCAGAGCAGCTCCTCCAACTGCCTTTTCATTCCCTGTTGTCCTGAGAACCATTTTCACTCTGTTTGCTATATTCTCTCTCTCTCTCTCTCTCTCTCTCTCTCTCTGTCTCTCTCTCTCTCTGCCCTCTCCTCTCTGCCTTTCAGAGTATCATTTGCAATTTAATGCTCACCTGGGGTGAGCCTTGACAATAGCTTCCACCATGAAATGGCCCAGGCCCTGCCTGCATGCCTAATGAGGTTGATGTTGAGCTATTTAGGTCATTGTCCCTCTACAATATCTACTTAATGCAACTCCATGGGAGTGGATTGTTGGAACGGTTAAAGATTCTATTAAGTCTTTACAAAAGCCATTCTATTCCAATAGCCACCACATACTACCAGGGCCACTGCTCTACTTCACTTTCATTCTGTTAGAGGCTGTTGTGAAAATACGCAAGAAGTAGCAAGAAGGTGTAATGTTACTCTGGAGTGTCACACTACTAATATCTTTCCAATATTCAGTCGTATGTTTTTGTGGGCAAAAAGAAGCTGAAAAATGTTCAGTCAATCAACAGTTCCTTTTGAAACATATGAGATCTGGATTGAGAAGGCGAATTCATATTAATCATTGCACAAAATGATCTGCCAAAACAGACAGCCAACACCAACTATTAATCAGAGCAGAACCCGTGACAGCCTTTGGAATCAGAAGGGAAGGAGTCAGAGGGGGGCCTCTTTGAGAGAGTACTTGATATGAAAACTGTGTTGTTGTGCTTTGTACCAGCCTGTGGGAGTTTTTAAACAAGCCCATATGGTGGTAGCCACCAGCTTTGGAGAAGGCGGGTGAGTTGGGGGGTTAGCCAGGACCAGGATTTCACACAGTCAGTATTGAGTGGGATTGAGGAGGCGAGTTCTTAAGCTGTCTTTTCAGGCACAGCAAAAGCCCTCCATCTGGCCTCCCCTAAAACTCGGGGCGAGTTTACTCAGCTCCCTGTCGGCTGATTGGGCCTCCTGAAGCAGAAGTAACAGCATCAATAGTGTAAACCCTTGCCACTTGAGAGTATTACATTTCTTTTCATGCTTGACTTAATCAAAAGTGGGGAAGTGAAATTTACACCTTTTTGATGTTCTTTTTTTGCTGCTCACTAAGAGGGGTGATCTTAACCCATTTGATCTTCACAAGCGCCCACTAAATGGCCAAATATGCCAAGCAGACGGAAGCAGACGGTTGGCAGTTGCCAGTTTGCACAGGGTCACTGTTGGAGCACTCCATGTGGTGGGGCAGGCAACCTCACAGAAGGCTCCAGTCTTCACAAAGTCCAGCCAAGCTTCTGTCTGGAGGCCCACTGTCCCTCGCTCACTGTTCGCCAACAGCCAAAAATCAATCCACCCTCATGCTGATTCTCTGTGCAACATCTGAGCCAATGTGAGACTTGTGTCGACTGAGCAGCATCACAAGAACACTGTAACTGGGGCTTTATAACAAAACGGATATACAAAAAGAAGCTGCCATGTGTCAAAGCAATGATGGGTATATTTGATACTGTTAGCATTGCTTTGCTGTTTCACTATCTAATTTGCACCCAATGGCACATTATATGGTGTACACACTGGTAGATTGAGCCTTCAGTGACTAGTCTGGGCTATGCAAAGATGCAGTTGTTATCATAATTCTTATTACCAGTATGTTAATGTATGGCTATCTGATAGTTGCGATAAGAACAGCAGATTGGCTTTATTTGACCATTAATTGTTAGACTATAGTCACTTTACTAATCCAAGCTGTTGACTGATGCTGTATGAGGGAGGTGATCTGGGGATGTATAAAGATTCTCCTCAACAGGAATCTGGAGAGAGAGCAGTTGTCAGAGAGCTGCTAGCCAGTGACAGTTGCTCCAGGAGCCTGGCTTTAATGAGTGTGTGATGTCTGGAGTCTTTAGCTCATGTTAAGCACAGGCTAAGGCCAGGATCTGACCGATGGAGCCCTAGGCTTGCATACTGTGGAGCTGTGTTTGCACCTCTTAATGAAGCTGGGGCTGATGACACTGCCTGGCCCTCCGCCTGCCCTTCCTTTCTCCCCAGGACCAACTCTGTGCCAACCAAGACTGCAGCAGAGACCCACTCCATTAGTTCCTGTTTATTTCCCAAGCTTTCTAAACCCTACTCCTTAGTTATTGTGTGTAGAAATTTTGCCCCTCCCCTTTCTTTAACTGCTGTTGGTTATGCATTTTGGTCCAATTTTCTCACTTGCTGCCACAGACAAGACACAAAAAAAAAAAAAAAAAAAAAAAAAAAAAAAAAAAAANGTGTGTGTGTGTGTGTGTGTGTGTGTGTGTGTGTGTGTGTGTGTGTGTGTGAGGAGTTTACTTGGTGTCAGCATGAAAAGAAGGGGCCCCCATCCAGACAGCCAAAATCCTGCCGAGGAACTTGTCTGGGATCGTGATGTTCCGACAGCTCCGCTGTGACAAGATACATAGTTTCCATTCAGCAACAAGCTTCTTATTGGTTACTATAGTTTCACTAATGCCCAATTGAAGGCAATGCCTAATCTCGACAGAATGGGTTAAAAGGTGCCGATGTCCAGAGCCACAAAACCACATGTTGAGAGTCAGGGGACCAAGGCCCCACAAAGCACAGCTCCCCCAGCTTTGATGTGGCCCTTTCTGGGGCAGGAGATTGAAGAGAGTGGAAGAAGAATACACAGAGACCCCCCCGTAGCATACAAACCCCTCGAAGCTGACAATGGCAACTGTTGAAGAGCAGGTCAGGGCTCACAAAAGATGGGCATCTCAGGGAGAGACCCAGCACCGCTTCCTTCTCCTCTACCTCCACCACTTTCATCATCACAGCTGTCATCATCATCACACTGGCATAATGACCATTTCTGTCATTCTTATCTTCATTAACCTCATCCTCCTGATCATAATGGCCTCACAATTTGTCTGGTAATATTATACAACATATGCACACTTGTTCATCCTTTTATGTATATGATTTCAGTTGTGTTCAGAGTAGGGAGTTATAGATGAATGGTGACAAAGGAGGACAGCAGTAAAAAGCAGTGAGGGAGGGCAGAATAAACAAGGAGTGAATCAGGATGAGGAGGTGAGAGGAGTCAGTGATGTGTGTGCTGAAGGGTCTCTCGTCTCAAGTATTTTGCTATTGTAGCCTGTGGCCGGCAGTGTGTGTGTGTGTATGTGTGTGTGTNGGGGGGGGGCTCTCTGTTTCAATAGACTACTGCTCAATGGCTCTGAGGAGTAATTGAAAAGCTAATATTGTTCAGCATATCTCAGGGATTACATCTTATTGTAGTAACAAGTATGCAATACTGCAGTGTTTATTTTTGGTCAGGCTTTGTTGTGGCCACTAATTGGTGCTGAGTGTGAAAATGTAGAATGTGCATTATCATGGCTGAGTCACAACGGTACAAACAGACCTCCAGTAATCACTTACACTGTGTTATCTTTGGAAAGTATCTTGGCTGAAAATCAGATCCACAGACAAAAACACAATCGATGGCCATGGTTTAACAAATGTGTTTGAAATGAGTCTGGAAACGTGGTTGAAATTTGTGCTTAATGGTGTAAAAATAAGCAGGTTAGACTGGCAACGCATCTGCTTACGATGATCTCACAAACACAGACCCAGCTGTTTGCAAGCACATTCACTTATTAGACAGACATTAAACATTAGTGCAAAAAAGTCTCATTCAGCATTTCTCAGTCAGTCATCGTCCACAGCTATATCTCCTATCATTGTTCAGTTTATGGCAGATTTTAAATCAATTATGTAATTTGTAACAACTGCTGCGACTGGTTCAGGCCTAAACAATGGAAATGAGATAACTGCCCTTTAGTGAAGCATCAATGGGCTTACAATGTGCTGAATTAGCTGGCATATTAATGACCAGATGCAATACCTCTCCATTCTCCTCACCCAAATCTGCTTATGCAAATGGGCCATGGATCCAGTTCAAAGGAGTCTCTTTTAAGTGAGCCCTGCACCCCTACACCCCATCCACACTGGGGGCTGTGAGGGAAAGTGACATGAGAAAAGTTAGGGACACTTGTCTTTTTTTTCTTCTCACAGAACATGATTCAGGTTAGCATGCAACTCTGCTGGTTACTAGCATGGTAGGGGTTGTTGAGTCCATAGGATTGCTGGATGCAAGGGAGGGGTGTTGGGGGTGTGAGGGGGCAGAGAGTGGATTAATCCAGCCAATTGTGACTGTGTGTTTAAAATGTGGTGTTCAGCAGGGGGGAAAGCAGGACCCATCCAAGTTCATGCCCCTGTGTGAAAGAGAAGAGAAAGGCTGTGGGGTTCGAAGTTGAAGGAATAGAATAATCCCCTTCACATTTGTTAAAGGGCTGCTGGTCTTTTGTGTTGGCCAAGACAAATTTAAAAGGCGATGTCATAATGGTTCAATTGGAATGATATCTTGGAACACAATAGATTTGGCTTCTTTCCATGAACAACTTAAAACCCTATTGTTCCTATTATTGGATGAGTTGTTTGGATACATGCATACATTCTGAATGAGAATAAGTTGTTGTAATACAACCTGTTATAAAATATTGAGCATGATTGCACATGTTGTGGCCTCATGAATGATGGAGACAGTGAGGAAGGGGGGAGGAGATAACTGTATAGTGAAAGTGATTTCTCCTTTTAAACAACAAACATATGCTTGCATAGATTTACTTGACAGACCATTTATGGGATTATTTAATATTTCTTGTGTTTTTGAAGGCCCTGAAAACATAGGAAACTTTTGATCCAAATCATTTTAACAGC
The DNA here is from genome assembly GCA_014773175.1 of Lucifuga dentata. NCBI lineage: Eukaryota > Metazoa > Chordata > Actinopteri > Ophidiiformes > Bythitidae > Lucifuga > Lucifuga dentata. Next base: position 137,917 of record VXCM01000039.1, on the reverse strand, counting down.
TGCATGCATTATATGGAGTGTGAGGAGGAAAAAAAAAAAATATATATATATATAACAAAACAAGTTGACCTCAGATAACCTCTTTTATATTCAGGTTACATACACATATCTTTGAACATGTTTGATTTTCTTGTTTGTTTTCTTTGCGGTTTTGCTTGAATTTGTTCCTGACATTAGTGATATATATGTTGGATGTAAGACTGGAAATTCTGGCTTGAGTCAAAAGGGGCTGCTGTTCTGATGTGTACGTGATGCTCTCTCACATTTCCACTGGAGGTGAAAGTACAAGACCCATAGTAAGTGCTTTATTATCCCAAATAAATAAGACATTTATCACCACCATCAGCCCTCCTGTTAGAACAGCTTTTCTTTACAATGCCTGACATCATGTGTTTGCCTGTATTTCCCAACAACTGTTGCCTGTGTATCTGAGGCTTAATGCAAAGTTTATCCATGAAGTGCACATTCAACACTGTTAACCCTCACAGGGAGTTGCCAATTAAACACAAAGCCTTAACTTATAAACCTAACTCTCAAAGTACATACAGTACATAAAGTACATATAATACCCAATTGAGTGGTATTATTTATTATTGCAGGATTTTTTATGCGTTGTTGGGCAGAGTCCAAATTCTGGCCGGCTGTGTGCGAGCGATAGGAGTGGTGGGAAGGCCGACATCTTGTGCTTATTGATAGATGTGGTTATTTCATTTACTCCAAAGAAAACCCAGACTAGATAATATTTGCAGTCTTAATTTTGAAGTACTTACAAAGCCAAATGACTGCGGTCTACCTCATTAGGACAGATGAATGAAGAAATCACATAAACGTGCTAAACTGACTTCAAATTAAAATCACAAAACTAACTTGTGCTCATTCTGTTGTCTTGTCTTGCACACTTTTCAAAGCAGATTAATAAAAAGTTTATTTATTTGAGGTGATAAAGCTACTGCTCAATAACATCCTGAATATACAGTATATCACAACAAGTAAGAATAATAGGTCACTGAGTATATACTTCAGTGTATAAAAAAAAAGCTAAAAGAAAAACATCCCTCTAACTTGTGACCACCTCCTCCTCCCCATCCATCTTGGCATGGGGGGGGGGGNGGGGGGGGGGGGGGGGGGGGGGGGGGAGGGGGTGCAGGACGCTGGCCTCTCAGTGAATTTTCCCTCCTTAAAGAAGCTCATAATGGCTGTGTGAAGTCCCTAAGAGGGAGGGCTCCACTAGGTGACAGATTCTTCCTGTCTGTGAAATTCCCCCTGCGATAATTTGTCTTTGTGCTGATGGGCCCGTAGCTCCACGCGACATGGGTTATGGTAGGGAGGGCGGGACTGTCCTCATCACCTGCCATCTCTCTGGCCCTCTTGACACCCCACACACATAACCCNCCCCCACACACACACACACACACACATACACTTTCATCTCTCCAGCAGGAGCTGTCTCCTTACTGGCAGAGCAACCAAATAATGGAGCTTGTCACAGGCCTTGTTCTTTGTGTTTTTCAGGCCCCAAGAAAAATGCAAACACTCCATTGTAGTCATTAGTTTTCCCATCCTTTCTGCTGGGGCTGGTGGGTAGGGGCTTTGACTTGGTTGAAAAGGGACTCAAAGAAGAATTTGGCTTTTTTAGAGAAAGCGAAGTCTTGATGTCCACATTCATGCTGTTTGTGTGTGTTGTGCGTGTTTAGTGGTGTGTGTATGTATCTTACTTCACTGGCAATAGATAATATACACACTGACATACACTAAACATTTCACATTCCTGCACTTCTTGCAAGCTTGTTTTTAGTGTGTACATGTATGCGTTTCTGTGTTTCTTCTCATCCCAGAGCTCATCAATCACCTGTCCTGATAGTCAGTCTGTCCAAGTCTGTTACAGATGTGTACATGCTTAATTATTTGTCGCATAATTAGTTCATGAAATGTCAGGAATGTCAGTGTGAGCTTGCAACACAGATTCTGGTGACATGGAGCAATGGAGCCAATTGTCATTGTGATCCCAGCAAAAGTTTTGGGAAGGTGAGGAATTTTGGGTCAAACTACAGGGGGCAGGAGGAACGTATGAGCTGCTGAAAGATAGAGAATGTCTGCTATGGCCATTATACAACTCTATAAAGCTGACACTGGTGAGAACTGCTTTCATCACTGTATTTTCTCCACCAGATATCGACTCCTCCTTGTGCAAATGTTATTATCTGGCAGCAGTAAAATACAGCGCATGTACTCACACATTAATGGATCACAGAACAAATTTTACCGTAAGTGTTCCTGAAGACAGGAAAACAGATTTCTTTTTCCCCCCTTCAGCTTGAATTTTATTCTGCCAAAATGTTCCTGTAGCATGTTTGCAAATCACATGTTGCATTCTGAATTTTTGCCATTGTGGTTTCTGATCAAAGACTTCAATGACAAGTGTACTTGGATTTTAACTCCCGTATTCATATCCATCATCCCAGTTAGCCCATTCAGTGTGAGATGTAACATGGAAGACCTGAAAAGGCTTTATGGATCTAAACAGGAACCAGACGCAGTGTTTAATATTCTCTGCCAGTGCTGTTATAACATTGTGTGGATGCTTGTAGATACAAACCATTTGGGCCTGATTGAGAAGCTCATCAATAGGCAAGGACAGACAAAGAGGAAGCCCATGCTTCCCTTTGTACTCACTTTAAATTCAGCTGTTATCTGGAATGTACCAGCTGTCCACTGTATACAAAAAAAAAAAAAAAAAANAAAAAAAAAAAAAAAAAAACTGCTGCCTTTCCCAAACCTGATCCTGGCATTTGTGCTGAGTGAAGAGGGACTAGAGAAGCGCAGGCCCTGGGCCCCTGGGGAAGGAATGGAGGGCCCCTGGGAAGAAACTGATGGACAGAAGAGGAGGGGAGCATAACAACAGGCTGGCACTCACACTAGGCCCTGTATGGGTCTAAAAAGGAGCTAAGTGTGTGTTTCAGTGTGTCTGTGTGTGCATGTGTGTGTACATGTGCTCATACTAACCTTAGGACTTTAATGTGTGTCGGATTACAGAGTGGGGTTTACAGACATTCAAGGAAGTACTTCAAGAAGCATGTGTAAATATAGCCATGAAAAATAGTGTCATATTTACACACACACACACACACACACACACACACACACACACACACATATGATCAGACTCTTAGAACAACGCAAGAGCCTCCTACAACCTGATAACCCAAAGAGCATGATAGATGATGGCAGGCACTTTGAAGTAAAGCTTATCTAAATACAGCATAAAGAATTGCCCTTTACCATACAAGCTCCCTGTTCAACAACACAGTCAATAACACATACCTGAACTTCCATCTAGGATTAATATTAGTCAATATGAGCCCTGAAACACACCCATCACACTTTGCTGCGCTGTAATTCTGAACATGTTTGAACTCATATAATTTGAAAGTGTGCATTTGTGTGAATATGTTCACATCCAGTGTGCTTGTTGTTCTGCTTTTGCTGGATCAGACACTCTGGCTGTATAGATGGTATTTGTTCACAGTTCATTTGATGGTGTTATCTTGCATTAGCCACAGTGTTGCTCCTCGTCTGTAGCTAGCGCTCTGTACAGCCCCCAGGTTATGGGCCCTCATCTCACCCATCTTACTAAATGACTTAACTAAGCTAATGAATTACCCAATTAATAAGAGCAGGACCCTCTCTCTGCCCTTAAGTGCTCGTTTATAGGAGGAGACCACCCCTCTGACCTCTATCCCTGAAGGGTTGTTTCACCCAGCTTCAGCATATAACATTAAATAAATATCATTTCAAGGCCATATTAGTTCCTCACATACCCATCCTTAAGTAATTAGTCACACTTACTGTATGCATTCCAGGTTGTCAATACATGCGTACCTCTCCTGTACGTATATGTGTGTGTGTGTGCGTGCATGCCTGCACCTTGTATGTGTGCCTCTGTATGTGTGTTTAATCCATTTAAACCAAGTCCAATTCAGCCACTTCCTCTCTCAGTCAGCCTTATCTGTAGCTACTGGGAACAAAAATCATTTGCAGTGGAGTAAAATGACTGAAAATAATGGGGAAATATCAAGTGCATCTTTTTGCTCCCCCATTTATTCCACCCGCTCTGAGTGAGCTTTATCAGGCCTAACACATCGCAACATACCCCTCCTTTTTTATTTTACTTAGATTTTATTTTGCCCACTCAAACTTTTCATTTTCTGACAGATTGAGGCACCCTATTTAACAGTTTTATTCATCTGTGCCTGCAGGCGGGGACTGACGTTACAGTCAATAAAAATGGCAGAGCTTTGCAGGCACCTCTTCTTTCCCCTTCCCTTTGTGTGCAAAGTGGCAGCCGTGAATTTAATCGAGGGAGAATGTTGTGATTACTTAATGGTTTCCCAGGCAGCCATGGACTGAAGAATTAAATTCCGCATCTGCTTTCCAAGGCGTTAATCTCCTCTCCTCACATTCCGCCTGTTATGATGTGCACACAAGAGATAATGTTTAAACCGACTAAAGCAGGGTAAACCAGCACAGGCTGTTATTGGCTTTATAATTACATAATTAACTTTTTGTTTCTAATCGTTATGGAGGTAATGGCTCCGTTAAAACGGAGGGCATCTGCCAACCAGAAAAACCAAATCAAAAATCAATAATCCATAGAATGCCATTAAGTGCTCGGTCCTGAATCATACGAGAGAGAGAGAGAGAGAGAGAGAGAGAGAGAGAGAGAGAGAGAGAGAGATGGTTCAAGAAGAAAGAGGTTTGTCTCTTCTCGTTTTCCTTTTCTTTCCTTTCCTATGTTTCCAGTGTGGTAAATGAATTGGAGATGAGAGTGTTATCTGTGGGAGAGGAGGCCCAGCAGCTGTGGGGAGCAGCAGGGTATCAGACTCTGCCAGGTGCATGGCAGGAGAGAGAGGGCCAACCGCCACCGTAAATTACACCTGGCCTCCCAGCACCGCTATTGTAGGGCGATTGACCCGCTCCAAATGAATTCCATTTTCTGCAGGTCCCTCCTTATTTCTAATTTACATTGTGATCATATATGTCTGAAAAATGATATCATAAAAAAGATGAATGTACTAATTACCTCTCTTCTTATCTCTCCCTCACCCAGTGCTCAACCCTTTGGACTTACTCCTCGCAGCATGTAAGTATGTCACTTATTTCATTGTGACAGGCGTAATGTATTCACAAAAGTGCACCATAAATACAGGCGTTCAGGTTGGCCACCTTGCACTCACATCAGGGGCCTCACAATGCCATGACTGCTCAAATGAATGGCGAATTGACAAACATTTCTGGAGCCAAATTACCCCCGGTGTCACTGTGAAATTAGGTTCTTGACCCGGCTTCTGATGCATGCTTATATTTCTACATATTTTCCCCATCGATTTTCATGCATGGCATCCAGCCATTGCAGTGTGAGATGCGGCTCCCTATGAGAAAGGGGTTAGGGGTATTTTAATACACCTGTGAAATGAGACTCTACTTGTCATGAATATGCTAAAGTAGAGCTGTCACAGCAGTCAGAGTGATATCCCCTCACCTCTCCCAGACGAGCTGAGAGGGGGGATAAGTGACTTCTACTCTGAGGGATGGGGGGGACCAAGCTTATGCTGCCTGCCAGTGACATTTTAACAAATAGGCTTATTAACAGTTCAGAGGCCAAGGACAACAGCAAGGTTATGCAACTACACTGATGTATATGGGAGAATATGAGAGAGAAATATTGAGTCGGCCAATAAGTGCTGATTGTGTGTGTTCCCGGTTCATTACTGCACAGCCTTGTCTGAATGTCTTCTATTTCCAGCCATCAGGGAGATGGCTTACTGAAGTGTTTATGTCTCTTCACCTTGGGATGAACTTGTAGTCTGCCTGTCAACATCTGTTTGCTTAAGATTTCACCTTCAAAATGACTTTGACTTTGGTGTGTTGTCTCTTTGTCTAATGGCTTTTTTCCTCTGCATCTGCTAGGCTCTTTAAGCACACATGCTCTATCATTTGACTGTGTATTCCATGACACTACGGTTTGGCACTTGACCTTGTGACCCCATTCCCAGACCCCTATAACCACCCCTCGAAGCCCAGCATGGCTAGCAATATAATGGTAATTCGTCGAGGTCACTGTTGCTAACCTATATTTCAACGAACCTCCCAAGAGCACATGAAATATGTCCAGGAGGGTCATATACTTGTCTAAAAAGAGAAAAATCTCTAAATTCATGTACTTAATGGTTAAAATGTAGGTTCCAATACTACTATCTTTACAGTTTATATGAAGAATTATATATTTATAGCATCCTGTTCATGTGATATTTAAGCTTTTCCCTCACACTGTTTGTAGTCTTCCTGACTTTATGCCATATATGTCATTATGACCTGTGACTTCAATTTATTAGTATGTCAATGTCACCAAAACAAATGCCTGTGCATGAAAGGCACTCTACTGAAGTGATTCTGTCTTCTGTAAGACTAAAGAAATACCACTTTTTATTTAACCTAGAAAGTCTGTGACAAAGTCTTATTTTCACCTCTGAAACTTTTGAAGGAGAGTACAGCCTGGCGTAACAAACAAGCCTTTCCTTAGAAACACTTCATTTTGTGTGTAGCCATTACCCTTTGGTGTCACATTTGGCATTTGTTTTAAGTATTTTCAGGTACAAAGGCACTATCTCTAGCTGTAAAAGCCTGTGCGAAACGTTTTGCTTAACCTGCTGACACAAAGGAACCACTTAAGCAGTTTTCCCCTTTCATCCTCTACAAATTCAATGACTCATTTTCCATTTGAAATCAATAATGGGGATGTCAGTGACCGGAGGTAGCCGCATAAAGAGGGCATATATACTGAAACATATCAACACCTTAAAGCCACCAGGTGCACATAGAGTATATATACATGCACACTGTGGAATATACATGTATGTATATATGTGCATGCATGTGTGCTTGTATATATTTGGGAGTTTGTGCATCTGCTGGTGCATTTCTGCTCACATGTAGCACTTGATTCACAGACCAACAAAATTCCTGGACCTGTTGAAAGAGCCTCATGGACTGGTGGTGGAAAGGGGCAGATCCAGTGAAGAAGGCTGCCCTGGGAGGCTAGGGGCCAGTCTGGGTACATCCTAAACCCCCTGAGCCTGTATGGATGTCTGGAGGGCATGAGGCCACCTGGCCAAAGAGGGAGCGGCAGTGATTAATGCACCTTGTTTAGGGTGCCGTCATCGGAATGAGATGGACGAGGGCTCAGGATGATGGATGAAGACCGGAGCAAGGGCTGATAAGACATGGCCCATGAATCTGTTCTACATCATCGGCTCCTTTGATCACTGACAGAAGTTCAGAGATGGGCCTGTGCATCTGTCCAAACAAACAAAAGCCTCTTCCCGCCCAGAACCCTCCCTAACTCTGCTCCATCGTGACCATCCACCACCCTCAGCTCTAATACCCTGCCTCTCAGGTTAGCTCACACTCATAAACAAACAGTGGAGAAACAAAGATGGAATGACAGAGGGGGCATGCAACTGAAAACAAGATGGAATGAAGAGAGAGAGAGAGAGAGAGAGAGAGAGTAAAGTATCCATAAGGGGGGCTTGGAGCCTGTGAACCATGGCAGCACGGTTTAAAGCCCCCCAAAAGGAGCCCTCCTCTGCAATGACAGATTCGGCAGATAAGAGATGATCCATGAAAGCTGATCGGTGTGCTGACAGCAGGAGAGAGGCCTTGGCCCCGGCCGGCAGAGTGCATTACTGTGGGCAAACGCAGCTGTCAGGGCCAAACGGGCCCTCAGCTTTCTGCCATGCCACCACACTGACGTCACACAGCGACAGCCAGGGCCCGTCCACCCCCCGCTTCACTCCCTTCAGTCACTGAACGCTGCATTCCAACACTAAAACGTTCCCAGGCCAGTCTATTGCACAACTTCATTTTGGGGTGTATATCAGCTGACAGGTGTTGAAATTAACCTATCTCAGCAATTCTCTGACATATTGACAATGTGTAAAGGAATGCAGGGGCACACTGAGTGAAGGGTTTTTGCAGGTAAGTTATGAAAGATTAGACTTGGATTTACTCTTGTGAATCGCATTGAGCTGCAGTTATGAGGTCTCTTTTACTCTCCTAACACCGTTAGACTAAGAAGCTTTAGCACTAGTCTCCAGATAGACAGACAGACATATGGACAGCATGGAGAATGAGATCCACTGTGTAAAACAGCAGACTTTCATGTACTTTCCCTGCTGAACATGAGGCAGCATGGCGCTTATTCCACCAGCCTCCTAAGAAAATTACTCCATCTACCAAGGGGGCTGAGAAAAAAGTAGAGAGGATTCCCTCAAGGAAATGAAAGACAGTAATAAGCTATTTAATTTATACTTGAAATTATTTTATGCTCAATAGATACACTCTGGGTCCTTATTGCTATTTAAATGATTACTCTCGCCAAATTATTTTAATCCATTTTCAGAGGAAAAAATTCTACATCCTCATTTAAACAGCTAAATGGGGGCATCTTTTAACTTCATGCGGTCGACATAGTAAATTAGAGAACTAAAAGGCCTCCTTTTATTTTAGCATTCATTTCAAAGTATTAGCTCAGTAATGGTTATCCTCACATACTAATGTTGAATTATTTTACATATAAATGCTAATTTAAATGCACAGTCTCATGGTTCATTGACTTACCATTAAAGTTGTTTGTTTGACTCTGTCCTTTTATGAGGAGCATTACAAATAACACTTGGGTTAAACAAGAGATAGATATAGTTAATAGAGAGATATAGATATAGTTAATAATACTGCTTGTTTACTCAGAATCAGCATCACTTTAATTAAGACGTAAAATAAATGTACAGACTTTCACTTTAATAAATTCACTAATGGACATACAAATACACCAGGATCTTACGGTGCAGTGCAGTGGAGGACATGCTAAGGGCAGGTGTATACATATCATCATTCTTTAAATACCGATTCAATGGTCTGTCTCTGTAAGAGATAAGAGCAGGGGATGTCTACCTCATAGTTCCAACCTTGGTCTGAGACCTGAGCGCTTTGGTCTTTTTTTTCTTTTTGATCTCATATCTCTCAGAGTCTCTGTATCTCTCCTGCTTCACCTCTGTCCATGTTTAAACCCTGGCTGTCTTTCTCTCCCTCTTGCTCCCCTCTCTTCATTCTCTTGCTCTCCTTTCTACTCACATTAAAAGTGCAGGTGAATACATGAAAAGATTGGTGACCTTTTAATGAAAATGTCAGTATTCCTGTAGTGTGGGGAGAGGCAAGCTCTGTGTTTCAGAGATCCAGCACAGTCTCAGTGACAGCTGAGCTTTCACTAAACTCAACTACATGTTCCGTGACAGATCCTAAATGTCTCTCTTTCTCTACCTTCTCTGACACCAGGGCAAGGTCTTCTTAGGCCTGGATTATATTTGATGTTAAATATGCATATGCATTATTGCTGCCACACATTCTGCATTCATTTGAAGAGTTAGTTGTGCACACCTCCAAGAATTTATACACGATTCACCATCAACAAAATCTTGGTTGGGAAGTAGTATCAAGTTTTATCAAGTGAAGCCAAAAGTGCAGCAACAGTGACGACCAAAAAAAATGGATGAAAGTTTTGCAGCCAAGTGCAGGACGAGAGATGCATCAACCGTGTTCTCACTTAATCTTTAAATTTCTGATTGGGCAAAGGGTAAGATCTCCCTCCAAAGCATCAGGTTCACAAGCAAGTTGCTGGACAAAAATGGCATCGAGTTGCTCACATGCTCATCCTGAAATGTCCCCCTGTTCTCACATGAGGCTTTGCAGGAAATGTTACTAGGCTCTGAGGAGGGCAATTGCTGCAACAACTCGTCCTGCATTCTGCTATATATATTCTCATGTGCCGCTGTCCCAGGCAATAGCAGGAAATTTTCCTGACTAGAGTGTACGTGAGAAAGGGCCTTTTGTAACACAAGTAATGTCCTTAATTGCTCCCATGCTTGTTTAGACTTTTCAACAAAATCAGAAGTTGTTTTTTTTAAGATGGTGTCAATTATTTCATGTCAGTCCTCACGTTGCCTTTGGTGGAGCTGGTATTTAATCCTTCAGATTGACATTAGTTTGTGTGTGAGTCACACCATTTGTGTAGCAACTGTGTACGCAAGCATATGCAGACTTAAAATCATTCTGGCCTTAGGCTAAGTGTCTTCTTTTTAAAATTCTGATTTCAGTGGGTTTTTTTCAATAGACAGAAAATGTTTTGCCCCCTTACTTAGCATAAGGAATCAAACATCTTTCAACTTTTAATGAATGTTTTAAACAGGTTTACAGTTGCCCCTGAGCAGCAGCTAATAAAAGAAGAGACAGGAGCACACAGTAGCATTATGCACATTCCAAAAACCCATCGAGATGCTTTGCACAGACATCAGTTACAAAGAAAACTCAAACTGAATAAATTATCCATTTGCTATTTCAATCACAGCTGGTCTTTGGCAACACCTGACAAAAATGTCGCTTGTGGTAATGTCACTTTGATGTCTTCCTTTCTAGCACACTCTTCATCTTACCTGTGGGCTCAATCCACTGAATTCTTAAGGTCCACTTAAACAAATTCAGCTGTAGACCTTTCTGACTGACTCAATGCCATCACAGAGCAGTCGTGATCATTTGTTAACTGTACCTCTGCCATTTGTCACATTTTGTCTTCCTTCTCTATTTTTAGTGTTGCGAGTAGACGTCAAGGCAAAGGTGTACTTTAAGTAAGTGACAAGCTGACGACCAGCTTTATTTGATGCTTGCCAGATCAAAGCCTCTCTGCAGGGCACGCTAATTTGAAGTCCACTGCAGTGATGATTGCTGTGCATGATTACCCCACAATGGCACTCCTATTAATCACATCACTCTGATTATTCTAATTTGATTTGACTGATGATGCCTCCTCTAGTCCTACCTCTCTCTCTCTGACTCTGAATTTTTCTCTCTCTCTCTCTCTCTCTCTGACTCTCTCTCTCTCTCTCTCTCTCTCTCTCTCATCACCGCCATCACAGTGTCTCCCAATAAAACTGTCAAATGGGGCGACTGCTCTCCACAGTAAGTGGATGACATTTAAAAGGCTACAACATGACTGACAGTGTACTCACAGAGGGAGGGAGTGAGAGTGCAGAGGGTGGAGAAAGACAAGGAGAGAGAGAGAGAGGGAGAGAGAGAGAGAGAGAGAGAGAAAGAGAGAGAGAGATGAGGGAAGGAGGGGATGCCCATGTTAATACTTACAAATGAGTAATGTCTCCCCCAGCAGGTGCCACGGCCACACAAACTGGATAAATATTGAGATTCCTCCAAGCACAGCAGCATGAGAAATGAAACCCAACTGTTTCCAATGCAGCTCTGTAGAAGTGACTGGCACCGATGGGTTGCTTAGCACTTTCTCTCCTCATAATGTACTGATTGTTTGAATTGTTTTGTGAATGTTTTGGCTCTATAATGCGTATGCCCTAGTCACACTTGAATTACACAAATGTGGGTAATGCCCATAAAGAAAAAATAATAATAATAATAATTAAAAAAAATTAAAAACTTGATTTTTATATTGGCAAAGAAAACAATTTACATTATCTCCCATTATCTTAGTCGGCCATTATTGCTTCAGTTCAATGTATTTTGGCAGCTTCAGTATGAATGTTAACTAAAATAATTTTACTTTTGCAAACGGTTATCAATATTTTAAGTTGATCAGCATTCAGTGGCCAGAAGAAAAAAAAAAATGTTACACTTAGTGTATAGGCACTTTAAATACCATTTTTAAAGCTACATAGCAGGTATGATTTATTCTTGCACTAGTGACCTTTTGATAGTAAAAAGGAATGTTAGATATATTTAAAGTATGAAAATCAACTAGGAAATAAATGTATAACTCAACTTCACGGTCATAATTACACGTAGGCTGGCAAAATCATCCCATGGGATGAATTACCTTGGAACAGACATATAAGCTGCACTATAGATGACTAACAGTTCTCTTCTACACTTTGACACCAAGCCTTGCTATGCCTAATTGGAAGAACGCACCAGTGTCTAGTCTTTCATTGGTCTTTGCTTCCAATTTCAAACAGGAAAACATAGCAGCTGTTCTGAAATGTGATACAAAGCTATCTACTAAAATCAGTTCCCTAAATGAGTTTGAGGTGAGAAACATGTCATACAGTTGCAGAATCATGCTTGATTTCACATGCCTATTTTTAATAATAGTAACATTAATGAGGTTCGAGTTTGGAGAAGCAGCGAGTCGCTGCATCTTCAACAAAGTTCATTGTTTTGTCCTTATTAGATTTTTTTTTTTTTTTTCAAATTTAAATCTCTCAGGAAAAACTGAGCTTTTGAGATGTGCACAAGCTGTACAAAGCTAAATTACAAATAGGACATGTGGGATTGCAGTATCTCCAAATTGGTATCAAAAATAGTGGAGAGTTTCAACAGAGGAAAAAAATAGCAAACATTTCAGAGGATTCACCAATGTCAGCAGGCCAAAATAGTAAAAATTAAACTTACCCACAATATTTTTCATACAAACATTGAATTTCGGTTTCAGTTTATCTGATTTTTGGGAATTAAGTATTTTTATGTGATCATTCCAGATGCATAAATATGTGAATTCTTCAAAGTTATAGCGACAAGATCCTGTTTTTTCTCTTCCTCCAAAATGATGTAAATAAATCGGCATGGTAAGTTGTCTTTGCAATACTATAAGACACTGTAACCAGAGGACTTACAGTGACACTTATCCAATATGGAACTTGAAAATAATGATTTGCTATAGTTGTCATTTGCTGTGCTCTACTCATTAAAGGCCAGATACTACATGTAGGCCTCAGCTTTCCCAAAACAGCCATATGTAAATATCTTCAGTTTTCCACAGACAGTAATAAAAAACTATTCCAAGACATTTCAAGGTTCATCTGCATGGAAACAGCAAGAATGAGAGACAATTTCTATGACAGTCAATAAAGGGTAGCTGTTGGTAGTACAGAGCATTCTGAGAATTGTAGCATGGTATGACTCAAAATGCATTTTCAACTGAATTTTTAGACATTCAAAATGATAGAATTAACTTTCTCATTTGGAACTCCACCTCATCATTCCAGGCAGTGTGAGCAGCATGTTCCACCCGATTCTGTAGATGCAGTCGGTGAATTTTTTTGTGCGTCATATGCAGTGTGTTCAGGCCTGGAGCCCAGACAACACCAGAGCACATCCTCTTTTCAGACAATAGAACTGGTCTGCCATGTTATACCCACACAGCAGGTGGCCACGACTCTGCACAGGGCAGGAAGCTCCTCCAGCCGACCCACTGCCTCCTCATATATACAGTCACAGGATGTTCCCTCAGCCGCGTGCACACACACACACTGTGTTTCAATGCAGAGGCTCACATGAATCACTCAGTGTTTTTAATGTAAACAGTGCATAGAGTTATTACCAGTTTGTACATGTATATGTGTGCATATGTATTTAAAATATTGTGTAGTGTATTATCACCCAGGAGAACATATTAAGAATTTCTAAAAATAATAATAATAATAATAATAATAATAATAATTTCTAATCAGTTTCAGTTTCTATAACAAAATATTCCTGTGATGATTCCTAATGTCTGCACCAATAATAAAAGCCTGTGAATGTCTGCCACACTTCCTCTCATGTCATTCTAGGACAGTGTAAGCACTGGTATTGCATGAGATATTGTCAATAGAGCCTCTGAGACATCTACACAGGGACTTGATAAAAGCCCTTTGCCGCAGTAAAACACACACTGTCCATTGTGTTGGTTAAGGAATGAAAAAAAAAAAAACCTTTAAATTTCCCATGTCTCTAGATGTCACTGGGAGTTCAACAAGATTAGATATGGGACAGTTTTTCTTTGCCTTTCTTTGCCTTTGTTTGCTTTAGGTGATGGTGACCCACACAGAAGATATGTAAAGTTGTATTTCATGTTGAATATTACAAGCACGTGCCTACAAGCATAAGAAAAAGCACACACATTGACACATGCATGCACAGACAAATACACACACACACACACACTCATACAAGACCCCTGCTGTCCTTAATACACTCTTAGACCTGTAAAATTCACACCTATCAGACCGGAATGCCCAGACAGAATGGCCCATTTGGCGTACAGATGGCACTCCTGGTAAAGTGTGGTGTAATTGGTGCACAACCATGGCACTGTGTGGCCTAGCAGCCAGGGGCAACACATTTTCTGGACAAAGGGCAGGCAGTTTTTGGCTCTGTGGTGCTCTGTGGAAGAACCAAAGGCCATGATGCTGGAGCCATATGTTGTGTAAGTCTTATAGAGCCTGTATGTCTTTGTGTGTGTTGCTGGAAGGTCACATGTCTTTGTGTGCTCTGTGTTATGGTGTGACACTGCCATTATGGATGAGTGCTGACAGCCGGTGGCATGGCCACAGACAGAGGGCTTGTACTTGTTGTGTTAACACTGGCGGGACACAATAATCTGCTACTTGTAAAGCAGGTATCGTCCTGACAAAACCATTATTGTCTCCACATGGTAATGAGGGCTGGGGAGGGACTGGGAAATAGATTTAGAGGAGGCTGGTCCTGGGCTATGGCCTGCCTGAAATGGGGGNTGGGGGAGTGGGGTTTGTTCTCTTGCATCACTGAGCACTGAAGAGTTGTCTTAAATTGCCACAATACAAATTAGCTGGGCTAAAGAATGGAAGCCACAGAAGAGGGGGGAAAAAACAGATGACAAGCCTGAAGATTTAAGTCAAATATACAATAGCATTCTGTAATGCCTGCCACCCTCCANTAGGGGTTGAAAGAAAAGAACAGGCAAAAAAAAAAGAAAGAAAGAAAGAAACAGGGTGTGTTGTTGGTGTCTTCTAATGAAGCAGGCGAAGATGCAAGTCAATAGAGCAATTCATTAACAAATCAAAGTCCCAAGGGCCTGCCTGGCAGCATGGCTGTGTTTGTGAAAACCCTCCTTCAGAATGAATGCCCATATGCTGAGGGTCAGGGTTGATGCCCCTCTCCACGCTGTTTACCATTCAGCATACACACACATGGCCGTTAGGGTCACCACTATCTAACGCGTCCGCTGCTCACACAACAGAATTTCCATATGGTCCATGAAAATGGATACGCCATTAGACCTCCCTTACTTCCCACGCCCCAGCCTTCAGTGTCATTGGCTGCTGTGTGGTTTGTATGACTGCACACACTTCGGGTGGGTGGATTGGAGAGATGGGGCTGAGGTCAGAGGGAGTGCTGTTGCTGCTGATGTTAGACATCCAACTTAGTCAATAGCTCAAAATGCTGTGCTCATCATTCCAATTCAGGCCATATAACTTACTGTTCTTTTGCTTTCTTTCCTTTGCTTGTCTCTTCACTCCTCCCACTGTGCCCTGTCTCCCACCACGGGACTGTCTAACTCCCTATATCACCCTTCCTTCCCCCCCNACCCCCCCTGCCCCTGCCTGTAGAGCACCTTTTAGGGGACTTTCAGAGCTCTCGCAGCAGTGGCGTTGACGCTGCTTCAACAACATGAAGGCAGTACTGATGGCTGCCTGTGAGTGTGAAGCCCATTGAGACAGAGCTGACCTGCTGAAGAGGATTCCAGGCTGAGGGCACTTCACATGACTCTTTCAAATCCACACAAATAAAGCTCTTTATGGCCTGAAAGTGGCCCCACAGAATGGGTGCTACAGAGCCCCCTGAAAAGCCCAACACGATTGTCATGGATATTACATGACGCGAGCAACAACGGGCCGTGGAGACAAGTGTTGATGGGGAACAAAACTCAAGCAGACTTTTCCATGAGGCGGGCCAGGGAATGTTGACAGGCCAGTGAATGGTCTGTTTAACCCTTTGAAAGTGAATGGGGGCTCCCTAAAACAAATGCATTCTGATAGACTTTGTACGCACCGGGACACAAAAAGTACACTAAGCCCCTGCAAGGGAAGCAGGCAGAAGGCGAGAGACGAAAATAAGATTGGAAAGGTGGGAATGTGTTTGCGCCAGATTCCATCAACCCAGCTCTTCTATTTTCTGGTTTCGAGGCTTCTGTTTTGAGCTCAGCACAGAGATGATTTAAGCCTTGACTGGGCTCTTGCATCCATTTTGACTGAGCACATTTAGAGTTTTAGACAGACTGTTTGTTCACAAGACTATACTGTGGTTTGATGGAGAACGTCAAACCTGAAGTGAATGTGATTCCTCTGGCACAGTCATTCATTCACTCACCCAAAAACTTTATTTCTCTATCACCACTCAGGAATAAAACCAAGTTTAGAAAACACATCAGATTTTGCGTAATTTCTCCATAAGAGTGTGGCAGTTACACACTTACCTGACAAAAATAATCTCTCTCTCCACAGCAGGGAAGCGGCTTGTTCTGTGTGGCCATCCTTGCTTGTACAGGTGGGTACCATAAAAAACTAATAATGTAATTTAAAAATGGTAATTACTGAAATGCAAATGTTTTTACTTTGTAATTAAACTTTGCTCTAAAACAGATATTACTCTTGCTGATTTGAAATTGGGACGTGACAGTTATGAGGCTGTTAATTGCAAAACTGCTCAGCATTGCTAATTGTGCCACGGGTAAATGAAATAAGTTTCTGGCAGAGGTACTCTATCAATGTGATGAGTGATGGCCACTGTGGCACACTGCAGAGTCACCTGTGGGCAACCACACACACTCCACACCTGCCCAATGATCTATAGCCATGTGTAAGTGTGGACAGCGGGATGTCCATACATCTGAGAATAAATAAGCATGCCTCCACACTAATGTGAGATTAATGCTGTGGGAGGCAGAGGTAACAAACCGGCCATATTTTTGTTACTTCATATTGTCTAAAACAGGAAACATGTAACATGTTGGTGCCTTACATTACAATTGACAAGAGATTTGAATTCAGTCCATCATGCATACAAAATGTGCTACTTATGAGGTACTGCATGTTCGAATGTGCCGACATACCCAAACTCAACATGAGTTTCTTCCAGCAAACTGCTACAGCTAAGCTGTCACCCTCCAAACTCTCTCACACAGCTTTCTCAGAGAGCAAAAAACTTCTCCAGCAGAGCTCCTGCATGCTGACGGTAATCATGAACTTTGGAAACTGCAAGAGGGAGAAGTGAAATGTGCTTAGTTCAGCTCCTTCTTGTCACAGAGTGTAGTTTGAGTGGGAGCAGACATGGCTGCCATTGTGGGAGCGTTCTGTGTTGCTGTGTTTATGTCAGGAAGGCTTTCAGCAGCAAGCCTTGTGACAGTGGGGACGTGTGAGGTGCATTGAGATGTCCTCGTTCTAGGAATACTGCCACCGCCACCATGAGACCAGCCAATTATGCCTCTAGCATGCAAATGTCTTGCCGAGAGAGAGAGAGAAGNGGGGAGAGAGAAAGAGAGAGAAAGAGAGAGAGAGAGAGAGAGAGCTAAGACAAAGACACAATGGGGTCTGTGAAGGTTCTATGTGTGCCCCACTCAGTCTGAGACTGTTGTTTAATTGCCATGTTTACCCAGCTACTACATCCCATGTCATTAGCACACAGTGTAGTGTCATTTGTGTTGTCACACCACTCCAGAGCACCATGGGGTCATTATTGCTCGACTGGCTTGAGGGGGGAAAATTGACATATTTTATGTGGGAAATCCTGATACACTCCATGGAGTTGTTTTCTCTGTGCTTTCAAACAGCCATGGGGCCAATTAATTTCTGACCAGTCCATATCCCAGGGACTGCTGTTGCTTTTAATGGTCTGGTTAGTTCTGGCTCACATGTCACTGTGTATTTGATGAGACAGATAACTGGAGTCTCTTATAACAGGGTTACAATATATGAAAAGAAAAGAAAACAAAAACTATACATGTAAATACAGTGTAATTATGAAGTGTATCATGTAATTCAAATACATTCATGTCTATAAACACACACACACACACACACACACACACACATATACTGTATAGATAGATAGATAGATAGATAGATAGATAGATAGATAGATAGATAGATAGATAGATAGATAGTAAAGATCTGTAAAGATCATTTAACAATGATCTTTACAGATGAATGTTGAAATGCATTACTCTGTTCAGTGATTAAGTTCTGGGCTTTGATACTACAATATGCAATTCAGAAAACAAAAATGTTTGACATTATTAATTCTGTAATTAGTTTTAAATTTAACTTTGCTTGTCATTGCATTAATACATAACAAAGGGAAAGTTCTCTGCTTCCTGTAGTTAAAACAGTACATTAGCGACAAAAACAGAGAAAGGAGGAGGAAGAGAGTAAACAAAAAACAGTGAGAGGGAAGTGAAAAATAAAATCTCTGAGTCCTGACTGCCTGGTCAACACAGGTGGCAGATTCACAGGAAACAGATTTAATTATGCTCCTAGTAACAATGCTTTGTCCTTACAGTGGCTGACATCGCTGTTGACAAAGGCCGCCACTGCATTCTAATCAGGAAACAAAATGCCGTGGAGCGCCCCAAAGCTCTGCTGGTGGATCATTAACCAAGCACCTCCCAGGATCCAGAGAAAGCAGCAGAGAGTACAGCCATGACATACCATGCCAACAGGCAAACAGAGCCCGCTTTCCACCCTGGAGACTAAGGTCCACCATCAGGAGATGGGAGGAGAGAAGCTGACCAACCGTCAGACAGACAGAGCGACAGCCGCGTTGCCCTGCCTGGCTGTCCCACCAGGGCTGAGCTTAACAAGAGGGCTGACAGGCTGCAGCTGGGTCCTGCCTAACGAAGGCGGGGACATTAGCGGGGCTCTACGTCTGTCTCATTAGAAGACATCAGCCCACCTTGATTTCCACACACACTGCCCACTTACGTGACAGCTCGGCATGTCACCAGCCTATGAGGGGGAGCAGTGTAGGGACACCGTCGGGCAGGTGATGGGAGGAGTTGTTGACATTACAGCGCAGGGAGGGACAGGGGTCAAATGTAAGACTGACCCCTGTCTCAGGGACAGTGATGACCTCGTTAGGGGCCCCTGACAAAAGGAGGACCGACTGGGTGACACCACTGTCACAGTATACACAGGTTGGCTGACATCACAGTCTCTCATAGCCGCATCTCACACCACCTTTCTATGACGATGACACGGGGGCACTCGCTAATGAGCATCAAAGGGCCTGTCCTTCAACTAGTAATGAGGACAGGTGACGACAATATCACATAATAACAGGCGCTGTAACATAAGTCTGGACAGTAGAGGCCACAGCGGTATGTAAAAGATGAGAATATAATATTTCAAAGACTTATCTTTTATAAACCTCTGGTGTTTCAACCCGACCACATGCAGATACAAATGAATGAAAATTGATTTGAAAATATAACGCAGCCCCCCTTTTAAATAGGATTTTCTAAGCTGTAAAGCCAAATTCATAACACTGGCAAAGATAAACTACGCACAGCCCTAGCAAGGGTTCATAATTATGCAAAAGGGTCCCAGTGCAGCAGTATTATGGGCCTCTGGTTTCAACTCAGCCTCATATATATGGTTCCAGCAGCCTCCTCTGCGGGTCTCCAGAGCTCAGTTTAAGAGGAGGATGAATAGAGTGATGAAGTGCGGGTCACATGTCTGTTTGATCCAGTGATAACGAGGGGGCTAAAGAAATAATCTATCAGCAATAATCCCTGACTCAGGAGACACCTCTACAACGCACACACAAACACACACAGCAAGGCATGCATGCACAAATGACAGATGCACACACAGAGACACACATCCAACACGCACACTCACACTGATCACCATATTCAGCAGGCCTTCATTATCACTATAATGTGAAGCAGGGGAGCCTGCAACCAAAATGACCAATTATTCAGCATCAAGTATATCACCCTTCATTCGCTCAGTGGGATTTATTACCATAAGATGCTGGGTCAGTGTAAAAGGCTGAAAACTGAAAGCAGACAGGCAGACAGATAATGCTGTTTATTGTTTAGAGAGGTACAGAGAGAGAGCACTGCACCACTGGGACCTCGCCGAATCTCAGTTGAAAAGAAAGCACGTAAAACACACAGGAGAGGTTATCTAGGAAAAGATGCCATATTCTACACACATAAATCATTTATAATGTGTACCATAACATTTCCCTCTCTTCTTTAGTCACAGTGAAGGGTAGGATCCCATTTCCTGCTTGGGTCCGTGTAAAGATAATCATGTATCCATTTACATTTCCCATAAAGGAATATGGAGATGAGGTGGGGAGACAGCAAGGGGTTCATGGCACACACACTCACACACACACATACACACACAAACAAATGTGCACACAGACACAGTCACAAATGTATTTGCCTTGCTATGCTGTCACAATCAGGACATTCTGAACTATCACAGCTTCAGATTAGAAGCTGTCAGTTTTTTTCATTGCTGCCTCTGTTTGCAAATGAAAGGCTGAGGCGAAGCGAATGAACAAAACAACATCCTAATGATTGTTTATACAGTGGAAACATGAAGCAATTTTGGCTGATTATTGGGACAATGTCTGCCAATGACGCTATTGTTAGTGTACAGGCCAGAGCAAAAAAAAAAAAAAAAAANAAAAAAAAAAAAAAAAAAGACCGATTGAGAACAAAGCAGAGACAGCTGAACCCATCATCTTTTATTCATTACATAAATGACATTTTAACAAGAGAAAATTCCTCATTATTGCCTCATTATATTGTATTAGATCTCTGTCTCACAGATTGATAGAGTGATAGTGCTTTTATGAATAGCAATATGTTTAGACAGGGGCTTGTGAAGACCTCTGCCAAGGTCAAAGCTATATGTTCTGACAACACAAACCATGATAAGACAGTTAGGTCAATAGATAGAGGAAGACTATTGATATGAGATGAAAATCATTTTGGTTGAGAAAATCAAGGGATTATTGATTTCTCTGAATTTTGAAATTTCACCATATGCATATGGCTGATGACAAAGTGTGATATTGATATTGGTGGCCTTACATTATTCTGAAAAAACTGAAGTGTGTATATTCTGACCAGCTGTATGTAAAGCTGGTCCTGTTTCCTAATATTAAAATATGTGGCTTTAAAACTTATTACCTTTTGTTAAGGAAAACGTTTTTTTTTTTTGTTTGTTTGTTTTTTTTTAATTTTGGAATGGCCCAATGATGTGCATTCACACTTTCCTTTTTAAAAGGAAACAGCTGCTGTTCTGTGGCTGAAAAATGTACTGTCAATCAAAGTGAAGCAAGTGCTCTCTGACTAGGGAGAATAGTTTATTCAAATTTGTACGGTGACCAAGAGTAGACTACAGTAAATGTCGGAATACAGAATGAGGTATTTATGAAAAACGCAGCTACGTTGCGCTCCATTCTAAAGATGCATTACACTCACTCTAGAAGGAAAGTGGAAATGTTGACCTTTATGCTCAGGAGTATACATACACACACTTACACAAGCACGTATGTACACATGCACACGTCCAAACACACAAAGACAGGCACTGCATACTTTTTTTTTTTTGCTCCCACACATATCCCACCTCAACTCAGGGGATGTTATCTCAAATAATTACCAGTGGCCTCTCCCTGTCCCTGGTGGCTGTTCTTTCTGAGGCTAGGACAGAGTAAGGTAGCAGATCTGAGACTACTGTAGGTCACAGTGGAGGGTCGGCTCTAGGAGCAGGCGACAGTGGTAGCAGAGATGTGGTGGTGGGGTGTGGAAGATCTGAGGCTGGCCTCCTATGGCCCTGGCAACAGCTCTTAATTAACCACCCAGGTATTCCTGAGCCTCACGGCCCACTGCCCGGCTGGCCATATGGCTGGAGCTGCGCCATAGCCATAATTGCTAGGGGAAACACTGCATCAAAAACAGCTCAGCCAACATAAAGCTTGTGTAAATTATTTTTAATGGTTCCCTTCTGGCAGGAGCACGTGTTTGTCATCTCAAAAAGATCGGCCGAGCGATTTATTCGCCCTTGACCCCTCTTTTCCACGCACTTGCTCCCTGCCTGCCGCTGTGACCTGTCTACCTGATTCTAGCTGGTGTCTCAAATACACACACACACACACACAGAGAGAGAGAGACAGAGAGAGAGAGAGAGAGAGAGAGAGCCATNTACACACACACACACACACAGAGAGAGAGAGACAGAGAGAGAGAGAGAGAGAGAGAGAGCCATTATCAAGCAACCCCAATCTCCCCTTCTGCTCAAGTAAGTGGTTAAATGGACAAAGTAAAAGGCATTTCTCTTTGCGCTCTATGCTACTTTAGAATGACTCATTGTTTTTACATTTAATTATTGGTCACTACATTGGCTTAAATCTAATTATTCTAACGTAGAGGGTAAATAAGAGTCTTTTGTCGATGTGATATTAAAGAACAGATGGCGCAAAACATGATTAATTAATTACTTTAAAAAGTGCGCTGCATGTATCCCATTTTTCATCGAAAGCCAGTTGCAGTTCCTCATCATCACATGCTCCTGAAAGTGGCAGCCATTTTGATATTGCCATTCCAGTGCAGAAAAAGAGGAACTTGAGATTATGATTTGGCCTTCGGTCTGTAATTACCTAATCTGTTGTTCCATTATTTCATGTACAAGCATCTCTAAAGGGATGAAAATTGTAGTGAAATTGGTACCATGCGTGTTCCTTCTTCTCTCCCTTCACCCCCCTCCCTCTCTTTCTCTATCATTCTCTTTCAGTTTGGATTGCTAATTGTCCCAGGAGGGGTTCAGGAGGGATAGCGGTTCATTGCAGGCTTCCGTCTGTGTTATTTTTGACCATCGTTCTTGTACAAGGATGTTGTTGTGAACAAGAGGGGGNGGGTGGGATAGTATTCACTGGCCTCTGAGGTGAGTTTGGACTGCTGGCTTTCCCCTGTCTAGTGACCACTCACAATATGTCAGGAACACAGAACATTTCCATGCCCCGGCTCCCCCTCCGTAGGTCTCACGCCAAGCCATTGGTGAACTGTTTTTTTAAGGAAGTAGCTTGCAATCTGGTCAGAGCGACCTCACATCTGCCCTGTTAATGAGACGGCTGGCCTCCTCCCAATTCACTCCCTTAACACTGTCCTTACCCACACAGGTCATGTCCTCCAAGGAGCTGAACCAACACAACACAATACACGTGCACACACAAAGCCACACACCAAGACACATGCATACTCACATATGCAAACACATGCCAGCCAAAAACTCATATACAAATACACACACACACACACACACACACACACACACTACAGCACAATTCATACAACTATACAGAGCACATTCACATACTACATGCAACTTGCATAAAAGAAAACTGAAGTTCAGACAGTTTGGCCACTATAATGCACAACTGTGTATATATAGAAGCATCCTTTCCTCTTTTACATGCATGCAATCATTGTAAGCACACATGCAGTATATGTGCACAATGTACACGCACACATTACATGCACAGTGATATTACAATAAGAAGATGCTTATGGATGTAATGATTCCATAACCAAGCCCGACCTCAACATTACCCTAACTTTAACCTTAGCCTGATTGTAACCAGAAATCTAAACTCAAATTTAGCCCTCATACATCCCCGAGAAGAAGTGAGGTCCAAAAGTGTCCATATTTTGCAAAAAAAAAAAAAAAAAAANAAAAAAAAAAAAAAAAAAAAGTGTACTTGCTTTCAAAGTCTCAAGCTCTAATTGGTCCTCACAAAGACAGAAGTACAACAGCACACGAACACACACATAGACACACACACAAATGCAGCAATATACAACCCTCGCACCCAACTATCTCATTCAAACACAGACCATAAAACTCAAACAAACACAAACAAACACATTGGACTCAGATACTCCTTAGTCCACACTCCAAGTTAATGACTTGGTTGATGCTTAGTATCACACACAGTGTAGTTGAGTGGAAATGAAAGCATAATTGCCACCATAGATCCAATACATACTGAAAATAATACAAGCATGCATTCATGCATTTAACCACACCATCAGCCCTCTCTCTTGACGACATCAGAGTCATTACCAGAATATATTTTTATGGTGTTTTCTAAAAGCCATCAGAGATGAATCACGCTATCAGGCTGGCGTCGCCAAACAGACCCTGTATATTAACTTGATGCAAAGCTAGTTTAATGTACCTGCATTCTGAAATAGCTCCAAATTGCCTGATTGGCAGTTATTGCACTCTAGGCCAATGAGAGTGCGACAGAGGCAGCTCGTTCATAGCTTTAATGAGCCCCACACAGTGAGACATGGAGGGAGATATCCACAACATAAGCTAATCTAAAATGTCCTAAAACAGCAGGTTCATAAATTAACCAAGACACACATGACTGAAACAGCAAATGCTTTGTAACACAATCTCTTGTGCTGTGTCACTGTGACATCCTCTTTCTTGCATCGTGTCTGACTGCCTTTCTGTGACGGCCCATGGACAATTCTGCTCTATTCAGATACCAAGCATTATAAAAGTTTAGCTCATTCTCTTACAACACAAGACACATTTGCTAACACCAGGATTAGCAACAGCAAGACAACATGATATCACTCTGAGAAACTTGCAGCACAACCAGTGTGGTTCAGCTATCGAAGTATCTAAAGTTTGAAGGAAAAGGTCTTGTTTTGCTTGTTTTTAGACTCATAATTTTGCACCAAAAACAGTCATGCAGGATAAAATATATAGAACTTTTAACAGACCAGCAATGCACCCACTAGACATGCAATTCGAATAAAATGTATTGTTGCATTCATAGACAGTCTAATTGTCTTCATGGCTTGTATCTTATATAATCCTGTATATTCACTGTTGACTGAACCATTTTTTTTTTGCCCGCTTTTGTGAGTAGCTGTTGAATAAAACTAGATGAGGCTAATGTAGGGAAAGTGATTACACCAAAACAGTAAATTACACCCATTCATCATGAACCCAGGAATACAATGACAATCACAAAGTGATATTTTCATTGTGAAAGGAACGGTGGATTTGTGCATTTAAGCCACATGCTATAACAGGTTGAGCAACACGAGGAACACAAAGACACAGATATACATTGTCTTTGTGATATTCAAGCTTCATACATCTGAACAGAGTGAAACACAGGGCCCATTGTGAGGTCAGAGAGGCGACTGTGTGGTAATAGTCATACAAAGCTCCGTGTTTTCATCTTTCAGCCTTACCTACATTCAACCTGGCATCTTAGCCCCTCCTAGGAGACAGCTTCAATTAAGCTGACTGTCCAAAATCCATTGCATTGTCTTACACTAGACACTTAATGCATCTTGGACAAATGACTGGAGAATATAACCTGAGGAAAAAAAAACAAAAAAAACAATTTTATTTCCAAACCCATCTTAAAACACAATAGCTTGGAAAGTGGAACAAGGACATTGAATTAGGCAAATGACACTGTGGCTTCATAATGGAAGCCTCAAAAGCCAGAGTCTAAATACCGTGGTGATAATTTTTTTCTCTTTTTCAAACCTTGGTTTGACACAGTGTTTTCAGCATGTAAAGTTTATAGGTTATAACGGCGCTGTGGTTGTATTGTGTCACAGGAGTGGCAAAGCAAGAAACAGGAAGAGTACATTAGACCATCTAAGACCAACAAAGTGTCAAGTGCTGTAATGACCTTTTCTTTCTGTCCTCTACTGCTGCTTCATATGCCAAATCCCTCTCTTCCTGGCTGACAATGATGTGGATCCCCTCCAAAAACTTGATGTGTTGTCCAAAAATCCCAAATATGTCAGATCTTAAATTTGTGCCAGCACAAATGGATAGTTTTGGTCAGGTGTAAAGTACAAGACAAAATCCTTGACATATCACCCAAGTATCCTTCCATCTACCTTTAAGCAGTAAGAAACTTCAAATATCCAGTCAGACTTGGCTGGTGCAGACATTCTGAGGAGTGAATGTGTGTATGAGAGAGAGAGAGAGAGAGAGAGAGAGAGAGAGAGAGAGAATGTACCAACCTATCAGCCTCATCTTTACATGTAGCCTGGCCTAATTAAGAAATATGGAAAAGGTTCAAGAGCAGTGAAGAGTAGTCTATTGACCTTCTCATCACTATACAAGAGGGAGAAATGAAGAGTGAGGCGGGCTGCCGATGGTGATGTGACCAACTCTGTCAAGGGAAGGAGGGACATTTATAACAAGAACAATTGTGTGGCACCGAGACCAGACAGCAAAGAGATCCTTCTAATAATTGGTTCCATTAAAGCCTTTTTAAAGTTTGACTCTCTCTCAGATAAGCCAAGGCACTGTCCGTTTGCTCATCTCCTTGTCATGGTAATTTAGCCAGGCTAAATGATGCTTGCAGAAGATCACGGGCTTCTATTCTTGGAACAGACAAAAGAAATATCATCTCACTCACAGATTTGTGTAATCTGAAATGAGGCGCCATTTAGTGCAACACAGGCAGAGTGGTTTGTGTGGCAGAGGCCCACTGCTGCTGTAAATGGAGATTGAAGAGGTGGAGAAAGAGGAAGAAAAAGAGATGTACTACTACTAAACACCAGAACGTGCTCATCATGGATAATGAAGACATCATTACAAAAATATGGCCCTTCAGCAACATTTGGGACATAGAAATTGAAAGAGAAAGTTGTGCCCCAGATGTCATTGGTATTACAGTGCTATCAACTGAAATATTACATATTACCAACATATGTTGCGTATTACATCTTAACATTGCATGACAGTATGGATTTAAAGTCCTATTTTGCAAGGAGAATGATGGTAGAGTGGAGTATTATGGTGCAGCACAGCTGTTCCATTTTTTTAAGGAAAGCCCTGTTATGCCTGTAGAACACTACAGTTCATTCAGTGTTAGGGACAGAAAACTACTGTACACTGTTAATCCAAAGTAAACGCACCATGCTTATTTAAGTAGCTTTGGTTCAATCTCATGTAGGTTAATGTAGGTTAATATTACTGGCTAATGGTAGCCAGTAATATTAGAAAAGAGAAGAAAGGAAGAAGAATAGACAAGTAAAATATTTATGAAAATATTTATGGGTTTTTTTGTTTTATTACAAATGACCTGTTTCTGATTTAAAGTGTCCTACTACACTTTCTGTGTTTGTAATAGGCTTTTCTTACATTTTGACATGTAAAATACAGGTGCAACTAATAACATTATTAACAGTTCCATTTCTTTTGTGGGTCCTGGTATTAAGTGTGCTGAACTGACATGACTTACTGGCACACCTAAATAGCACAGAACCATCATTAATATTATGACATGCACCTGTGCTTTATGACAAAACAAAATGACTGGTGGTAATGATCTATAATCCACCTGTAGCTGACAACATGTTCATTTATCTTACTACTAATGCCAAGACTGTGTGGCTTTACCACAGAGGTTAGGTTTAACTGGTTTGACTTTTACAACTCACCTGTCTTTAACAACACAATAATTATAGGCCTTAACAGCTTCACAATGATTAGATGTTCTTGAAAGATTGTTTGACATCTTCCAGTTGGCTCCAACACGATTGAAATATTGCAATCATGTAAATGGGTCAAAAAGACTATTGCTTGCCAGATTTGCAGCCATATTCTTCTTCTTTTCCTTTCGGCTTTCCCTTCAGGGGTCACCACAGCGAATCATCTGCCTCCATCTAACCCTATCCTCTGCCTCCTCTTCTCTCACACCAACTAACTTCATGTCCTCTTTCACTACATCCATAAATCTCCTCTTTGGTCTTCCTCTAGGCCTCCTGCCTGGCAGTTCCAACCTCAGCATCCTTCTACCGATATGTTCACTATCCCTCCTCTGTACATGTCCAAACCATCTCAGTCTGGCCTCTCTGACTTTATCTCCAAAACATCTAACATGCGCTGTCCCTCTGATGTACTCGTTCCTGATCCTATCCATCCTTGTCACTCCCAAAGAGAACCTCAGCATATTGTATTACGTAATTGGTACCTCATGGAATATTAGGCCACTGGGGCACTGTAGATCAATGTTTTGAAGCACAGGTACACAGATAATTTGTACAGGTATTGTACAGGCAGCACTGATGAGCTGACAATATGCTACTTATGATAAATTAACAAGTGACTGGTGAAGAAAGCTGAGAATATAGCAAAGTAAAGAACAACATATTTTTCTGCAGTAGTTGTAGTATTAGTAGAAGTAGTAGTAATAGCAGCAGTAGTTGGTGGATACTTAACTATTTGAATTACATTCATGAGGTGGACATGCAAATATTCCTGTGTTTTGGACATTTTCTTCCCCCTAGTGGCTACAAAATTATGCAGCTTTCTTTTTTCTTTTAAATCAGTGTTTAAAGCCAAATCTGCGGTAGATAGAGTAGCTTTTCAACATGTAATGAAATTACTATAAATAACATAGGAACACAAAATCAACTGCAGCTGCTTTGATTTCCTTATTTTTGACAGTCTCATCGCTCATCCGGACACAAAATGTGTCAATTTGCGAATGTGTTCAACAATGAGAATATACGCCAAGACATCAAAGCATTCCAGATACATCCTGGTGTCTAAAATTAATTTCCAAACAATAAATACAGAGGCTGACATGTTTTGAAGGGATGTGTTTTTTTCCCCCACATGGACAAGTTGAAAGCTGTTTTAACATACCAGAGCAAAAAGTGATCACAAAAAAAAAAAAAAAAAAAAAAAAACAAGAGAGTGGGCATGTAAACATTTCAGCACAAAGGAAAGAAGGAAAAGTCACCACGGGCTTGTGATGACGGGTGATTGATGCTTTGAAATGCAGCAGTGGGTACTGTCAGATGCCAGAGAGCTGTGAGCTTTGTGAAACTACACACCACCTCTCTGATATCTCTTTAGCTAACAGACTCATTTGGATAAATAAATATGAATAAATATTCGCCCCTATAATAGTTGCTGTTTTTTTCCCTCCCTGTCTCATGTTGCCACCAGCCATTATGAAGAATCTTGCTCTCCCTGCACTAAAAGCGGGGCAAATGAGCCTCCTTTAAATGTTGCACATTTAATATTTATCAGCTTTCTATTAGAATATATGCACGCTCAAATTGTCAGCCTATATGATCTATCGCACTGTTAAATTATGGTGCCACACAGTACAGAAGCAGGAAATTCATTACTGCTCAGGGCAATTTCCTCCCAAAACAAAAAACATTTCATTTCAACGGAAAAGCCAAATTAATACTGGCTTCGCATGAACCTGATTTTATTTGCCAAAGAACTGCCACTTTCTCGCTCACTTCATCCACTAGATGAAGGATGTAAGTTGAGAGCTGGGTAAAATGAGTTTCATGTGTGCACGCACACATCCAATTTCACTCACTCAGTCACACAAGAACAGACATCCCTCTCCCTTTCTCTTTGTCTCTCACTCTCTCACACACACACACACACACACACATTCACACTGTACATACAGCACCTCTTTACATATACATCCTACCTCACCAAAAGGCTTTTGTTTTCCACGCTGCCTTGCTTTTCTGACATCAAAGGATCCTCTAGTCTCACGGTTGACTTTGGATGAGCCTGTTTGACGTCACCACATTGTTGTGTCAAGTTTTCACATCAGTGGTGTGTTTATAGCATTTGATAAGCTAAAGCAAGATACCGGAACAGCTGTAAGAGGACATTGATGAAATGAATAAAGCAAGTCACAATGAGTCCTCTGATGAAAAACAAGGTTAGGCCAGCATTAACACTTACATGTATAGATCAAGTAACTGCCCTCTGCATTCAAGGGGCAAGTTTTCACAAATGTTTTTTTTTTTTGTACTTTTTGCATTATGAAACTCATACCTACATCAGATGAATCATCACTCTCCTGAGCATAACTCTTGTTGGTGGTCTGCCCTCCTTAAAGTGTGTCTTTGTGTGTGTTTGCGTGCCTGGAGATGTGTGCGTGAGTTGTTTGCTTCGTTAATCTAGATGACTGTTTCACTGGCTGGATTGCCTTCTCATATAAAGTGGCCTGATTTATTTCCTTTCCTCATAATCAAGTATTTGTTTATGGTTTGAACATAAAAACAATCAGGATTATAATGCGTGATGGATAGCGTCACATGCTGCTATTTATTTGGTCATAAAGACTTGGTGGAAAGTCATCTAAAACAGCAGCGTAATCTGGATGGCAGGAAGGTCAGGGACATGGGGGCTGAAACATGCATGGAGAGATGACAGCTGAATTGTTTCGTAGTTTTGAATAGCTGATGAACCTGTGAAGCTGGAGTCCTGTTAAAATTTTAATAAACATGGCGGAGGCCTATTGACTCAGAGTGAAATATGCGCGTCGTGGCTCAGAATGGTGCAATTATGTTTGACAATGTGCAGTGCAAACCTTTCAATCAGGGTAAAGTCTTATTTTGCTGAATATTAAATACAGGCTGTATTCTGCATGTGTCAAATGAATTTATAAAGCTAGGGGAAATTATTGCCTCCAATTGACTAGCAGCTCTCATCTCCACAAATACGTTTTAATAATACATCATAATGCAATAAATTTAGAGGTAGCAGGAGTGTGACGTTTGTGTGTGTGTGTGTGCGTGCTTGGGTGTGCATCTATGTGACAGCATAAACTATACAACAACCTAAAATAATACTTGTTTTTTTTAATGGCGATATTCATTGGACCTGTGCAAATATTCTTTACAAAGGCACATTATTAATTTACATCCCATGCAATCCAAATCGGACACGACTGTCAACTTTAACTGTCAACTGTTCTTCCGTGCGTTCACACATGTCCACACTGACAGCCCTCATTTTTTGATTTGCTTACTTGCTTACCTCTTGAAAACCTCATGTAAATTTGTCTTCAGGACTTCTATTTTTATTTACTGCATTCACCAACAAGGCTTTGACACATACAGCCATGAAGACAACTCAATCAGAGAAAAACAGAAACAAATACATATGATTTATGATGTGAGACAAACTTAAAGTGTTATATGGCGTGATGATTTATTTGCTTAACTCCCACTGTAAATAAATAAAAAGTAAATTAAAATAAAAATGCCACCTGGATAGCCATTGATATGGAATACACAATCAAGACAATATCTGTAATTATTATAGGTAGCCTAGCTGTTATGAAAAAGTTGTCAGTTTGATTCCCATAAGGCTTCCAATGGTTATGGCAACTAGGTAAAATTCATTTTTAGGTAAAATTATTTTTCCATTTTTGCACACACACACACACACACACATATATATACACTTTGTTGTATGGATGTGAGTGTGTATGTATCATCATCATGATCAAATTAGGGAGAACGTTGTGAGAGCTTATACATATATATATACATATATATATACGTATATATATATATATATATACGTATATATACGTATATATATATATGTATATATATACGTATATATATATATGTGTGTATATATATATATGTATGTGTATATATATATATATATATATATATATATACGTATATATATACACACAATGTCTTCATATTTTCTTTTCCTCATCTTGCTTTAGCTTCATGCTTCCTCCTTAAGAATCAGTGAAGCAGACAGTATATGCATTAGCATACATAAATGCATACATTTAATCCCCCACTAATACCCAGACACATTTGCCAACACACACACACACACACACACACTGTACCCCAGTCCATATGCCCCAGACATAATATTCCAAGTAGCCTTCAAAATGTAATGTTGGGGTCAAGCCGACTTGCACTACTAAGTAATTTATAATATGCTTTACTCCAAGGTATTGCACAATCTCATTATCATTAGAATTTTGCATATTTAACAACAGTTTTTAATTAGAATGTATTTTATTATTCATGCACATAATTTGAGGGGAACTCAAGCTGCATGCTTCACCATGAAGATGGAAAGAAGTGAGGTGGAGAAAAAAAACAGAAATATGCAGACATTGTTTTCACAGAAATGGCAAATTTTGGTTTGAAGTCTTTAACTGGCAAGTGATTCCACACACTTCTCTGGTAATGGCGCTTTTAATTTAGCTAATAGCTATCATGTTTGTGTACCTTTATGCATTTGCTAAATTCTTAGCTCTGGGAGTTGTCTCCTGATGCTGGAGCTGTAAGTAGTTTGGTATGCTTTGGCTCTCATCGTAGTAGCATTTGCTGCGGCTATGCTCCTTGATGTATTATTAAAATTGGAAATGGACTCTGGGGACAGCATCTAGTTATGTGCTTTCATTTGCCGAATAAACCAAGCGTTGTTTTCATCTTTGCTCATGATTGTTAATGGCGCTGCTGATGAGAGGGGTGTGTATGTTTTCTCCCACTCCCTTTATCAGCACAGGCGTGTTATTATGCAGACCAAATAGCCAAGCTGCTGATTTTGTTTTAGGTTTTCAATTAGTCATTTGACTAAGCACATCTGTTACTGGCAGAAGCCCAGAGTATGGACGAGTCTCTGTCACCTGCTCTGGGCCAATGGAGCGCAGAAGCAGCCGGGCTATGGAGGCCCCTTGGTGGCTACAACCACTTCAGAGCTCCTCAGGGGTGTGTCCTGGGTCCCTTTACATTTTACAACCAAGTCTACAGAGGAAAGGTGCATCCAGAAAGACCCACAACCTGTCTCGCCCCCTCTTCTTCTGCTCAGTTAAAGCCCTAGCCTTTGGAGACGGGAATGTTTAAAGGCCCCTTTGCAAGAGTGACTAATATAACAGTCTTTGAAATGCTGATTTGAGGTTTACAGACCACATTCACAACTCAACCCACAGCAGATGATGTCAACATACATCTCAATATATATATTTTTTTGTTAGTTTTTGTGTCTTAATCATTTATGTACAATAGCCTGGTTATTTTTTCTGTCCTTATGACTCCTAAAATTGTTGAATTTACACTGTGCCTTTCTTTAAGAGGCTGTGAGTGCGGAGCTGTTTAAATGTGAGCCAATGCAAATAAACAGCCTACTTCCTGAGCAGTCCCTGCAACGTGTGAAGGGGATTTAACTCTCTTCCTCTTCTTGCAAACTAGGATGTGCATACACATCCTTGTGGTATATTATATACATGCAGGCCCTTCCATTTGCCACAATAAATATCATTAACCTCACCAAACACTCCTTTCATACCAAGCCAAAATAATATTTGGGTGTGTGAAAAGCATCATTGTAAAGAAATATACTGTATATTGTATACTGGCAGTAGATAACACAGTTGATGATTAACTTGAGGGTTATCATTTCATATTGTGCTTTTAGTATTTGCACTATGGTAATTAGAAGCACTGGAATAAAAGGACTATCACAGCATAATGGGTCCTTGTGACACAACAGCAGTGTGAGATTTACTCTGTTGTGCAGAACAAAAGCACTACGTCACTTTAAAAGTCAGCAAAGCTCTGTTTCATTATGGTCAGCGATTTCCTGAAGGACTGAGGCTGTCCAGTACCTCAATCACATTAAGTCCCAGCCCGTTTTGGGAAGCGAGACAGTAGTCAAGTCCCAACAGAGCTGCAAGCCAATCTTTGATTGTCAGAGTTCAGGGAGGGTTCAGTCAGTAGCACCGTCGTCTCTGCCTGATCCAAGAGGGACTCCCACGGGGCTTTAATAAAACATTTTGCTCATTGTGGAAAGTAATGACCAACAATGTAAACTTGTGACTCGACAACAGATGTTGGCATGCTTAGTGGAAACAAGGTGCTGTAAAATTAATTTCATTTGAATTATTTACTGCATGCATTACGTGCTTGAGGAAATAGATGGGGGGNGTTGGCAACAACAACAGAAATGTATTCAATTAAAGGTGAAATAGTGGGATAGAGGGTGGGAAAAATGGAAAAGAGAGTGATCACATATGTTCTCCCTCTCGAAAATCAAATAGGAATCACAGCAACCCTGACATTGCTCCTGTGATTTATATTTAATAGGGTTTATTATTTCATATTGTCACATGAAAGGTTGTGCCAGGCAAATTTGCTGGAAATGTCTCCCAAATTAAATTAAGCCAAATTAATATCTGTAGAACAAGTGTGGGGGGCACTGTTGTTTCCTTTCTAGTGATGAAAGAAAAAAAGTTTCAGCAAATGAAATCAAACCATCAGGCACACATCAGTACATGGCTAGACAAACAGTGATACACATAGAAGAATAGAGGGAGTGAGAAAGAGAGAAAGAGAGAGAGAAAAAGAGGGAGAGTATGCCCTCAGAGGACTATCTGCTCACAGAGAGTTCAAGACAAGATGACTAATGTGATGTGGAGTGGAACAAAACTTTCCCTGAGACTCTATCAGTAAAAACAGATGCAGATCACTGGGAGTGGTTGGCCGCTATACGTTGGACCAGACAAATCAAAGCTGTATGTACACACACACACACACACACACACACACACAGCAAAAGCATTATGGGTTGACTCCATCTCCAGTGTATAAGAAATTTCGGAGCAATGTATGTGCCATATTATAAGCAGTAGAAACTGGGCGTTTGGTACATTTTGTGCAGGGTAAAGCCAAGACATTCTCACTTTTGAGGAGTGAGTTTTAATTACTTTTTGTAGCTTATGGATACAAAAATGATAGCATAAAGGACCATCCTGGTGGTTTTGCATGTTTGATCCAACACATGCAGGTATTGGGCTTCAACATGCAAAATCGCTACACAGGTAATACTTGTTAATTTTGTGTTTTCGTTAATTTGTTGACAATAACAAAAGGATAAAATAACACCAGCCATTTTTTTCCCCTTAAAAATACTTTTGCCCGTATTTACCCATGTAACTCACTTAAGTTGACCTTTTACAACAATGTATGGGCTCATTAAAATCAGATACCCATCTGTGTCATAGAAATCCATTGTCTTCCAAAACCTATAAAAAATACATCATAGATCCATACTTTTGGCTTGGGTGTTATCTCTGAAAATAGTTCCAAACATAAATTCCATTTTGCTTCTGTTTAATGATTTTTGGTAAAATTTATAATGGTCTGACACTAATTTTCAGTTTTCAAAAATGAAACTACATGCCTGTGATCTGTATTCTAAGAAACTGATCTCTTATGAGATAAAATAAGATAACATATTGCTAGCCTTTTCCTGTCACAACATTTTTTTCTTCCATGTATGACCCAATAGCTTCACACATCTATTTAGTCACATGGAACAGTGCCAAGTAGGCTGTACTTCATGCCATATCAGCAGGCAGCCAACACTGTGACGCCATCTGAGTGGGAAAGATGTCTCACCTGGATTTCCTTCATCACCCTAACTCCTTAGGCAGCAACCAAAACAGCACGTAGCTACTGTTAGCACTCAATGTTGTGGAAAAATAACAGCTGGCTCTACTGATATAAATATATTTCCTCCTGTAGTTGGCCTCGAGTTATTCATTTGTGTGTTTATTTTCTTTGTGGAGCCCCAGTCCTCGCTGTGCAAAGGTTGCCTTTGTTTGCGATGGTCCTGCAGAACAGCTCAGCTGAGTGTGAAGTGATGGGATACAGGAAGTGGGGTTGCTCTTTAACCTGAGCCTTGTGATAAATGGAGACATTTAACAATAGTGTATCCTGCGACCTGGACCTAGAGCTGCTGACAGCGGCTTGTTCACACTGCGTGCGTCCTCCTCTTTTAGAGAGGTATCCTACCCTCTCCTCAGCCCCCCAAATAGCATGAGGATAGATCCATTATGCATAAGATGGTATCTGCAGGATATTCCAAATGCAGAGATCCCGGTGCTGTGCAGAGGATGCAGCAGAATGTTTTACAGCTGAGAGGTCGCCTGGCCTTTCTCAGGAACCCACATTGACCTTTGGTGCTCTGCTCAAGCATCATTTCTATCTCATTTCTATCCATCTAAACCTGAAAGGAACAAGCAAAAAGTCAACACTAGGATTCAGAAAGTACAGTAGCTGAATGAAGAATAGCATTCTCATGCACGTGTGCACACATGGACACGTGCACCCTGCCCTATCAGATGCTTCTGGTGCCCTTGCTATGTAATGAACAATATATAGCCAGTAATTGTGTTAGAACCATACACAGAAGAAGTCATTTGAAGTTCACAGTTCAGAGTGAGAGAATCCAAAACATAACCAGCTGTGGTGCTGCTGCGGTGATGAATGCTACATCAGCAGTGCCAATAACACACACACATACACACACACAGAACCCATTATGCCATCACCAAAACAGTCTAAAGTTTCACTCACAAACACTTACAGATTATTACTAAAAATCCGACAAAGGACAGCGTTTGTCCAATGGATCTAGATTTCACCACAACATCCATCTGTCGTCAAACCATCTCCATTATCCTCTGAATCACAACATGACTCAGCTTAACACAGCGCCACATGTTCCTAACATTACAATAGACAATTGACCCAACCACTTTACGCTACTTGTCGATTGGAAGTGTACAAAAGTTTTAAACCTTGTCAGCCTATTTGAGGTTTGCCACAAGTATCAAGATCACATCACTTCCAGTTCCTCGTCTAGGGAACATATTGACGACTGTGTCCCACCACCACCCACACACTGTCTACTCACTATTAAGCTGACAGTCATATGTGTCCAATAGCACAGCTCCTAATAGGCTGACAGTGGGTATGCAATGTGAGAGAAAGCTCATCTGGGAAACAGGTGACTTACGGAAAACAACAAATGTCAAGAAAGAAAACCTCAGAATTTTTACCAAGTTAAGGGTTTAGCTAACTCTTTCTCTGTTATCCCTGCCTTTTTAAGAAAAAGAGGGAATTTTTAACAGTTTGACCATTATTGTAGTCTAACAGAAACTGGCACATCTAAAGAAATGGTGGCTATTTCTAAAATTTGAGTGATGCAAAGATCTTTATCATATCTTTCTTTTTGAAATTCATTAATTCCCTTAATCAGCATATGGATCAGAAAGATTTCCCTTCATATATCTGGGAACAGCCGTGCCTATTCAAAACACATTAGGCACATTAGACTAAGTGTGACACCGTCACGGTAGCAGATGTTCTTTACATTTCTTCTCATTCCAAACCTATTCCTACTCACTAAACCACCAAAGCCCCACTCTCTCTTTTCACTCTTCCCTCTCCCCAGCAGCACACCAAACCAGCTCAAGACAAAGAGAAACAAGATGAATTAATACCAAGAGGTGTCCCAGCGGTATTGAGGGGGGATTGTTTTTTTGTTCTAGTTGAAAATATTTCTCACTTTTTAGTGGAGCGCGCTCTGCTCCCACATGTATTGTCTGGCTGTGATCATGTGTCAGAGCCGTACAAGTGGGATGTGGGGCCGGGTGCCCGGCAGGCTTGTCTGAAACAGACGGCTTGTTTGCGTGTACTTAACAGCTCCTCACAGCTGTGTTCTCTCCAAATGTAACAGGAGAAGACCTCATCCATCAGAAAAAGGCATTCTCCTGTTCCCCCTCCTCTTTTTTTTTACTCCTCTCTTCCTCCTTCTCCACCCCCAATTTATTGTTCAAGTGCCTCCATTGCGAAAATGTCAGCAAACAGGCGAGAGGTCACGCCGGGGGTCAGCCTGTGAATCGGCGTGTTAGCCTAGCTTTTCTCTTTTTCAAGAGGGTGTGCATTTCTCAAAAAGTTGCTTATGAGCAAGTCATCCAGGCTCCATACATGCTGGGAGAGTGAAATTGGATTGTGCTTGTGAACAGACATAACCTGTCTAAAAGTAACTTCTCTAACTTGTGTAAAATAAACTTTGTGATAAAACACTTAAGATTTGGTTCAAAAGTCTTTTTTTTTTTTTTTTTTTTTGTCCAAAGCTATAAGATTTTTTCACTTGGTTCTGGCAATAGAACCTAATTATTTATTTATTATTTGCTTAATAATATATTTGTCAAGGGATAGCTGGTTAAGAATGCATATCACAATGCATGTATCAGAATTGTCGTCCTTTTACGATGTGTCATGGATTGCATGTACTTTAATGGCTGCAATGTCATTTCAGTTCATATTATCTCCTTATTTATTAGATGTCCATAACCTTAATGTCTCAGACTGACTGAGAGAGATTAAGAGGAGGAAGGAGGAAAACTTACCAAAATCAAGAAATTTAACCATATACTCCATGCTCACTTTCACTAAAGAGGCACCTCCTCTGGTTTGACTCAGTTCACAGCCTGTAAACATTTCACTTTGATTTTACATACCTGACAATAAATTAAGAGGCATTTATCAAAGTTGCTTTGTCGCAGTCTGACAAAAGGCACTTTATGCATAAATTACTGCAGTAGACAAATACCTTTAGCCAACATCCACATCATTTGAAGTTGCCAACAAGAATTTACATACTGAGATTGCTCGTTTAATTTACCTGACATGACTGAATATATCAAAATGGTTTAATGGTGATTGTTGTATTTTATTTTAAGCATTTAGCCAAGGCCCTTCTACAGAATGATTTACAGTAAAGACACCAGTAGAACGCACTTCATTTACTAATCAAACATCACATGCAAGTGATTTTAAAATATAGTGAGTGGAAGAGTAGAAATCGAATACTTTTAAATTTTAAATAGAATGTGATTTCTATATTTTGTAAATTCAGTTAACAAAACCATCACGTTTAAAATATTATTCTCAATATATACAACATTATACCTTGTACAGTGTGAAATTAATAATTTTGGTGACTTATTTATTTTTTAGGAATTGTGACTTTTTTCTGTTGCTGGATGAAACTTTTACATCACATACTTGCACTAGTGAAAGTCACTAAACCTGCCAGATTCACAATTCCATGAGCCATCATGAAAATACATTGATATAGTATATGACTGAATAAAAATGATTTAATGCAGCAAATAAAGCCAGTGCTCAAACAAAAACAAAGCACACACTCACACACTTAGAGCTCCCACTATAACATACCACTCAGAGTGACATGCCAACAAGCATGCATTCATGTATTGCCTCTCTCTAGCCGTGTCTTCTGGGAACAGACTAATTGCACTAGAACAGAAATAGAGCTGAGAAGTCTGAATGTGCTCCCGGAGAGACACCCCCACCTCACAACCCACCTACCAACCCCCCGCCGATTGTAGTTTTCTGATTTTTTTTTAATGCCTGTTGTAACAAAAATGCAGACGCAGAGTGAAAATGTCACATTTTGAACTCTCCTGAGAGTCCTAAGTCAACTCAGCTGTGAAATCTGAAGTATCTGGAACTGTGTGTGTTTGTGATGTTCCGTTTATATCTATAATGCCTGTGACATCCGCTCATCCAAACAAGTCACAATCATGCGCAAGGGGTGATATCTCCAACTTTGGTGACAAGAAAATGGAATCATGCGATGCATAGCCTGTCTGGTTATAACGCTGATATTAGAGAGGTTTTTACGACATGCCAAGGGAGTGCTCGATTTCCAGCAGGCACACGAGAACCGCACCCCTGTTTTCTCCTGCTGCGGTGTTTGTGTGTTTTCTGTGCTCCACATGCCCTGCAGATGTAGACAAGGCAGAGGGTGAAGAGTTCTGCACACTTTGGCTAACACCCACACCAGTTATACATATTTGCACACAAAGACGTACATCTGCACTCACGCAATGAGTACTACACACAAACTCCCAAGCCAAGCTGTCTTTATGACTGACAAAAATACTTTCAAAAATATAGTGGTGGAGTTATGCTGTGTTGGCTTCATCAGCAAGAAAGTGGAAGAGGAGGAAGAGAAGGAGGACAGGGTCTGGTTGGGGTACCTCGGTAACTTTGGTTAGTTGCTCCTAGCAGACCGCAGGGCTGCCTGACTTACTGTGGTTGACACACACTCCAAGAAGTGACAGTCTCACAGCAATGGATGAAGATTTGCAGCAGGGAAAAGAACACTCCTTCCCTCCACTGCACAATCACTTCTCTTCAGCACCTTGTAATAGGAGGGGAAGGAGGAGCAAAAAAAAAAAAAAAAAAAAAATACTGAACACTGCTTTGCGGGTGACAGCCCGAGAAGTTTTGGGAGTCAGAGAGTTAGCACCAAAGTTCCCTGTCAGCCCATTAAAGATGTGAGGCTGGCATCTAAGGCTTATTGAAACCATATGTGCAAAAGAATTTCTCTGCTGGTAAGACATTCCAAATACTGTCCCAGAGCCAAAGACTTTGGTGTTAGTCTAATTTAAGCAGTATGTTGGGGAGAGCTCTCTGCCCTTTGATCATGTGGAGATCGTTTGGTACAAATTGAACTAACCCCAGCTCCGTTTCTGGTGGATCACAACCATGGATTTGTTGAATTAAACGCTTCGTTGAATGCAGTCTGCACATGAAAAGAAAGTTGCTCTTAGGAATCCGATAGTGGGTTTTTCACCTAGCCAGCAGGTCCGTTCTTTTATTACTTTTAAACTCAATCCACGCTGGGTCCGCGCGGCTTTAACGAGATGCGGGCCGTGGCCTGGAGGAGATCATGTTCTGAGGGGAAACAGGCAGAAATCACCTGGGCTATGTAATAGAGAACATATTGCACATAGACCCATAAGCATGGTAGTCTGTGGATCAGACTGTACATGTATATATACATTCTCCATACTCTATTTCTTTGATAGACCTTTTGTTCAGCTTTTTTATGGGACCTCTGACCTTTAGCTACAAACCTGCACACACACACTCACTCTCTCACAGCTGCAATCTCGCATAAACTCCTCTATCCATCTATGTCTTCTTCTCTTTTTTTTCTGACTTCTACCACTAAAATTCCACAATTACAGCAACTCTGAGCTATGAATGTTTACTAATGATTGGACAACAGCCTTTTGTCTGTGTTGAAGAGCAGAAACATTTGGTTGAGACTGGATCCTTTCCTCTTAGTGACATGTTTCACCACAACACCCTGCTGTGTCCATATGGGTTCGCTGTCACACATTGAGGGCAGAGGGGCTGCTTATCTGTGCTATTGATTTTCTCATTGGCTCCGCTCCTTGTTTGGTAAATGAAAACATGCTGTGTGCAGGAAACAAGGTTTGGAGTATGTTTTTCCTCTGCGAAGTCTGCATGTCCTAAAACGTACTGGTATGCAGAAAGGATCAGATTTTTGTGATAGTCTTATAATATGGCAAGTTTAAGGCTCTCCCTTCTCTGGATTTTATTAGAAAATTAATAAGTATTGATATGCAACACAAATGAATAACCTCACTGATAGACAATTTTGAGTCAAAATAAATATATCAATCACAATATGATTGTGTGCTGCTCACTAAATATGAACGATGTTACAGGATGTTTACAGACATGAAGGGCTTAGGATGCTAACACTCCGCTCTCTTTAGAGCTTTACTGGTCTACTCCAGTTCTTGTATTACAGTGCTGAAAAAATAAATAAATAAATAAATAAAAAATAAGATTAACAGGGCAAAGAGGGAGATGGAGGTGGGAAAGAGGGATTCATATCCCTGATGCAGGTATGAGCTGATTGATCACAGATCAAAGCCTGGACATGCTGGATAATTAAAGCTGCAATATAAATAGACAGTGTTGTATATTGTACTCTAGATCACAAGTGGGGGCTGTTTTTGTTTCAGCCTGGTCTTTGCTCTGTCCTGAGAATCACAAATTTACATGCCCTTGTAGTGGAGAATAGAAGAACCTGCAGATACAGACCTGCCTATGAATAATTAAAGGATCATACCAGTGTTTTTCCATGTTTGAGCCCCAACATATACAACCCACATACATTTTATATTACTTGCAAACATTTCCCAAAACATACTACTGGAGCAGTATATTAGAATTACTTTTTCCTACCTTCTAGACTGCTATTGGTTTCAGTTCATTCCAGTACATTATTAGAATCAACTTGTAGAGACTTGAAACATGCTTGAGATAATATTTTATGTTTTATGTTGTATGTCTGTAATTTTATGTCATTCCTGCTTATCTTGGCCAGGACACTCTTGTAAAAGAGATTTTTAATCTCAATGAGTTTCTCCTGGTTAAATAAAAAAAATAAAATAAATGAAAAAAAGAAGTAATCCATCACAGCGAATACAACACCTGTTAAATTTCTTGTTGAAGTAACTTTATTCAGCAGTCCAACACGGAGCTGCACGGAAGAAAAGGTATGTATCTGCCAGGGAATATAGTCCCAGGAGAAGATGGCTTTTACAGAGAAATTAAAAATGACCATCTCTTCTCATGTTAGCAGGCAAAAAAATAAAA
The DNA here is from genome assembly GCA_014773175.1 of Lucifuga dentata. Lineage (NCBI taxonomy): Eukaryota > Metazoa > Chordata > Actinopteri > Ophidiiformes > Bythitidae > Lucifuga > Lucifuga dentata. The sequence continues at coordinate 95,856 of VXCM01000039.1, read as the reverse complement.
ATAAATTAAAAAAAAAAAAATAATAATAATAATAATAATAATAATAATAATAATAATAATAATTTTAAGGTGGGTATATTATCTAATATGTGATTTTTGAAAGATTAGGGGATTTGATAAATTAACAGGAAAACTAAAATATGGTTTTATGTTTTGGAAAATGGTCAGTGACATAGTGTACACAAGTTTATTTTAAAAACAATACATGTTAATTTGCTAATAAAAACATTATTCACTCTTTAAGGTCAGTTGATATCTCTAGTTGATATTGCTAGAATAGATAAAAGTAAATGAGTAATACTAGTACTTACAAAAATGCAAATGAAGGTACAGTATCTACATTTTAGCGTGCAGCTTTTATGCACACTTGAGAGTCTCTTTTGTATATCTAAACAAGCCATTTTGCACCTGTTATATAAGAAATTATATTAATACAGCTCAGAAATGATATGGATTATATATATATATATATATATATACATGACAAAGTAAAACTTTAATGTGAGCAGTTTCAAAATACTCTGGCTTAATTTATTTGTCTCACAATCATGGTTTCAAGGACTCCCACTAAAAGCAGTCTTAATTGAAGCATATTGTGGCCTTGACACTCAGTCGACACAGAGCCTAGCCAAATTCATACAGGATGATTGTAGCACTTAAAAACACAATACTGTTGGTGGAAGAAAGGCAGTACTGTGGCTATATGCGGATAGATGTGGAGAGACAAGGAGACAAATCTTCCATTTATGGTTCGGATACACAGGCGCTGTCCTTTAGAGCTGCACAAACAACACTGCACCACAAACAATAGAGTATACCGCTGCCATTCACGATGGATTGTTAATCTAACCACCCTGTGGCCACCGCCTGCCTCCCATACAGGCGTCACATGGCTGGCCATGCCACAGGCGTCACGCAAGATCAACATCAGAACTGTATGCCAAAGCTAGTCAAGATTTTGTAGAACAGTCTGGAAAATGCCTTGTGGTTGAGACTACTGTATTCAGTGCTATTGAAAGCTGTACTTGTATACCAAACTGCTCCAAGAATTGGTATTGCTAAAAATCTCAGTGAACTGGAAATTTTATGATACAATGCAACAGGTAATCACAGTTCAGTTCTGTATATCCCCATGATTGATTCAGTAAAAACACATTTGATTTAACTAATCAGGTGTGGGTAGAGGCAGGAGCAATAGGGAAATATGCAGTGCTGTTGTACTCGAGGACCAGGATTGAGGACCACGTTTCTGGATTTAGCTGATTAAGATGATTCTGTTAGGCTCTAGATTTATCCACATCACTGTATGCTTTGAAAGTTTTCTTTAAAAGCTACTCCCTTATAACACATATTCTCGCACAAATACATGTGTATTTTGTACATGTACATGCACACACACTTTGTCCATCCTCTGCTTGTATCCTTTCTCACTCTTGCTGGCACAGTCATCAGCAAAGGGCTTATTAGAGACTCCTTAACCCTGTTTTGCCAAGAGTAGAGCCACTTCCAGCAGTAAAGTGGAGGATAGATGCTTGCCTTATTTTTAAGAAAATGGATGTGCCTCTTAGTCCCCCTCTGCCACAGCAGACACAAGTTCAAGTTACTCAGTGACTGAAAACAAAATTGTTTTCACTGGTCATTTCATATCAAATTTCATTTTGGCTTGAAACAACAGTACATGGGTTGAAAGAAACAACTCAGTTCAGAGCTGGGATCTATGTAAGGAATGGACATGAAGGAGTACAGTTTGGGGAGATGAGGGCTGGGGTTTATGGTTGAGGCTCTCACCAAGGTCCTGGGACCCCAGGTTTGGGCTATAGTGTCTAGTTGCTGGGCTTTGTGGTTGAAGCAGAGGGATGGCCTTAATGGCTTTGTGATGATGTATCTCTGAATTCTTGCCTAAGACCCCTGACTTGGAGTGGGCTCAGGATGCTTATCTTTGCGGACATCTTGGCCCAGCTTTGGGGTCTGGGATCCGGTTTCACCTGCCCACGGGAGAAATCTACCAGGACTGGAGTAACTGGGGATTAGTAGGGATGACCCTGGGTGCAGCATAGCAACATTTGAGACCGCTTAAGAGAGAAAAGTTGTTTGACCTTGAGGCATGGACAAGGTGAAAACTAAGAGAGATTATTAGATTAGTTGAAGTGAAACATAACACCTGGATGTATCCATGCAAAAAGAACATGATTTGGCTATAAATACTTGCCTCTAACAGTCCTAGAACTTGCCTCTAGATCTTGCCTCTGGAGAGGTATGGAAAAAAGAAGGCACAAAAAAGAAAAAAAACTCGCATAAATTACATTTGAGCAACTAACCACTGCACACAAATTACACACAAATTACAGTGTGTGATTACAAAGCTCATTGTAGTAACAAATACATGGCTAAGTGAGTCATCCACATTACACGAGTAAGAAGCTGCCTGGAGCACAGCAGCCACAGCAACACTCCTTGAGACCACTCAAGGTCACAGCCTAGCTTCTCTCATGACTGGCCAACATGTCTTCAGGCCTAAGCCTAGCAGACAGATTACAACAACGCTCTCAACAAAGACTGGCGCCTGTGCCCCCTGCGCTTCTACCCTCTCCAAAAATCCTGCAACCAGAGAGCTCCTAAAGGACTCGTCACCTTGTCTCGAGGCTGGAGCACCCGAGCAGGGAAAGCCGCCACTTCAATCATCTAGGGGTCAAAGGTTAGCTAGGTCAAATACCTCGGCTGAGACCCCCAACCCCCCATGTCACAGTGACAGGCAGTGGTCAGTGTCATGGACTGGACCTTGAATACACCCCATCCAGATCCTGTTGAAACCACTGGGAGTGGGCTTACGCTGGGATATCAATACCATGGTTCAGTGGCAAGGCTATTAAGGCTCGTATACAAAGGGACTTTGAGTAATATGTCAATTATTGTGCCGTGTTAAAAACTTCACTTATCATCACTTACTTACTCTCTCCTCTTAATAATATACCTGAGTTATATACCTCTGGTGTTGTATGAAGTTACATTCTTTTAAAATATACATTAACATTCACTCAGCTCTGTGAGAAGGGGAGAGAGACACAGAGCAAGAGCAAGTAAAAATACATTTAAGTCAGTGAAAAGTGATTTACCCTTTTGTACACACTCCAAAAAACCTAAATGGGCTGAGTTTGTAAGACTGTGTTAACAAGATAATCTAAAAGTCGGGAGGGAGTTTTTAACAAGGGTGTTTTTATGATCTCTGTTACAATAAAATGAACAGGTAAAACACTGAGTGATTAAAGATAATGAAGAACAGATATGGCTGACACCATCCACAGGATCCCTAATGAAAGATTACACTGCACTTTGAAGAGTTTTACTGCCTCTGTAAATCCAGACTAAATACTTATTATTTGAAGACGTATTAAGGGTGCAGTGGCTGTACTATGTGCTAGCCTGTTTACGATTAAGCAGGGGGCGGGAAAGAGCATTGGGGATTTCATTGGGGATTTTATAAGAGAGCCCCTGTATGCCCCGGAATTCCAACACTTTTGAGGAGAAACCCCTGCAAGCAAGTTGTGCAAACATGTATGTCTTTTGTGCAACGATGTAGTGACATGACAAAGTCTGAGTGAAAGCAGACCACAGTGAACCCATGTGTAAGCCCTTCAATACCCTCAACATCCCAGCCCAGAGCTCTGGAATAAAGAACAAAAGAGCAGAAACAGGTAAACATCTGCATGGGCTGAACTGTGTTGTTTGGGTTTTGACAGTCACATTTTCCACCACTCCTGTAACTGCTGATTACTCCTGTAGACTTTTAAAATCATGTTTTTTTCTCTGTCCTACAAGTTTGACATGGACTGGAAGAATCAGTCAAGTAGCATTCCAGCCCTGTGTCTGATCACTTGACTGAGGTTCTTTTTTGCTGAGGGCTGTTGACCCTACTCATCCTAGCTGAGAGGAGCCAGAGCTGGGAACCAGTAATCAGGGTCAGAGACTTTACTACAGGTTCAGGAAGGCCTTCAAAAGGTGGTGGATCTCCCTGATGATAAATTCATATTCACACTGAAGGCACCACTTTTACCATGTCCTCTAAATGTCAACTGTTAGAGATTACAACAGTGTGATAAATCACACGGTAAGTGGGGTAAGCTAGGAATGCTGTCCAAATATGGATTGAGCAAAAACAAGAAGAAAGCATTAGTGTATTTTTTTTTAAGTCTGTGAGTTCTTTCAAAAGCAGAGGTCACACAGTATAGGCTGAGGTCATATGCTATACCCCTGTAAAAATACTGCAGAGAGAGTGGTTTCAATTTGCTCAAGTGATTAAGTTCACGCCAGCCCCCAGTGCACTGGTAAGGGTCATTTGTGCTCGGCCGAGTTACTGATGAAGGTAGGGAGGAGTGATGCTAACCGTAAGCATTGGTACTGACATGGCATTAGGAAGGTATAACAAGACTCTGAGCTATTGGGTGTGCTACAAGGTCTATTTGAGGTTACAGGAAAGCTATAAGCATTTTACATCTCCACCTACTCTGCCAGGCCTTTATTCTAAATGTCTTCGAATATGTACCAAAGCCATCAAACTTATACTTGTATAATAATACTCCTCATGTCTTCAGACTTCAGGTTGCTTAGCTCAATATGTTCACATGCATGTTATAACTTTGTTTACTCGGATAAAGGCAATAAATCAATATTTTCAAACATTATACTATAAACATTGGACTGAAATTTGCATAAATCAGAGTACTCGGAGTAACAGACCCAGATTATGTGATTGTCAATTGATTTATTTGGGCATGTTAACATTATAATCAGAGTAAGCCACCTCCTTCTGCATTTCCTCACCTGGCAGACTCTCCCCAAACTACAATTGCGCAACATATCACGTATATTCAGCAAACCGTCGAGTTTTATTATTTCTGTCCATTATATGCCTCACTAAAATGTTTGCCTTTATTGCAGCACAGGTCATAGGCTGCCAGACTGATAGTAATCAGTCAAACAAAAGAACTCATCAACAGTAAAAATGTAATTAGCACCAAGATTCACTCCTCTTTAATTGGTTCAGCAACTAACTTCTAAACTGTATTATCTTTGAATTGTATTGTAAAGCACTTTGTGATGTCTGTTCCAGAAAGGTGCTATATAAATAAACTTTTACTTACTTACTTACTTATTTCCTGTGAGGAGCAACTGTTGGAATGTTACAACGCTCTGCAACCTGGACGTGACAGTTTCCATCACCAACTCTGAACTATTTGACCGTGCAGATAATTGACAGTCCTCCAGTCATTTTGCTAAGGGAACTGCTGTGCACGGTTTGGGGGTTGGGAGTGTAACACCAGATGTGAGCTGTGCACTGTGGCATCAATAATACAAAATCTTCCTAATCTTAACTCTTCTCTCTGTCACATCAAACCTTATGGTGAATAAAAACACCGTCTCAGATAGCTAAATTATTGATACAGTTGCAATTTAAAATCTCCCCACTGCAATTTTTTTTTCTTGCAATGTTTCCCTTCTCAGCTGCAGTGCCTGTTGTTGATTTATTTATTTATGTATTTGTTTTCTCTCTGTGTTTTAGTGTTTCCCTCTTTTTATTTCTGGAGGGGGTAGGTGTTTTTCTCCATTTTTCTCCTTCCACATCTTGTGGAATTCAGCGCTCTTATTTCCTCCCTGTGATATGGAGTAGGGTGCTTCAGAAACAACTGTCAGGTTTAAATCAAAAATGGGCGAGGTGGGTGTAATATTGAACTACTGAACACAAGCCGAGACTTGAGCGATGGATATGGCACCCGATTTTCCTCCCTTCCACTTCTTCCTTTGCCTTTGTCAGCTCCAGGGGTTTCTCTCTGTAGTCAGAACAATGCGTGGGTGATGTCTGCACTCGGAAGGAGATGTTCTGTACAGCGATTTAGTACAAATACATCCCATAATGATCATGTTTTGTTACCTTTATGTTCCTCCAGCACCAGTTCAGCTCCTCTGGAAATCTGAATGCTGTAAACAGCTACAGAGGCTGCTCCCTTTTAACCCAGTATTTACTACTGCTGCTTTGCTCTCCTATCATACCGACGTAGGATCCTCTTCATCTCTCCGCAGCGCTCCACAACCAGCAGGTGTGTTCAGGGAAGAGCTGATTTGCACACAATACAAGGACTTACGTGCACACAACTTTGAGATATTGAAGAATACACATGCACACACAAACTCCATCCACTACCTACACGCCTGCACTTGCACACATGAACAAACGTGAATGCAGACTTTTCTGTATCAGCTGAAACACACACACACACATACACACACACACACACACACTAGGTAAGCTCCCACAGCTGTTCGCATAGACATAGTAAATGTCTGCATGTAGGTGAACAGGTTTTTGGCTGTGACATCCAAACATGTTTAGCTGTTCCGCTGGTGTGGGCACTTAAAACAATCTCCTGTCATGTCACACCAAAGGCCCTTTAGCTTTACAATAACAGAACAGGTTGACAAAATGAAAACTCATTCCTCCCTCATTTACGCGTCATTTCAGCCCTGACCCTGGCAGTAAAAGATCAAAGAGCTTTTGAGGCCTGCTCTTATTTCAGCCTGCTTTAGAAGGACAGCTGAGGAGTTTAGCAGTCCGGCATGAGCTTCAACGGGAATCCATTCACAGTGAAACCTCTGACTCATATAGCCAAAGCACAGGCGTTGTTATGGGTTAGAGTAATGGTTATAGGATCACAGATGGTTATCTGCAGTGACATGCACATCATATCCACACTAAGTGTGATTCCCTAAGGTGCAATTTGATGCCATAAATCTAAGGCGAATGGTGACTTATCATGCAGGCTTATACCAAGCAATAAAGTTGAAGGAAATTAGGAGATTATTCAAACATGGTCATAAAATTTTCATTTTAAATCAGAATCATAATGGTTACATCATTCTCCCTGTGTCAGATTCATACTCCAACCCTGCCCCTCTGGCTAGACCCATGGAAACAGAAGAAGCCCCAGGAGTGGCGAATCAATAGCAATATGCCAATCTTTATCTAAGCAACCCCCCACTCCCTATCCTTGTGTAGCGCTGTCACTTTAGATCTAATGATCTAACCTATGAAGCATTGATGAGCAGTTGGCTAGTGCGTCACTCTTCATTCAGACACACATGCACACAAGCAAACATGCACACACACCACAGACAAATCTCCTTAATAGCAATCGCATTACCTCTGTCATATTAGTTTTGGTTGCATCTTCAGTGAGTACAGTATCATTGTGAAGAAATCATGTAGCTGGTATGATGCAGAGAGAACAGAGGGCAGCCATTTTGATTAGTGTAACCACTGCATTGGCCATAACACAAATGGATCAGTATTGACCAGTGTCACTGACCTCAGAGACCTCTGCTCTCTGGCCAATCTGCACCAGGCCTTAGGGGCGATTATGACATTTACTCAGAAAGATTATAATTTCAAATGACTATTTAAAAAATTCCCCAGTGGAGGAGACAGAAGAGTGCTGTGGTTAGAAGGGAGGGGAAGCAGTCAATAAGAATAGACTTGAAATAATCAATAGGAAATGGACACACAACAGAGGCCCTGCAGGCTGTGCAGATCAATAAGTTGTGTTAAGTGGCGGTGATGCCCTCCATTGATGAGCAAATGGTTGTACAGGCTGTCCTCTCTTTCCCTCTCTCTCTCTCACACACACACACACACACACACACACACACACACACACACTCCAGTGGGTCAAACAGTAGGGCAAGGTGGTTAACCACATGTCGCCTCCAGACATCGCACACCAGGACTCAGTTTTTGATTCGCTGAAACTGATCAGCTGGCCTGCTCTCTGCCCTGCCCTCCACCCTCCAATGGCCCCCCTGCTCCCTGTGCAAAGCAGAGGGGCATTATGGGAGGTCAAATGTCTTGCTCCTGCATGTAATGGAACAGTTACTAATTTTTTGACCAAGTCCACCTTTAAATACATACCCCTGCTTTACCAAAGGGAATTCATATCACCTCTGTTGCCATTTGGTCGTGTCAAAATGGTTTGAATGATTGAGAGAGTTCTGTACAGGAGGCAAAATATAATGGCAAGATGCCTTTTCCACTGTATGCCCTGCCACTGTGCAAGAAAGAGTCAAAGAATGTGTTGCCTGTGCAGATTTATCAAAAAAAGAACAAATGAATGTTACACCTATCACATACACTAAGTCCTGCCTGTCTGCAACAATTCCAAATATATATCTGTTGTTTAAAAACAACACCTGTTGTGGTGTCCCGTTCTGGGCCATCCATCCCACTATAAATCAAAGCTGCACATGTGTATATGAGGTGAAGATATCCAGTTAAGACGATGGGAGAAGGAGGCTGGTTTCTCTCTCCAGTGTTGTGTTCATCATATCCTCACCAGTGCTCCTTCTTATTACTTCTGCCACATGACATGCGCCTCAGATCGCACGACCCATGAATAATATACGACCACGCCACCTCAGCACAGATGAAAGCACATGCAGTGCACTGCAGGTCGGATACAGTGAGCTGAGATGCAGAGGTAGTGAGGAGGAGAAGGACGATGATGAGGAGGAAGAGAGTATATACAGATACCATGCAAAGTCCTTTGATTCTGAGTCCTTTTTGTGTGTGTGAGTGTGTACGTTTCATTCCTACCACCAACTGCAGCAGAGGTGACAGCACACATCAGTGTCAGCACGAGGCAGCAGCCAGCAGCACCTGAAAAGAGCAAAGAAAGGGAAAGGAGAGGATAAGGAGGGAAGAGAACAATGAAACAGGCACACACACAACTCACAGTCACAACACATATACTTAGACACACACTCTCAGGAGAGCTGATCATTGCGAGGCAGTTTGCCCGTCTACGCTCTGCAGGGACATGGCGTTTCTCCCTCTTGGGGTCGGGAAGAAAAAACAAACACTACTTTTGATCATCGGGCCGCTCTCCCCATCTCCGAGCTTTTGGATAAGAGACGCAGATTCTAAACACAGCATCACCCTGACTGGTGCTTGACTAAACACACATTGGCGATAACACATGCTGTGAGACACATCGACACACACATAAACACAGACACTAAACGCCAACATGCACAAACACAGGGCGTATGCATAGAGGTGTATCAAGCAGCAGAGCAAGGGATTAGGTGGAAAAAATATGTAATCCCGGATACTACTTTCAGAAACACCCAATAAAAAAAAGAAACATTGTTCCCACAAGCCTCAAGGTGTCCATTGAGAAGCACGACTGTTACATCACGCTAACAGCTGTTAAATGATATGAGGTTACACTTAATTTTTTATAGTCACTCATTGCACATGTTTCGCATACAACAGTGATGCGTGCAGTGTTGGGTTCCCATTGTGAATTGCAAGTATTGTGTCACTGTAAAAAAAAACCATTCAGCAGCAAATCCTACCAGGAGCCAGCGAGCAGGCAACAAAAGGCCTGTCGTGGTGAGCAGGCTAGCGCCAACATTGTGCTTCTGTCGTTGGCTGAGGAAGATAATAGGGAAGAACATTTTGGGAGCTTGACCTGGGCTACCTTCACTTCACCTCAGGTAGACAAGGTTAAGATGGATGGCCCTAATTAAAAGAAAGGGGCTCTCTTCTTCTCAATAGCATCAGGTTTATTTTACAGGAACTTTTACAGGGCCTTTTGTGGAGAGGTAATTATAGGGTAAAGTGATTAGAGCTCCCTGAAGGCATGGAGGTGACAGACAGACTCCGCAGAGTAACCTAAGTAACCTTTCAATATGACATCTCTTCCTATTGTCATTCACACCGTGCACTAATTTCAACGATACAGCATGCATTTACAGTCTGTCTCTTGCACTGTCTCTGTCTGTCCCTCTCTCCCTCTCTCTCTCTTCTCTGTCATTCCACCGTGTACAAGAACAATACACATATTCCCAAATGTGGCTCCGACGAACTCCAGACAAAAGGTTACAGAGATCACTTTTCCAAAAAAGGAGGGGGTGGTGTTGGCATAAGGGCAGAGGCGGCTGAGTTTCCTCCACAACAGTGACTGCAGACTGACCTAGCAAATCTTTGGAGCCAAGGACAAGATGTGGAGCACATGACGCGCCTTGCCTGGACCACTTAACATGGCTGGTTATGCCAACTACGGGACATACCCCCATGGGACTTTCTGAAATGGAAATATATGTTGGGCATAGCAAAGAATGCACTAATCTGCTGTTTATTAAGTGTGGGGTAACATGAGATTGGTGATTAAATGGAGATTTGAATGCGATACAGCCGCTCCATAGGCACATTCATATGGTGCCATGACTCAGCTCCCTGCAACATATGGGCCTCAGTAAATGTGTGAAAGACTGCGAGTAGTATGCACGCTGTCAAGACTGCCAATCAAAGATGTAGTCTGTGACACTGAGCTTCTTAACAAGGATTTCATGTCACTGATATTTCTGCTATATCTGTGAAGCAAGCAGGGGACTTGATCATATTCAACTTAAAAAAAAAAAAAAAAANAAAAAAAAAAAAAAAAAAGGAGAGCAAATCTCCGAGCGCTTGTTTGGTGACGTGCCAACACCAGCTCTTGTCATTCAAGAGGGCTGAGTTTGGATTTGGGGTTAGGGAAACAAGATAATGTGCACTTAAAAAAGTCACAGAGTCATATTTCAAATGCTTGCACTCACTCCTCATGGCTTCTGTGATCATACAGAAAGATCACTTCTGTTACATTTATTTCTAATTTTAATGGACTAATTTTATTTTTGATTTAATGTTTCTCTGTGCTACATGTATTTCATTTTTGTGTCTCTGAGCAAGTGCTCTCATGCAAGTGTGTTTGAGTATGCTTGAGGACCATTGCCACATACTTAGATATTACTACCAAAGCTATTCGGAGAAGCAATTAAAATCTGTTTAGCTGTCTGCATGCATGAACGCACCCACCCATATCAGGCTGTCTGAAAAGTATGGGAAGTCAGATGCTATTATTATGCCTCAGTCTCTATGGCAAAAGGCTACAGGGGTCAGTGTCAGCCTTAAGGTTAGAGAGACATGCTTATGATTTCTAGAGTGGTGGATAAAGTCCCACACAGGAAAATTTTGGGCAACAAAATAAGATTTATCTACTGTATTAATAACTAATGTCCTGGTGGCCACGATTGAGGCATTTTCCTGTTATTGTAGCAGTACAGCTCAGCCAAAATTAGAGTTCTGGGTTTGTACAGAATATCAACCAGATGAAAATATTTACATAAATGATGAGAAGTTTGTTTTAATCATTTTGTGCTCCGCACCGCTGAACACACAAAGAGGAAGGTCACTTTTCTGATATTAGGATGTTCAACTGAGCCATAATGTGACAGGTCTTCACTGTCTGTGAAGTATTAGAATGATTTTGGCCTTTGCACAGTTGAACCCATGTGCTATTAGTAACAGTCAGAAGTAAGTACACTCATGTACTTAAGAAAATCAGAGTTTTTACTTTCTGTAGGCAATGTCTAGGTTAGATAGCCATTTGCATCTGTTGAGTCTTTATTGTAACACATTTAACAATAACTGAAATTGGGGAAAATCAGAAAACAGTTAGAAAATTAATTTTTATTAACTGGTCTTCAACATAACATAGGTTTACAAGCAAGTACACCCCTAGTCAAAACAAAGCAGTGTGTGTCAGTAGATTAAACACACACCTTTACTACAAACACTACCTGTTTTAACACCACATTACTTGTGACTTTTCATGCAATATACACTTGAATGGTGTGGTACAATGTTTGTGCAAGACACATTTTGTAACAGTCTGAAGCCACATAGTAAAAATGACTCCACGTGGGCGAGAACTGTCAGAAGATTTGAAAAAAAAACAATCATTGAATTTCATAAAAGCAAAGTTGGGTACAAAACCATTGCTAAAACTTTGCTAATAAGCAAAAATACTGCGGTGAAGGTCATCCAAAGGTTTAAAAGCACAGGTACAGAGGTCACCAAACAGCAAGCAGATGCACCTCAGAGATGTCACAGAGAGCTGTTAGCCATGTTGCTAAGCTAGCACTGAAGGACAGACACATGATGCCTCCCAGCTAGCTGAAGCTGCATCAGAGCTCATTGGAGCTAGTGTTTCACAGAGATCTCATCGAAAGCCATTACTCAAGCAGTGACTCAAGGAAGCCAGACATAAGTGTGCTGAGCTACAAAAGGACAAAGTCTTAACCTTTAGGGCCTCAGTACTTTGGTCAGATGAGACCAAAATAAAGCTGTTTGGCTCTGACGTTGTGCAGAGAGTTTGGCAGCGTCCGGGAGAAAAGTACAAAGAAGAGTGCTTGGTGCCCACTGTTAAGCATGGAGACAGAGCCTCATGGTACAGGGTTGCATGAGCTCCTCGTGTAGGAGAGCTGCAGTTCATCGATGGAATCATGAATGCCAGCAGTTATTGTCAAATACTGGAAGATGCTCCCTTCACTGAAAAGGCTGGAACGAGGCTCGAGATTTCAGCACAGTGATCCTAAACAGTGTGCCAGGAAGGCTTCTGACTTTTTAAAAAGAAGGTGAAGGTACTTGACTGGCCCAGTATGTCTCCAGACTTGAATCTAATAGAATACCTCTAGAATGAGCTCAAATGTAAAGTGGAGCAACAGCAGCCATCCAAAAACCTTAACAAAATCATAGCAGAAGAGTGGCTAACATTTCTCAGAGCTCTTGTGCTGATTTACTTCATTCAATATCAAGACGTGTACAGGCTGTGCTGGCAAACAATGGTGGATCTACAAAATATTAACATTTTTGGTAAGGGGTATACTTACTTGTGAAATTATGTTATATAGAATATTAGTTTATACAAATGTGCTACAATAAAGGCTTAACAGATATCCAACCTAAACATTACCTACCTGTACATAAAGTAAAAACTCTGATTTTCTTCCTAATAGACAGGAGTGTACTTACTTCTCACTGATACTGTATATCCTTTATTTATCATTACTAGCAATCTATTATTAGACTGCTAGTAATAATGAATATATTGTATTAGTATAGTATTCTTTGCAATATACTTTATCTAATTTGCATTTGATATGAAACATACATTTACTAATTTTTCACAATATGCAATATTATATGTCTGAGCTGAAGTCAATAGAGGATCCTAAAAGTAGGCACAGGTTGGCTGTAAAATGAGTTATGCAGGTCCATTATGACATGTAGCAGCCTTACCCAGGATGTAGTGGTGAGTTCAGTGTGTCAGCTACACACAGGCTGGTCTCTGTGTCTTATCAAAGCCCTACCAAAAGCCATTTTAAGACACTCATATAAATCACTTAACAGCCAATAGAGGTGTGTTGCATTGCGGGCACTGGACACGGCCTCTTTTGTCAGCTAACGTTCTTTTGATAGTTTTGCCAATCGTAACTAATAATGCATCTGATAAGATAAGCCATGGCGGGCTTCTCTTTTAGTGCAAGGGATTTCGCAGGAACCCTCCTAGTCATGTCAATAGTCCTTTGTAAGAAGTGTGTCCAAGTCAACACACCTGAGAACTTCAGAGGGCCAAGAATTCATCTAGGGTCAACATTTTCACCAAAGCGCAAGAGTGTGTTTGTGTCAGGGCGGGAGCAACACAGAACAACAGAACAGGCTTTGTGCCTGCTGTACTGGCTGCACTAATAACAGCCGACTCAACAAGCTAGCTTGACAGCTGGGTGGGACTTTTAAGAATTCATAATGAAGCGGTGCTTCAGATTAGCACGAGCGCGGCTGCCTTTGAAGAAATTGCTCAGGTAGTGAGGGCCTAATTAGGCATGGCCTATTTTAGTTTGAGCACATGCTGAGGAGAGAGAGAAAGAATGTTTTGTATACAGGTCTGTGTATGTGTGAGAGTGTGTATGGTCGTGTGTCTTTATGAATTTCTGTGTGACGACATGTGTGTACAGTAATTGTCAGTGTGTCAGTATGCATAATTGTATAGTTGTATGTTGTATGTGTATGTGTGTGTGTGTAAACAGGTGAGGATTGAGGAGAGAAATCCAAGTGATCACCTGTACTCATATTGACCCTACTCCTGCCACTTCATCCCACTAATGAACACACACACACACACACACACACACACACACACATACACACACACACATGCACACACATATTTGTCTATTGGCCCCTGTCAGGTCTTTCCCTATCAGCACTGCTGAAAAACAATGGGAGAATGTTCCGGCCTTTTACCATTCCTCAGCGGCTATCTGATGAAGGAGAGCCAGGGATAATCCAGGCCATCCTTATCAGTGGCAGGGATCCCATTTCCATATTCAGGCCCTGCTGGCTGATAACAGCAGGCTCTGATAAATGTGTAGTGATGGAGTGATACCTGTGGTCTAAAGTTGATGAGAGCCTTATGAATGGCTAAAGCAGAGAGGTTGTGTGTGTGTGTGTGTGTGTGTGTGTGG